>BSBK01003839.1:0-470848 GCA_027943335.1 Chamaecyparis obtusa
ATACAGCCTGCATGATATTGGAGTAGAAGAAGTTGTTATATGAAAATTTTGATTTTCAAATTACAAAACTAACAGAATAATGGAACGTGTGCATCTGGTAAAAGATCTTGGGGTGCAGAGAAAAGTTACCTCTCCTAGAAGTATTTTACACATGGCACCCTCCAAACTCAAATTTACATCTTCAGTCCTTTCTAGGCTTTCTATGATATTAATGGCCTTTTCAATTTGCAAATGCAATAGGATATTCACTGAAAGCACCTAGAAATGTAAGGACAAAATTTTCATCAAAGCATCTCAAATAATAAAAAACAAAATGCATACCAGTTACAGTAAACTATCGAATCCAAGATTTCATTGGTCAATAGTAAACAAAACTGGTGCAGGAGCACCCAAGGGACACATGAACCTACAGGGTACACCAGGAGTCATGAAGGAGACCATGAAGGTACAAGGGAAATCAATGCCTAATCAAGTCAATTGATGAGGAATCATGGCTATTGAAGCCATTAAATGTTAGGGATTTCATAAAGTTGTTAAAATGTGATGCATTGCCAAGAATGAGCAAATTGGCATAAATGAGGAGTCAAGAATCTTTCAAGTGATGTAAAAGGTCATTTATGTGTTATAAGTTTGTATTAAATGTGTCCAAGGTCATAAAGAATGTAATAAGGCTATTAAAGCCTCTAAATGATGTAAAATGCACTAAAGGTACAAGATATTGTAAATTGCCATTGTTGGCAACATAAGCCAAATAAGGCTTGGATGGGTTAGTTGAGATCATAGGGTGTGAAGGTTGTTTTAAAAAGTCTTTTAGAAGTCTTTAGGAATGTTATCCAAAGTCTAATAAGTCCTTGTCACGAAGTATATAAAACAAGAAACAATTGTTATCCAAAAGTAATGACTGTCGTTACAAAAAACTGCTTGTTTACTGTCTTATGACAGTTATATGGAAGTTGATTTGCTCGAAGAGGTCTGGAAGATAGTTAGAAGGAAAAGAGTCTTTAAAAAGGAATGTCTTTTAATTGTATGGGAGTAGAAGTCGAGGAGAGGTGAATGCAACAAGAAAAGACATAAATAAAAGAATTCTGTACTTCACTGTCACAGTGACAATTTTCTAATTTGCAAGATTTAGATTGGTAATTCAGTAAGGTTCTTTCCATTCTAAAGTTACTGTGTTATCTCCTTGAAAGGTTTTTATGAATTATTAAGTCTTTCACAACTTTGATCAAAGACTTTTGTAAGTTTTTTTCGAAAAAATCTATTTTTAAGTCCTCTGCTGTCACAGGAAACGTGACAGATTGTCATTGTTTTGTAGTCTTTTATGGAGACAAGCCTCTCCCACTTTATGTGATTGTAATGTAACTTGTAGGAGAGGTACTAAGGCTTTTAAATATTATGTTTTTATCATGATCTGGATGCAGGTGTCAGTGAAAGGAGAAAGGAACAGTAGGTGACTGTTGAACAGGTAGTGAAGGGTGCATTTGGGAAGCACCACGTGGTGAATATGAACAAGTTGAGGGTGGAATTGGTAAATGAGTGTTGGAAATGATTGAGAGAGTTTTTTTGAAGGTGTTTGAGCCATTAGAAAGGTTTTGTGAGTTGATTTAGGGTCTTTTCTAGGAAGCCCTAGGCTAGAAACCCTTAAAGGGAGGTTTTGATGAAAAAGTATCTAGGAAAGCTTGGAGGGTCAAACTAATTGAGGAATTATGATGTTTATTAGATACCTTGAGACTATATAAAGGTTGGAAGGTTGAGAGTAAGTGTAAATAGGAGTTTCTTTGGAAGATGAGGGCTAATTAGGCCTAATTGCTGATAGGGACAGTCATAGAAGTGTGCAACAGTCACAAGTTGAAGGATTGGTATTAGCAAGGTTTGAATAAATCCATAAAGGGTATCTAGAAAGGTGAAGAATTCACCATGGTGTTTGAGGAATTTTAGAGAAAAGTGCAATTTATTGGCAGGACAAGGCTAATTGGACAGTCCTAGAAAAGGCATTTTTGAAGATTGGGATAGAGTTAATGCTTGGTACGGGTTGGAAACTCCTTAGTTAGGCTATTTGAGAATTTTTGAAGCCTTAGAAGGATCAAGGGAATCCTTGAAGACATAAATCAAGAGGTGATTGCATGAAAGGTGAATTAGGAGTGTTCCCAAGGAGAGGGAAATTGGAACATGGACAAAGTGAATTGATAAGTTGTCTAAAATGAATCAAGGCAGTGAGCCTGTTGTAGGGGAGTGTTTGGTTGATATCCTAAAGTCGGGGGACTTCTTATTGATCCTCGAGTTGAACTCTAGTTCCTTGAGTGGATTCCAAGACGTTGTTGAATCCTCAAGTTGAGCAGGGTTCCTTAAGGGGATATTAGAAGGCTCTGCATCAAAAACTCTAAGCTTGTCTTTAAAGTTTTAGCTTCACTTGGTTTCAAGAATAGTTTAATATTCTCTACTAAACAAGGCCAACCACGTGAAGGTGGAAGCTCATTTGGCCCCTCCCCCCCCCCCCCCTAACATCACTCTAAATTCCCCATTAACATTTAATAACATTCATTCATTCATTCATTCATCCATTTTTGAAATATAACATTCAATCATTATAATCACATGATAACATTCATTAACACATAAAATTCATTAACACACAACATTCATGAATAATTCATTAACACATAATTCATTAACACATAATTCATTAACACACAACATTCACGAATAATTCATTAACACATATTAACACACATCATTCATCAACATTACTAGTACAAAATTACATCCATTAAGACAATGTTCTTTCATTAGCAATAAATGTTAATTACAATCATTTCTTTTTGGGTTTCTTGTTGTTTTTTTTTAATCATGTAATTTCTAAGAGGAAGATCAATGTCCTCATCATTCCCCTCCTCTATTGATTCTAATCCCAACGTGTGTCTCCTCCTCATCTGTTTAGGAACACGAGGCCGCTGCGCTAAAGGGCGGTCTGCTACAATAACTACTTCATGAGTTAAATTCACACTATTTTATATTATTGAATTACAAGTATTTATGTAAGTAAAAGAACTATAAATCAAAAAATTAATTTAAAAGAACAAAACATAGATTTTATTTACTTGAATGTGCCACATGATCTACATGGTGATCAATCTGAACATCCTTCGGCACTCATTCAGCATGACCTGATTCTGTATCCTCTAAAATATACACAAAAATGTTACACCAAGTTCAATTTAAGATGTTAAATTGTATTAATAATTACATAATTAGTTTTAAATAGAACATGAGCACCTCCTTGGATAGTACGATGCACATCAGGGGCTTCATGATGCGGCGTATGATTTGTCTCACGATTAAGAGGCTGCATTGCAATGTAATGGACATTATTATCAAATTGATTGTTGCTCAAGTATTCAATTTCTAATATATTTTTTGGCATATTTACCTGTGCACATGATGTAGGAGACTCTTCAGTTGGGCCAGTGGAAGCTTGCCGTAGGCGTTCAGCCATGGCTTGATCGCCTTCCTTGAAGGCAATTTTTTTGTGTTCTTCTATGGCCTCTAAATTAAAATCAAAGCCCTGCATTTTTTTATTAAACAAAATTATTTGCATTTTATAAATAATTTTTCTCTGCAATTCATTTACTGCTACTTACAATGCGAGCTTTAATTTTTGAATAACCTCCAGCGCCAGGTCTGTGTTGCCCAATCTTTTGCAGCCTGGCCTTTGTTGCCTTTGAAGTGTCCTGCAACCTATGAAAAGTTTGAAAAAATGGTTATAAAAACATGTATATGGAATAACAAATGAAACTTTGAAATGCTAAACACATTGCATTCAATGGTGAAAATGTCTAAAACATCATACCAAGATATTATATTGAAAAATGATGATTGCATTCAAAATTTAATTATCATCTCAAAAGTCCATGCCAAACACCTTATCACTAGTAGTTAATACTATTGCATACCTTCTCGCATTTGTTGGTGAAGCTCCTCTTTGAGCATCCGCTTTCTCCTTTGCATCTAAAATAAATTCATTCCAATCCCTCACTGAAATAAAGGGAGGATGCTCGTACTTTGGGTTCTGGACGAGACTCTTTCTATATGTGTCCCTCACAGTCTTAAGATGTTTGCAAGCTCTTTCTAAAATTTTCTTCTCATCAAAAATATTATTACCAAACTCATGCTATAAATCTTTGACGAGCTAATCTTTTAAACTTTTTTCTTGCAAATTCCACCTTTTAAGGAAAAACACAAAATTGTTAGATATAGCCACTAAAAGAAAAGACCAGAATGAAAGGAAAAATACTGTACCAATTAATGATATGAAAAAAAAATAGTGGGATAAACTTAGTTCACTTATGATGTTCCACCTTGTATGTATGGTGGGCCTGAATATATGCAATGTGAGGTCTTAAAGCTTCTTATAAAATATATCATTTCCTGCAAAAAATGTCATGGGATAATCAATCCAAAATTTTTTATGAATAGGTAAATGCATATTACAATATAAAAAATAATTATTTAAAGTACCTGGAATCTGAGGACATTTTATAGGCATTGATTCATTATTGTCAATCAATAATGACATCTGCATAGCTCCCGTGCTAGTAACACAGGTAGATCCAGGAAATGGTGGTGAATTATCACCAATACATGTAGATTGATCAATATCTGGTGTACCAAATGGTGCCACCGGTGTATCTCCTGCTCCAAAAAAATAATCCACTATGTGATGTACCCAAGATTAAAGTACAAATTATGAAATCATAATTAGCACAAAACCAAATATAGTAAAACAATGATTTACCAGCTGCCATACGCCTTGAAGGCTTTGATGTTTGCATGGCCCTTGTGGCTGACATTGCACTCGACAATCTTCTATGGACAACATGGCTAGGAGGAGTCTCCTGCAATTGATGACCTGAACAATACATTGTTAGCAAAGATATTTTGAAATAATAAAAGTAAGAGTTAACTTGAGAAGTTTTTGAATGTTCCAAAGAAAAAATTCCTTGTAACTTGTCAACTAAAGGATTATTTTACCTGAGGTGGCCGAAGGTCTACTAGTACCGGCCTCATCCGCACATTGTCCTTGACCAGTACTAGAGATTCCATAAAATCTTGCAACAAGAACACATATTACATATATTTTACTTCACAACATAAAAGAGTATAAAATATTGACCTTTATTGAAATTTTGTTATAACTAAAGATTCATTACTGCTTACTTGATACCGACATGTGAGCGCTTTCAATTCAGTTAGCCTCATCAACATCTCCTCAGTTGGATTTGTTTCATACAAAATATTAATTATTTCTTTATTGATTTGTTTCATTTTTTTCTTCAACATGATTGTTACATTAGGTGAATCTACAAAATGATCATCATCCTCGAGGGTAGCTATTGCCTCTAATGTTGAGGGTGCTTTCCCCTTATCCTGAACATCAAATTGTGATAGGAATATCAGTAAAACTATCATAAAAACTCCAAAACCATAAATAAAATAATGTAATAATATAACATTTTTCAACTATCTAATTTGTACAATTTTAATAAGGTTTACCCTTGCTGAAGAATGGGTGGGAGGAGCATCCTCATGGCCTCTATCATGTGCGGGATCCATATTGTCCTGTGACAAAGATTAAATATAAAAACTTTAGCGAACTAAAAGCAATAGACTTAGCAAAAAAAAACTTATTAATAAAATGGTATATAGTACTTACCACCCTCATGATAGTAACTTTATTTGTATCTATGCGATTTAAATGATAATCTATTAGCAGTTCTTTCCCTGCACTTATTGATTTTATTGCACATACAAAACTTTGATTCCCCTCATGCGCTTCAAATATGCAATTGGGTTGCTTATTAGTTGACGAAGGTCACGTACTATTTATAAAACCTGCAATATTACCTGTTGCTTTTGGTCTCCCATCAATGTACATTGCAAATCTTTTACTTTGATCATTTTCTTTCCTTTGCATATAATTAGCTGATAGTGCATACCTTTTTTTATATTGAACAATCTGCATCCAATCATTGTAATTGTAACATGGACCGACATACTTGAACAATTCAACAACTCTGTTGTAATATACCTTTATCCCATCCATGGAAAATAGGTCCAAACCATGTAATGAGGATGGAGCAATGTGATATATCCTCTCATTAACACAAAAATCAGTATTAATTGGAGGTAGCTCATTGGGTACCCATTCTTTCTCAATGTGTGTGTACCGAAAGGGCACCTTGATGTCGCCTTTGGTCTCATCATCATAAGAACATGACCCCCCATTAGCAAGGAAATATTGCATGCGTTTACCAAATTTTTTTCTAATCTTTTGACCTCTAGTTGATCTCCCTATTTTAGCCGTACTACATGTAGAACTTTCATCTACCATTCCCTCATTTCCCTCATTTGATGTAGATAGATCTGACAAGTACCTATTTGGTGGGTGCTGCAATCCATCAAATGAGATATTGTCACGTCAATATATATAGAATAATCAAGTCGTGACCCATACGTATGGTTCTTCTTTGTCTATACATGAGAGATATAAAATGTACTAGGTTGAAAGTGATTATATATTATATTTCTATACGGTTCTTCTTTGTCTATATATACATTATATGATTATATAATATGTCTATTTATAACATACGCGCTCAATGATAAACAAGAAGAATATAAGAAAATTATGTCTATTTATTGACTTATACCTGCTGATCCATGTCACTGTGCACGATCCATGCCAAAGGGGTCAAATTTCCTGCATATGTTAATCATTTATCTTAAGTTAGGTAAATATTACATGATACGTATGCTACAAATAACTTAGAAGATAACATGAACAATATGCAACATCGTAAACATGAATAAATTTACCTTATATATGGAATGCAAGATCGTCAACAAAAGGCCGGGGTGACGATGTCTGTAGTCAATTGCTTGTTTGCAAAAAGGGTGATAATCAAACAAAAATATACATGTATCAACAACAATTAATTGAGCATCGTAAACAAAAAATTGGTAATTATAAATCACATATGTCGTAATCATTAGAATTGAACACAATAAATATGTAATCATTACAATTTAAAGCAAAACATAAATATGTAATCATTAGAATTGAACACAATAAATATGTAACCATTTCAATTATGTCATTGATCATCATCATCATCATCATCATCATCATCATCATCATCATCATCATCATCATCATCATCATCATCACCACCATCATCATCTCCATCAATAGCATCACCATCATCATCATCGCCATGATCACCATCACCATCGTCATCACCATCATCATCATCATCATCATCATCATCATCATCATCATCATCATCACCATCATCATCATCATCCTCATCATCATCATCTACTTCTTCATCATCTTCAGTATCTTCTTCTTCCATAACATTATACTTTATCGGCCTTCCTCTTGGATCATGTCTAACAACAAATGACCAACCCTGTTTATGTGGAACCTCTAAGTAAAAAACTTGCTCACACTGGCTTGGAAGAACATATGGCTCATCTTCAACTGGCTCAAATGACCTTGTATTAATCATTGTAAATCTATTATCATGTTGAATAACAGTTCTATCTGGATCATTTTGATTCAGTCGTAGCCTGTACCATTTGATGACAAATAGAACTACTTTGAAGGTGTTAAAGTCGCACTCAATTATATCATCTAAGATGTCATAGTATTGATTTTGAGATTGTTGAGGATCTATGTCATTTCTAGATGATATATTGGTGACCTCGAAAACTGCACTTATCCCAGAATCACAAGTTTTCTTTGTGTCATCCAACTTTTTTATGAGAAATTTGTGGCTATGATAGTACATAGCTTTGTGGTGCTTGACCTACAATTTTTCAAGTGTGTAAATTATTTGCATCATGAGTTGATATGAAACATATGAGTCATGATCATTAATAAATTTGTACGTACCTATCCACCTCTTAAACCATGTGCTAGATCAATTACCATTGGAGTAACATTGGAATCTCCATTACGATGAGCTTCTCTAACCAATGAAGCAACACCTTCCCATGTTAATGAGCAACCATTTTTTTGACATCGTTCAATCCATACCGTCATCCAATCAAGATTGTTTGCAATATACAAATGTATTGCATCCCACTCTCGACTAGCTGTATCAAAAAAAATATACCAATTATAAATAACTTATATTGAAGATTTATAAGAATTAATTAACTACAATAACATCTTATATTTACCTCTCACTTTCCTCAATCTACCTTTGCCCATCAAGTACTCCCCTTCAAATTTGTTAATGGAGTTGGGATCCCAAATACGATCTACATGGATCTTTGTTGCAAACTTAGGAAGATATTCACTAATGTACACCATGGTCTGGTATAGCATATATCCCTCCACCATAAAACCCTCAGGATGTGCTCTCTGTCGAACCAAGCCTTTCAAAAATTTCAAGTGCCTCTCAACCATCCACATTGACCTAGTTGGTACAGGTCCACACAATTCAATCTCCTCAACTTGATGTATGAGGTAATGTTCTTGTGCATTGAAAAAAGTTGAAGGTAGACACTTTTGCATTTCACACATAAGAAGAGGAATTTTTCTCTTCCAGTATTGTATATCTTCTTTATTGATTTCTTTAGATGACAACCACCTCATGTATTTTCCAAGATCACATATAACTTGTTTGACACCGTTGGTAAAGTGGTGTGGGAGAGATAGAGGTAGAACGTACTGCAATATTTGTAAAATGATCTTGTCAATATTTTATAAAAGAATGCAATGAAAACCACATGCAATATACAAATATATAGTGAATACAAAATAATATGAATTACCTTAATAAATATATGCCAATTGTGTGTTTTCATCCCTGGCCCAAATTCACTTTTCTTTGATATGAGATCGTTTATGTTCACAGCAAATCCTGTGGGAAATCATATTTTTTTTATAATTTCTTTTATAGCATTGCTCTGTTGCTTCGACAATAACCATGGAAGGGCACTTGTATCAATCTGGTCTTCATTGTTATTTGATCAAATAAAATTTTTCATTGCATGGTTGGATTCTTCAATGTCACTACAAATTTTGATAATTTGGTCTTTGTCACATCTTCCATCCAATATTTTCCATAATGTCTCTGTTACATTCTTTCCAATATGCATAGGATCAAACAAATGGACGATTGGGAGTTGCTCGTAGTACAACAACCTATTAAATTGCGTAGGATAACTTTTTAGTCCTTTTGGAAGTTGGTCATTGATCCCTTGATGACCTTCACAAGCATCAATTACATCATCAGTAAACAAAACACAATATCAAAATAGAAATTTGAAACAAAACTCATCAGATAGAATGACATTACCTCGATGATTTATTTTATTGTATGCCAACTTCCATAGGTGAGGTGTCATTCTCTGTGGCTTTGATGTAGTCTCTTCTTTCCCATTGAAAAGATGTTTTTCAATAATTCAATACTTATGATTTCTGTGGAGAAAGTGTCTATTCTCATCGAACACCTGCTTTCTTAAACTTTTTGAATGACGAGATTTTGTCTTTGGACCACAAACTGGACATGCAAATTTTTCCTTTGTCTGAAGACCTACAAGATCATGTATAATTGGATTAAATGTGTTAACTTTGTGTTAGCACTATAACATACCAAAAAAGAGGCATTAAGAAGAGAACATGCCACAAAAATGTGTTAGCCCAGGGGCATCATGTATTGTCCATACAAGCATTGCATGGAATTGAAATTGTATTTGTCCTATTGGTCTAGAGATGTCATACATAGTGACCCCATTCCATAACACCATCAACTCGTCGATAAAGGGCTCAATATATACATTGATATCTTTAACTTGGTACTTATCTAGTTGAATGAACAAAAACATTACATAATTATTATGACCATTTTGATGGATTATTAATAATAAATTAATTTAGATGACCATTAAATTAAAAAATACCTGGAACAATCAGTGACAACATTATGTGCTCCCTCTTTATGGACAACCAAGGAGGAATGTTATTGTTGATAACAAAAATAGGCCACACCGAGTAAGTAGATCTCATCTCTCCAAACGGATTGACACCGTCTGCTGCCAATGAAAGCTTGAGATTACAAGGTTTTTCTTTAAAGTGTGGCCATTTTTCTTCTATTTCCTTAAATGTCAAGCCATCTGCAGACATTCGCATAATGCCATATTGACTTCTATTGCGTGCATGGTAATCCATAAATTGTGCCAAGCTATTGCACTTGAATAATCGTTGCAAACGTGGAATAAAGGGAATATGTCGAAGAACCTTGCGAGGCACCTTTTTTGTTATTCGATCTGATTGATATCTACTAATATGACAAATAGGGCATTCTGTTGCAAATTCATGTTGTTTATAAGATATAATATGATCGTTCGGACATGCATGTATTTTTTGATACTCCATTCCAATATCTTTCATAATGGCAGATAATTCTCGGTATGAGCGAGGTAGAATGTTTGATGGTGGTAACAAACACTCACCTATCAACCTATGACCAAAAATATAATTTGTTAATTTAAAGAATATTAATTTCTACACGATTCACCCAATATTAATTGTAAGGGAATTACGACTAAAATAATGAAAAAAGATGACATACCTTAACATACGTGTCATTTCTACGTTGGATAAACCATTCATAACCTTCAAGTTTACCAACAACAATACAGCGGCAAGAAGAGTTGTTTCGGAGCCTTCATGTAGAGGCTCGTGTGCCTTCTCAAGTATAGGTACATCAAGCTCTGTGTCAACATCATCATCATCTTGATCATCATGATCATCTTGATCATCGTGATCATCTTGATCTTCTTCATCATCGTGGTCTTCTTCCATGATATCATTACCTTCTACTTCTATATTCACACCTCCATGTTCCCTCATTTGGAAATCCACATTCTCCAGATTATCATGGTCCATAACATGATACTGAGGGATGTTGACCTATATGAAAATGATGACCTTATATTAACCATGACCATGTTGTCATCATCAAATTATGTCTTATGTATTTTATAAAATATTAAAATACATACCAATGGATGAAATTTGTTTCCCCTTTCAATGTGACCATGTTGCCTACAATGTTCCTCAGCTGTTTTGATTAGATATCTTTGAGTCTTTAAGCCCTTACAAAGTTTGCAAAGACAATAACATTTTCCATCACCCTTTCTTTTTAAGTTAGACCATAGTCTAGCAATTGTCTCCCTATTTTTTTGTGCGTTGATATCGTCAGACATGGTCTTTCTTGAATGGAATGACTCATTGGTGAAAGAAGGATGATTTTTTTGCAACCTGCAGATAAAAATCGTTACTGAACAACCATTTTCTCAACCATTTTAATATCGAAAACATCATATGAAATATCTTTATCATTTAGATTTTAATGGTATATTTTAACTTTTAATTAGAATTCTGTGTAATATAAGGACCCCTATTCAAAATTATGTCAATACCAATAGATTGCCTCAAATTGTCCAAAATGACTAAAAGCCCTTGCGTAGCAAATATATATCATTTGGAAATATATATCATTGGGAAAAAGAACCAAATTCTCAACCATAGAACAAATGAAGCTTTTCCTTGAAGTCGGCTGGGATAGAAGCCCTCAAGTTGAGCCTTCCATTATCTTCATTGCTATTTAAACTCAAGATAATTCTCATTATAATGGAAAGAGGGCCAAACAATAGAGCAGAGCTCATGAACTGAAATTTTCCTTTGAAGACATGAACAAGTCTCTTGTTACCAAAGGGAAGCCCTTAGTACCCATAAATGGAACACAAGGGAATAACTTAATTGCTTTATACATAACCAAAATGTAGACACTAGGAAACATACTAAAGCATCAAACAAGCAAGATAACACAAAACCTAGAATACCATGAGAAATAGAGCAATGGCATGTGTGAGAACATAGCAGCGACTGAAATAAATAGCTCACATCAATACAAATGCCTTCAATACCAACATACACCAAGGATAGAACAAAGGGTCACATCAAAATATAACAAACCAATGATTAAGAGATAACTACCATTGGGAATGACAAGTTGATACTCTTTAAAGTAATCAAGGTGACTTATCATCCAGTAGAATGCTTCCTAACAAAGTTCATGATTCCACATCATCATTGAAGAAAAAAGAGATGCTCTTGGAGAATCCTCACATTAGCTAAGGCATTATTTGCATTGTTACCTTCATGATGAAAATGCACAAAAGAGATGCTAGAAAAATGCTTGCTAAATTCTAAATCTCCATAAAGCAATCTTTAGAGCTTCCATAATCCAATTTATTTTTTAGATGTATCAAATAATTCTTCATCTGGATAGTAAACTATTGGTATTGTTTATCCATACCCAATCACATTTTACCCATACCTTCTACCACAATTCATCTGTGCAGCAATTTTTCCTTAGACGATAGGTCCACAACATATTTCTTCCCTTTTAGATACCAACTTTATTTCTTTGGGTTTCCTCTCTCTAAATCAGCATACACTTCCTATGGATTCCTTGCTTTGCTACAAATGTTGAAAGAACAGATTCATCAAGTTTGAGAGAATTGGATGGCACACACTTCAAGGTATGTGGTCTCTATTTATTATTGAATGAGCTATAAAGTGGTTGTAATGGGAGTTTCTTTATTGGCATAACTAATGGGGTCTTATTACATCATTAACATAAGCAATAAATGCCTGTATACAAAATGTATTTTAACATCAGGTCCACCAGCATGATATATTTAATAGCCACTATTTAAAAAGAAATGTATGTGGCCTCTATTTATTATTGAATGAGCTACAAAGTGGTTGTAATGGGAGTTACTTTATTGGCATAGCTCATCCAAAGATAAACTCTGCTTGGTCATTCCTCATTGAAATTAGGTCCGTGATAACTCTCTTTGCCTCCATTTTCAGTGGGATTCATTTCTGAACTGAATGTTGACATTCATACTTGTCCATTTATCATACTTGGATCTTACTCATTCTCACCTCAATTTCATACCTTGTCCACAATCTAATTCAAACTTGAATTCACACCCATATCAATGCCATTTGGATTTGTTTCTCATAACAACTTTCATGCACCATCACCATTGATGGTGCATCCTACTTTCTCTTTACCTCTCAAGTCTCAAACACTAGATCTTGCTCTCCTCTTCACATTTCAAGGTCCGGCTCTTGACTTGTAAATGAGGCAAAGTTTCTCAAACTCATCTCTCAAACTTGGAGACTTGAAAATTGGTACCAACTAAGACCACTACTCATACTGCCAAAGAAAAAAGAGGGGGTCCCCATTTGAAATGGGGGCGATGGTGTGAAAACCTCACAATACTGCCAAGTGAAAAGAGGGGGTCCTCATTTTTTGGGTCTTCCTTCTCAAATGAGGAAAGAGTCCAATTGTCTCAAATGTAGGCATAAGAGTTCTAGCCCCAAAAAATGGGTGAATACCATCATGGGAATGGACAAATAAGAGAAAGAGAGGAAAAAGAAACAAACTAAAAAGATGACTACTAAAATAGTAGAGGAGATGAAGAAGGTTGAAGTTGTTCCTATGTAATAAGCACTTATAGATGATATTAATTTTTAGGATATACCTTATGCATCCACACAAGACATATATATATTTTCCTTTGATGCTCCTATGATTGAGAGGGATACAACAAAGAAGAGTGATAAGAAGGATAAGAAAATTGCTCATCCAAAGAGTAGTGGTGCAGAAGATCAAAGTGAAATAGGTGTCCCTCCTTCAAGGAACACAACTAGAAACAAAGAATAGGACATTGTTCCTTTAGAGAAAACTATAGTGCTTAATGAGAAAGAGGAAGAGGAAAATACTAAGAAGGTTCAAGACACTACTAAGACAAGTGATGAATTTAAGTGGTAAACATTGATTCCTCATTGTTTCTAAAACAAAAATTGAAGCTTTTGATAGGTTCCTTCAAGGATCATTCCTCTCTCATTGAGAATAAAGAAGAGTGGGATGCCTTAAGTAAGACAAAAGATAAGAGAAAGGTAGAAGCCTTTAATCAGTATGAAAATGCACACAATTGATATATTTTAGTATCACTTGAAATTATTTAAGGAATGTGCTAATGAAGTTAAGTATGTGTTCTATCAATTTTTCTTGAAATGACCTAGTTTTTCAAAAAAGCATAAAGGATGAGATTGACTCCATTGAGTCATAGATCACACAATTGGCAATAATATATATAATATTTCAAAGGATAAGGATGCATAAACTAGAGCTTAAATTGAGAAGCTTAATTCATAGCTTTCATTTCTTTAGGACTATAGGGAGCGGATAAAGAGACAATTATATTAGTTGAGGGAATCAATGAATCGAGGCTTTCCTCATTTGACAAGGAAGATCCTGTCAGTTTTTGGGTTTTGGTCAAAACAAAATTTTCTATATTGGCCATGACTATGCAAACAAGGGTTTACAGTTTATTCAAAAACTTACAAACCCAATGTATAAATTTGTATAAATAGAATCACACATTATCTAAATTATGACTAACTTTTATTAGAAATCACACCATTTTTACCTCTATCATTGCTTAAAGAATAATTAAGTTAAATTGATTAATTAAAATGAAGGGAAAAAACTCAAACTAAAAAGTTAGCACATTTCACAACACAGAAAATTTTGAATTTGATGAAAGTTTTGAATAGTTTAGTAAATTAAATCTATTTTTAGATCAAACTACGTGAAGATTTCGAAATTCAAGCGAATCAAATTTTCCCATTCTCATATTATATTTTGATATTTTTGAGGTCCATATTTGCAAGTAAATAATATTGGAGTGTTGATGTTTGTAACATTGATTAGATAAATAATATTGACTATATGATTATTATGAGAAATAATTTATTATATATATACATACATATCAATATCAATAATTGATATTACTATATACATTGATAAATATGTAAATATAAAGTTAGATTATAATTATTCTCTATTACATTGATAAATCCTATGCTCTCCACAATTGCTAAACACGGAAAAATTTCAGTGAGGTGATCCAAAATCCTATGGGGCCTTTAAATTCAAAGTTTTTGTGTCAAAGGTTCACAAATCACTTCTGGAACACCTATGTTCATATTCATGGAGGAAAGAAGCATTATAACATATTGATTGCACTGAACATTTCACAAAATATGATGTAGCTTCCAAAAATTGTTTCAAGTTGGATTGGGGAAGACTTGTTTCCGTTTGGTAAGAATACTCAGACTATCTACATAATTTAAGGATAACGAAATGTTTGATACATGGTCTCACTCATTGTAATGTCCCCTTTCTGAAATAGGATTTAATATTAAATAATAATAATAACAAAATTAAAATACAAAAAATAAAAATAAAATTTAACATAAATTTAATTAAAATTAAGTTAATGAATGGTCAAAAGGCATGAGAGGAAAATTTGTGACTCCCTCAAACTATGAGGTATAAAAGGGAGAAGGTAGCTTCATTTGAAAGGGGGCAATTTTTTTATCAAGAATGAGAAGTGCAGATCTAATCAACAAGACATCAATGATGAGATATGACCCCTTTAAATGGGTGCATCTTTCCAAAGAGATGTGTCTCCTCAAAATATGCAAGCACAAATAGGTGTTGAATGGAAGAGGAATACAAGGAAAAATGCATTCTCAAGTTAGAGCAGGTCCACAACACAATTATGGCAGAAATAAAAGCAGATAAAATAAGAATTATAATATTTGAGATGAAATCGGATGTGGAAATAGGGTAATAGTGGAAAAAGGAGATTTAGTTTGAATTATCAGGCAATAAGAATATGACACAGTACTTAATTCAGAGAGGGATCCATATTTATGGAGAAGAGGGAATGGAGGATATAAATCAAGAGAGGATTAATGAAAGAAGAAAGAAATAAAAAGAAGAAAGCTTGTGACCTTCTCAAAAAATGAAAATTATGAAGGGTTGTGTTGTTTCAAAAAGTGGTAATTGTGAAGGGTTGTGACTCTTAATAGACATGAGGAACTTCTCCTTCGTATTGGATGTTATAAAGGGGAGAAGGTTCCATTTGAAGAAGATGTCAATCATAGAAAAACCCATAACTATGTGTGAAGCAGCTCACGTGCTTGGTTTTTCTCTTCATTTTTGTACATATTGAGAAAGGCACATACAACTATAACCTTTGTTAAAAATCCCCTTAGTGTTCTTTGATGGATGTATATATGTTATTCGAAAGCCTCTGCATTGGTACGGGAAGGGAGGATATGTACAAAGGTTTTGGACTTTATCTTTACATTACCCCACTGCATTTACACAAAATTTTCTACAATATTGTTCATAATAAATTTGTTATGCATGCATATCTAGTGTCCATTCACATTGTGAGGGTGCACTCCATGAGACCACATTTCTTTAAGGGGCCTTATGTGTACAACCGATGCCTCCAGATGTCATCAGTTGCTTGCATATTGCAGATTCAAAAATGGTCTTTAGAATTTCTCTCCTCTTCTATTATGTGCATCATGGCAATAAAAAAATCCCACCTCGTACTACCTCTGCAGCTTCATTGATCAACACCTATGAAGAGAAGAGATTAATTGGGAGAATAATATATCACCCTATCAAACCGACATAAATTCAATCCATTAAATGTAGCATAGGATTCTGGATTATGCCCTAGTCGGAACCATCAACTGTCGATGCATAGTCAAATTGGCTTAACATGACTACAATTGTCCTCAGTGGTGGAAGCCTTAAAAAATTTAGTGCTTTCTTTTCAGCTTTCCCCACTGCTTTGGTGAGGGTTCACTTGTCTCCTTACCAAATATTTTAATAATGATGGTGTTTTTCAATTGTATATTAGGAGCAGGTATTAATTTGCTTGTTTTCATCAATGAATTGAAGGTCGCGGGACCTTCTTTCTTAATAAACATGGATTAATCTTGTCTTTGATTGCAAAACTGATGGCAAGAGGCAGTGGAGAAACAAAATAAAATGGAACCTGTAATCGCCCGCCCGCCCGCCTGCTCCTGCCCGCGCTAAAAAGGATAGTTTAAATGAAGACGCATTTTCTTTTTTTTTTACCTTTATGCCCGTGTTGGTCGAAATTTCGACCAACACGGGCATAAACGGCCATAAAAGTGAAAAAAGAAAATGAAGATGCATTTTTTATTTTTTTTCAAACTTTTATGCACGTGTTGGTCAAAATTTTGACCAACACAGGCATAAACGGGCATAAAAATAAAAAAAGAAAATGAAGATGCATTTTCTTTTTTTTAAACTTTTATACATGTGTTGGTTGAAATTTTGACCAATCCATAGTTGGTCAAAATTTTGACCAACACGGGCATAAAAGTAAAAAAAAACAAAATTTATCCTTTATAATGCGACCAAGTAAAACCATTTTGCACTTTGGTCAAAAATTTTGGTCGAAATTTGTGGTCAAATGCACTAGTGTCATCTTTGGAAAGTGCAAGTGTAGTAAGGTTATTTTGATTGTCAATAAGCTCAACAGTGTAAGTAGTATCGTGATCTTGCTTAGGAGAACACTTAAAACATGATGGAATGAATGAGAAAGGGTGTGCAGGATCAAAAGAACCATGGAACAGATAAGAGACATCATGAAAAGGATTGGATGACATGGAGGTTTCTTGATCTTGATCTTTCTTTATGTTCTTTTCTTTATCATTTTTAGAGTCCTCTTGACATGGAGCCACTTCTAAGGATAAGGAAGCATGTTGGAATTGTATGGAAGACTTTGGAAGAGATGGTGGAGGACCAGCTGAAGTAGGCATTATAGCGTATGGAGGCTTAGGCTCTTTAGGTTTAGCATCATTGAAAGTATTTGCAGCCAAGTGAAGGTTAGCTTGAGTTTCTTTAAGAGGTAGCCCTTGAGAATAACTATAGGGAACCGCATGAAAAGTATTAGGACCTTTGGTGGATGAAGGACTTGTGAAAGATTTGATAGGGTTGGAAGCTTTAGGAAATGTATGGGTATTGGAGGAAGGAGGGGATGGAAGGGAACCATCACAAGACAAAGGCTCAACATTAACATGATCTTGCTTGAGAGTGTAATCTTTATTTTCAGCATGAGAGTTCTTAGAGGAGAGATCCTTGTAGTATGCACGTTTATAATCGGCACGGTAAGCTTTCTCTTCCTCAATAGAAGTAGATGTATCATCTAGATATTATTCACAAAAATCATCAAAGTCTCTTTCAAAATTAGAATCATATGGATCACCATCACAATCTATCCAATGTGACGACCCATTTGTAGTAAGCAGGAACACACGACAAGGAGGATTCTTAGGAGCAGAGGGTTCATAGGTATCACTATATTGTCCCTCATGATAGTCATCATAGTCTTCAAAGTCTTCAAAGATGGGTGTGTCACTCTCCGTGGAAGAAGTATCAAAAGGATTATCATGTTGCTCATATTTTGTCCGAGGGCATTGTGACATGTACAAGTCTTTATCAAATGGAAAAAGGCATAGAGCTTCCATGGAGAACTCTTTAGGTTCCTTTTCTTTCTCAAGTTTGTCAAGTTTGACTTGCATAGCATGTATCTTTTTCATCATAGCGATGATTAGAATTTCTTCATCATGTGTACTAATTCTTTGAGACATGTTAGGAGTTTTAGAACTCCCTAGAATAGATTGATGTAGATTTTGTTGATTGACTCCTTGAATTGATGGAGGGGGAAGGTAACCAATTTTTAATCAAAATTTGCCAAGACTGTTGTCTTTGTAAAGAACCAAATTGTAGAGTTGCTCAAGAGTTGGACCCCTGGTAGCGGTTATAGGTAAGGTATGGGATGCTTCTCTAGATTTCTTGTGAGAGGAAGCTCTAGTTTCCACCATTAACCTTGGGTGAAGGAAAAGAATAAGATGAAGACAACTGAAGAATGAATGGAATCAAGATGATCAGATGATGCAACCTTGTCAAGGTTTGATTGATTGAAGATTCGATTAGACGTGGGTGAAGGATACTATGCCCTAGATGATTGATAGTTATGACAAGGTTTTGACACAAGATGATAAAGACTCAAATCGATTAAATAGAAGACTGGATCAGATTCAAAAGACCACTTTGGGATAATGATTAGATTCTCAGTAGTTTCTGCTCTGTTCTTGACACAGTGATTTGTTCGACAGATTCTGGAAATAGGCTGAAAAAGCTAAGTATCTGGCACGACAGTTGCTAGCAGGATTTGACTTTTTGAATTTGATTGGTAGAAAGACTCATACGACACTGCTGAGTACTACAGCTGGATGGTTGAGTGGACAAATTCTTTTTGTCAAAATGATGAAAATTTTTTGTTCACGCGTAGAAAATGATGTTCCCTTAAAAGCGAATAAAAAATGGGAACTTTTCGTGGGTTCTTTACCATACGACAGATGGACAGTAATGAAATGACACTTGATAGAAACTCGTATGACTTTCTGACCTCCTGAGATGACTTCTGACTCCAGAAAATAATTTTACTTCAAATTTTACAAATTTTGAGTTTTTAGATTCGGATTGTTTTCAAATTTTAATATCTAGATTTGAGGATTGTAATAGATTTGTCCATTTTCAATAACCAGATAGATAAACAAGCACACAAAATAGCAAGCAAGTGATTTCAAGCATGTCTGAAAACAATGAACAAGGGAAAAAGCAACCTTGCGCATGAACAATCAAGTGACTTATTCATTCTAATCCTCAGAAGCACTAATTGTGTATGTTCCAAAAATGTTTTGCAATAATGCACATATACCCTAGAAAATAAAAATTTGGCCTCGCTAGGGTTTTTAGTAATGGTTTGACTCTGCAACTTTTATGATCCAAAGGGGTGAACTCCAATCCCGGCTCACTAGGCTTTTGACACAATCTAAGAATTTAATCAATCAGGAGCTGCTAGGGAGATCTGACAACCCAACAATGAACCACACCTGTGAAGATTTCTTCCACAAGGACATTTATATAGCGACTTTCACTACCACGGTGAAAATGGCTATTACCGCTTGAGGTTCTGTCAACGTGGTTGACCCAATTAAGGGAATGTCCACTACGGTTAACCCTCTCTAAAGGTGACTCACAAAATATACCACATGGAGACTGGTTCCAGATTCAAGGATTTGGGTTTTCGGTATTATCCAAAAAGGAAGTAGAGCATAATCCCCTAGCCTTTTCACTTTTAACCCAAACAAAGCAGACAGATTAATCTGACATGCTAAGACCAAGATTATCTCACAAAGATCTATGACGTCCACCCCTTATGATCTATCAACCTCTTCGGAGAGAGAATGCGTCGATCAAAAGTTGAAAACACACGGATCTAGTGGAACGTGAGACTCCCTCAGTATCCTCCCCACCTACAAGAGATCCTTCATTGAGAAGAGTTTCACTAGAAACCCACTCTCTCAAGATCCACAAATAGTTTTCATGGGGCCTAATTACTATGTGTAACAAAGATGCTGAAAGCAAACTATGTTCATTTTTATAGCCCAAATGAAGTCCGTGATAGGAAAGCAATAAAAGTCACTCAAGCTAGACGCATGAGATGTTCGTTTTAGATCCAAAATCAAAGTCTTATCAGCTGAGAAGATTACCTAAATTCCTCAAAACGTGCTTAGTAGATTTTTACCTATTTTTAGCAATTCTTGCACTTTTTATCTTCTATCTTTTGTACCCACAAGATGTACCTACACCTGCACCTGCAACCCACTGTTATGAAAAACTTACCTATTCTTGTACATGAAACTCAATGTTATAAAAATATATCAAAAAAATAAACATAACTTGTCAACCCCACGTGGTAGAAAATTAGGTTAGTCAAATATAATATGTCATTTGATAATCGAAAAACCTGTTGTCATAAAAAATCAGATTCTGACTAGTCTTCACTAAAATGATCATAACTTTTGCAGATCAAAACAAAATTAATCCAAACCAATAGAAAATTAAATCTAACTCAAATACCTTTCCAGAAATATAAATTTTGGATTTTTATCATGTCATATGTGCATGTACCAATAAAAACATCAGTTGGATTTCATAAAATCAGGTTTAGACCAGTCTTCACTAAAATGATCATAACTTTTTCAAATCAAAACAAAATTAATCCAAACTAATGGAAAATGAAAGCTAACTAAAATAAATTTCCAAAAATATAAATTTCAAATCTATATCACATCATATGTGCACGTACCAATAAAAACATCAGTCAGATTTCATAAAATCAGGTTCAGACCAGTCTTCACTAAAATGATCATAACTTTTGCAAATCAAAACAAAATTAATCCAAACCAATGGAAAATGAAAGATAACTCAAATAAATTTCCAAAAATATAAATTTAAGATTTTTATCATGTCATATTTGCATGTACCAATAAAAATATCAGTCGGATTTCTTGAAAAATAGCCCAGAAATTTATCACAAAACTCACAAAAATTAACCTTGTGGTCCTGGGTTCGAGAAAAATGATAGAAATTTGATAGAATAGAATGGAAACCCATTTCAAGGCCCCACTATGGGCACCAAAAATATGTGTGTGAATTTTGTACCTAGCTGTAGACACAACACTTCAGTAAAATATTAGAGGTTTGCAAAAATTAAAATCGTGCAATAAATGAAAGCTAAACTAACCAGGCGATTTACTACCTTCTAATAGGTGAGAGTATGATGTTCTTAGATTGTTATCGAGATCAGTGACCTTGACGACACCTAAATGAAGGATTTGAATGCAATTGATCTAGATATGAGATATGAATGCAATTAATCTTTCTTCTTCTTTTTTTTTTTTCTATGCAATGATATGAAAAACTGATATGAATCTATGATATATAAAAACTAATATGCTATGATATGCTAAATGATCTAACAAATGAAAAATAATATGATATGAAAAACTATGCAATATTGATCTCACAAAGCTTGGATTCACAAAGATGATTCTTCAATCTCCAATTCGGCAGCGTGATTATGCAATTCTTGTGGATGATTTGTGAAGAACTAAAGCCTTAATTTATAGAAATCCAGGGCTTTGGAGGTGCATGAGAAAAAGCCATAAATCACTCAGATTAACTCAGCTTGATTTTTGAGATATCTAATTATAAAGAATAATAAACTCACAAAAACATGCAAAAGCAGAGTTGAACTCAAAATAGAGTTTAGCTTTAATTGATAATTGATAGTTGTCTGCTTTTGTGATTGTGCATGTTTTATTTATGAATTAATTTAATAATAGAGTGATTTATTTCCAACTTAACTAATTTTGAAAAATAAAACAATTGATTTATGGGTTAATCAATTATTTTTCAAACTTTTATTCAAAAACAATATTATTAAAAATTGACAACTTGCTTTAATTAATTAAATAAGAATTTAATCAATCATTCATAGGATTTTGGATTTATTGTCAAAATTAAATAATACAATTTAGGAATAAATATAATTAACTTTAATTAAATAATTAAATGACAAAATTAAATCTAATTAATTAAATATTGAGAATATTCAATTAATCAAACTTTAGGATAAATAGGATTTATCGCCAAATAATCATTAAATCAAAGATAATTAGGATAATTAGGAATATTACTAGGAATATTCCCCGATGTAGAATTTAGGATAATCAATTAGGATTCGATGATGTTTAGATGTGCCTTTGGTTAGGACTTTGATGTTGATTTCATTCAATGTGTCGATATAGGAGATTAATGAACCTATAGCCCATTTTTGGGATATTACAATAGGGTAATTTCCCTATTTTGGGATCATTTAAGGATTGTTTCCTTATTGGAGGAATTGGACTAAGGATAACCATAGGGAGTGGTTAGAGGTGTCTAAAGGTGAGTTAGACCCTAAATTGGATTAGTGGCCGCAAACTCTACATCACAATACAATATTATCAATTGAGATTATAACATTGTGGTCAATTGCCTATCTTTCAACCAACTAGTGTTGTTCTTGAAGAGTAAATATTGATTTTAGTCACATTATTGGCATGTAAATTATCTTAAAAAATTGTTGAAAAAATTGACATTTGAAGAGAGATATTTCAACAGATCATATAAATTTTAATTTGGAGCAGCAAGGTGGTGTTAGAAAAAACAACAAACAAGATAAATTTGAGGATACCTACATGATTGATTAATAATATTATGTATAGGGGAGATACCAAGTTATGTTTTTTTTCATGTCCCAATGCACAAGAAGAGGATAAGAAGCAAGGAGAATGAGGAGTACCAAATGTTACAAGCATACAGACAAAACCAAAAGGCATGTTTTATGGATTCACCTTTAACACAAAAAGGACATGATGGTGGGGGATAAAGGAATTAAAGATGGTTATTAATGGGATGTTTATCATGAAGAATTTTCCATGCCAAAAGATGAGATTTTGCATCCACTTTGGACTTCCAAATTTGAAGACTATAATTTTTCTACATTGCTCTTTTGAATTTATCAAACCTATTTTTCTTTTGTTTATGCTCTCTACAATTCAAGTGTGATGGAAAACTTGATGATAAATCTCTCACACAATAGATTGCAAAAATCTAACATCATTAATAGATCTAGATTGTAAAAATATAATTCATTAAATTTTTCTTGTTTTAATTAAAATAAAAAATCTAGGTAATATTGTAGAGTCAAAAATCACGCACCCCTTTGTAATTTTACCTACACTTTTGTAATCACTTTAGTGTTCATTCCCCTAGTATCTAGTTAATTATTTATCATAAAATAATTTTCATTAACTTAACCAATCTAAAGCAACCTTAATTCAATCAAACAATGATGAGAGATACAAACTTAAAAGCACGAAGGAATATCAAACAAAATGAACACTAGACTTATGTGCAGAACCCAATATGGGAAAAACTACAAAGAAGCTAATTATCATGAATATGAACATGAGCTAAAGTGATTTTTACAATAAGGGCTCACTATACCAAGATTCTTAATACAGGTAGGTTCACCGTCAGTCAGGCTAACTACCCTAAATACATAAACCATCTATGACAACTGAAACTCAACTAACTGCTAAAATAAGAAATAATGAGAAAGAATTTCACCACTAAAATATCTCACACCAATTGCAACACTAAAGAATATAATAATTTTCTATCACCACTTGCATACAGTGTCACATACAATGATATCTGAATATCTTCTCCTCATGTTTTTATTTCTCACGTACATCCACTAAATATAAATCATCCTCTTTATATACCATTCCATGCTTCCATATCCATCCATGTTGGCCAAGCAAAATATTAATTATCAATTTGCAAAGTTGCCCATATACAATTTGAAATAGGTCAAAAAAAGACATTCCCATGGTGGAAGGAATGAAATGTGGACCACACCAAAATATCCTTGCTCAATACAACATGCTATCCACTCGACATACTATCTGAAGCCAAAGAATAAGATCTACACGTTACAATGCACATTATGTTTCTGAACCACAATCACCAATGTCTAGATAGGTTTGAACCCAAAAGGGAGTATCTCATTATGTTACAACATGAATGGGACCAGAATAGACATGACCAAAGATAAAACATTATAAAACATCATCTGAAGCATGCCATTTCCAGACCACTAAATCCAAACAATGCCTCAACCAATTAAGTAGAATATGTTGACATCAATGACAACCATTAATGATAACACCATATTCCAACACTTTTTCTTGTTTTAATTAAATAAAAAATCTAGGTAATATTGTAGAGTCAAAAATCACACACCCCTTTGTAATTTTACCTACACTTTTGTAACCACTTTAGTATTCATTCACCTAGTATCTATGTAGGTTCATTTCATCTCTTGCATCAACCTTTTCCCTTTTAGGATGCTCAAGGTCCTTTTCAGTACTATCTTTCAATATTAGTTGTGTATTAGCCACTTGTTTCTCTTTCCATCTATCATTTTACTGTGTGATTTACTTGGACAATAACACATCGTACAAACATATGCACATTGCACGTGTCTTGTAACATCTTGATGCTCAAATATCAATACTGGGCATTTTGATATTTGCCCCCTTCTTAGGTTAGTGGAAACAACTTAGAATCTTCTAAAATGGCTGATAGCCTCTTCTTTCCCTCCTCTTCTCTCTTTTAAATCCATCTTTTCACTCCATTTAAACTCTCATGCACTCTTGAAAGTTCTGTATAATCTCCCTTAATTTTGCATGGCTCTTGTTGGTAGTATCTTGCATTCTCTTTCTCTCTTACTTGCTACGACAATCTCTAACAACAATATCCATAGATCTCTTGGCATTCTAAATCCTATTTACCAATATCTTCCTATATCTCTTGTGTCTTTGAGCATCTTGAGATTTATCACATCCCTTAGCTATCATTTATCTAATGCAATATGGGTTTTCCTTCATTAAGCAAGGTTTGTTTCTATTTGCATATCTCACTTAATAGGGTTTTTCCTCCACTAAGTGGGGTTTGTTTCTATTATGTTATCGTTTATTTATCTATTTATCTTTTCGATCTATCGGTCTGTTTGGTTGTTGTGGAGGTGGAAACACTGACACAAGGACTTGATTGAGGTATGCCTTCAAACAACCCCAAACATTATTCCTCTCTCATGTGTGTGTAGGTTGTTTATTGGAGGCATTCAACCACACAAAGATTTGCACGTATTTATTTATTTCAGTTAATCTATTTTCTTGTATTAATTGTTGCATTTCTAGTTTCTGAAATTCATAGGTTATCCAAAGTACAAACATGGTTTTTTGCCAGATTCTAAATATTTCATGTTTTAGTTCATATAGCACTACAACGCACGGCGTAGACATTCACATGCCACATAGATGTCCTCGATTGAGACACTCGGACTTGGACCCGGAGAACTCCATGTCATTCATACTTTCCATTTCTATAATTAAAACATTATTTTCCTTTATATAATTAGATATCTTCACTAGTTTATCTAGTTGAAGGTATCTTTATGTGTTGTGAAATTGGCTCTCTTACTCCACTATAAATATCATTTATAGATATACTTTATTTAAGATATTTTTACTAGTATATTGTTTAAAATCTTTAACTTGAAGAAATCTTTTTAAAATTATAAAATTGTGTCAATGGACCCTTGGTCTGCTCGTGAAGTTGTTTGGTTCTCAATGAGCCCACCAGTGATCAAGTCTTGTTGAGCGTAAAGTCTCCAATGCCATAAAGGATGAGGTCGGGATCATGCCCCGAGCGGATTTTGGCAGAATGGATACCCCTCAATCTTTGGCTCTTAGCCGAAATTGCCAAAAAAAAATTGTAATCTAATTGATTGAATACAATTCTTAAAGAAAATATTATGTTTATTGTTAATTACTAATATTCATCAATCCCAAAATTCAGATATATAAAGATGAGTTGTGAATTTTTTTATTATTTAATTTTTTTTCCTTTCCTTTATTCACTGAAACTAAATTGTTTCTGAAATCTTTGACCAAATCAATACATCCCATCCCTCCAACACAGAAAAAGAAAAAAGTAATTATGAGGCTCCTGATTTAGAGGAATCTAAGTTACTCAAAGGAACTTGCTTGCAGACATAACACGAGTACCATTCGCAAAAATGGGTGAACTAAGTACCATACATATGCTCCAGATTCTTTCCAAATGCCGGCGTTTGAGCTACTTGTGGCACACTACGAAGCCACTTTCCCTATGCAAATATAATACAGCGCAAAATTCAATGCATGCACAGCTTACAAAGGGTAATAAGAGTAATATATACGGGGGATTTTTGAAGATCCTCTGCCTTCACTTGTTGGGCTCTTCTTTATATGCATAAGAACATGTTCCTCACAAAACCCTAAATCAATTCATTTTCGCGTGCCTAATTAAGGTGAACTGTATCGTGATTTTGGTTAATTGAAAGTGAAATCCATGTGCTAAGCCTTACAAAATTCAATTTATTTTTGCATAACAATTGATTTTTTTTTCATAGGAACTTGTATTTTGCAGACCACAGATTATAAAAGAATATGTGTTTCGGCCCATATTCAGCTCTTGGGGTGACAGTACCATAAAGTGTGGCAACTGTTGAACTCATCATTAACACATAATTTTATTCAAAAGATAGGAGAAATCATTACAGGAAAGACTTGTGGAGAAACTGCGCTGAAATCCAGTCAAAGACCTATAAAATAATGTCACAACTCATTAGCTACTACCTAACAGACTCTAGGTAGCTGGAAGAAATGCCAAACTAGTACAAGTCCAAAACTGTCTATATTTGACAAGTTTACAGGACTGACAAAAGCTCTATCTTCAATGCAAATGGTTTCCAGCGGGCTACTCATGTCCCACATCAATAGTCCACAATAAAAAATACATTTTTTGACCTGTGATAGGGAGGTCATTGATGTATTCAGTTTGAGAAGTGAGATTGAAGAAGGCCCACAAGGTAAAACATGCCAAACAATCTAAAAAAAATAAAAACCCATAAAATACAGTGAGATAGGAAAAGGCCCACAAGGTAAAACAGACAAAACAATCTAAAACAAAGAACAACCCATAAAATAGAGGGCTCTCCTGTCTGAATATGTGAAAAAAGGCAGCAATAAAAAATAGACTGCCCACTAAAGCTTCTTCTGACTCTCTCTGATTTTGTCTGTACCAATCGAAATGTACTCGACAGATGGCCCATTTGTCAATCCCAATGCTATATCAAATTAGCTGTCAACGTGGGCTATTAACAGTTGCAGTAAGATTGGGTAGGCTCTGCAGTTTTTGGGATGCTACAAAAAGTATAAAATCTCAAAAAATGACAAATAGGTACTATAATTACAGCTGATGTCTCAATGTCATATAGGCTGTAATATAAGTACCTATGGTTTTGTAGGTAGGCAATCCGTTTTCACTCATGGGTATTCTGCCAAATGATATTTTTTCTGAGATCGAGTGTTGAGGTTGAAGTGTGGGACAGCCCATCGAGAAACCATGTGAAATGTTAGGACCTGTCATACAAGTACCCGCCTACATAAGATTCCCCTGCAACCTCCTGACTGCCTTCTTTCTAACAAATGTTTTTTCTCTTACAATTATTTGTTCGGTGCAGGACTTTCTCAGATCCTGGTATAGAAAGAGCATTGAATGAGACGCTGGTTACAAAGAGAATTTAGAACAGTAGAACCAGTTGTGAGGACTGAGGACTAGTCAAACGGTGCATTTAAAGGGGAGTGGAGCTCTGCTCTGCTATAAAGCAGTCCACCATGGAATATTACTGCTTCAATGCAAGCCACAGTTATTCTCCAATTTGTGAAGATGGGAGGTGCCCATCATTGAAGAAAGCTGGGTTGGATCATCACAGAAAGCTTTTGCAATGGGGATTGTGTTTTATCAATGACAAGAAGGGCTTTTGGAATAGAAATGTTAATGTGGGTAAGCAAGATCTGGTCATGGGTTGTTGCAAAATAGGTTGGAGGCAGCTGTTCTGGAAGCTGAGAGCTGAGCTGAAAAAGATGATAGCCAGTAGGCCAAGTCAGGGATTTAAATATGATGCATTGAGCTATGCTTTGAACTTTGATGATGGGTGTTGGCAGGACTCAGATTTGCATTGTTCTGCTTGTTGTGGGTGTGATGCCAATCCAGACCCACTTGAGCCCTCAAAACCCTCTTCTTAGTTTTGGCTTTCTAGTCTCTGCTATGGATGCTGTTTTGGTGTTAAATTTAGATCTCTGTAGGTAATGTTCGGAGATCTCACTTTAGAGTTTATTCAGTGTAGAACATTAAACACAAGCAATTTTGAGTTCCATTTGCAGCGTATTACAGGTTAAGTATGTTTGTATATATTGAAGGCGATGGCTTTAAGGATGATCAGAGTCGCCAAAGAAGTTGAGATTGAAAGAAATTGGGATGTCCAAAGTTCTCTTCGTATTTGTAATACTGGCATTGGTAGTCGTATCATATTAATGCCATCTTTCGCATGATTGTAACATTGCTATTATATCTGCTTAACTTACATCATGAACACTGATTTTTAAGTATGAAGAGACGATTATTCAAAATTTTCCCATTGAGTTTTATGTTTTATCAGGTCGTGTATCAGAGATATGGATAAAGCAAACTAATGGTGTCTCTGGAAGAGACCCAATAAATCTTAAGAGTTTCGAGAATGATAGTTACAATTATGCCTCCCAAACTCAGAAGTAAACAATTTTTTTAAACTCGTAACCCTGTTGTTAACTGAACTGAATATATTCATGGGTTTTGAAGGAGGGTATTTTAGTAAGCTACAGTTGTGAAAAGAGAAATATAAAGGATAATAATAATTTTGTTATTTAAGGTATTTTATGATATTACAATTGTGATAGTAAATGTGTCTGTTTGTATCTACTTTTTTATTTATTTTAATAAATATGTCAAATGTAATTATATATATTCATGAGTGTACTGACTGAGCCAATTTTCTATCCTCATTATATTTTTATTTGCACTTGCCTTTTATGTGTCATTTCATTATTATTATAGGCATTCACACTTCAACATATATATTTCATGTCTTAAAATTCACCGAGTTTCATTTCAAAGTGGTACAGGATTAATGTGGTTCAATTCACAATGGGTGAGAATGAAACTAAAATTCAAATATTCAAAAATAAATTTCAACTTTCTTGCTCTGTTTTTATTAATTAATATACAAAGACTTAGATCCACATTGTATATCATTATGTCTGAAAATTATTATTATTATGGTTTAACTCCACAATGTCTAATGATGAAACAAAAATTTAGATATTCAAATTTAAATTTCAACTTTCTTGCTCCTTTCTCTTAAACTTATCTAATAAACATTCAATATGCACTTGTTTTTATCTAGACATAGGGGGACTAAAAAGAACACATAACAAAGATTTTGATTTCTAAAGGGACAAAGAATTAGAAAACACATTGTATGTAATGTCTTCAATATTCCCCATCATCACTAATGCAACCTAACATGGGGATTGATCTAGCAAAATATGCTTGAGCACACTTTCAATCCATTTAAATTCATACAAGACAAATCAAATCTAAGTAGATGATATGATCTATAGCACTTAAAAAAACCTTGCAACATTTTGTTAAAATTTTAGAACACGTTATTAATTTTTTGTTATTTTGCTTCTAATATATGTATGTTGAGATTTTGAGTTAAAATTAAAATATTATAATTAAAAACAAAAGATGACTATCTATTAAGAGTTTCTTATTCATAAAATTCAATATCCTATTACATGACATTTCACAATGATTTCTATCAGTATTAAACTTAATTTTAGTAAACAAATGTGTTTTTTCTTTATATTTTAGGGAATCTCACTTGCTCTGCACCCTCTTGTTTAGCTTTATGATTTCTCTTATAGGTTTTTGAACTAGAGTTTCAAATCCATTTTTTAATTACACCATTTTACATTAAATTTTCTTAGGGTTTTTTAAGCTTTATTGACCATGTTCATTATTTAGGGTTTTGTAATACATTGTGTAATTTTATTTCTACACACCTAGCCAAACCCTCTTTCCACTTAAATTTTACATGTGTTTATTTGTCCAGGACCCAATTATTCACTAATTTCTATGATTCACATTATATTCAACATACTTTTTTCATATTAAAGTTTGATCCTTCCATTATCCCGCACCTAATGAATTTTACTTGTCCACCCTTAGAGTTTATCATGGGTTTTCATAGGTCACAAGATTCTAATTGACATAAATACATGCATATATTTTTCGTTTAACACAATCCTATTATTTATGATACATGACCTTCCATCCTTGGTGTACTTAGGTCATCTTGTGTTGTAGGTAAGGATGTGTTATACACGGAACTATTAATTTAATATCGTCATTCTTACCTCTCTTTCTAAGAATTGATTAGTACTTATCCTTTCCTACTTGCAATACTTCAATTTCGCATCTGTCTTATATTGATTTTCCTATGTTTTGTCTTAGTGTTTTGCATATACTTGGTGATAGTTTACCATATGATAAATACAGTATGATGGAAATGGATTAGGTTCTTTTTAAATTCATGACAATGTTACACCATATGATTTTGCATGTCATGATTATCTTTTTATGCACCCATGTGGATTCATTTGCTTCCATAGATAATGATTCACATTATGATGATTACACTCTTAGGTCTCATGGATACACATACCGGGGTGATTCCACAAAGCTGTGTCCCACTTTTAGGGATGAAGAAAATTGACGATGTACGAAAATAAAAATTTAGAGTCTTCGTGCGAAGTCATCACTTCAGGCGAAGTACCCTACATGGGGGGGTTCGCGCGAAGACCCCACTTCGCGTGAAGTACCTTACGTAGGGTACTTCGCACGAAGCCCCTATGGCTAGATTTTGTTATATATTTCTGGCAATTCTTTTTTATTTGTCATTGTCATTGTTTAGATTTTGCAAACCCTAGGGCTTGGAGCAAAGCAGTGACGTCCAATACGACATCAACACCTCCCAAGCTTTTTTGACATCTTCAAATTGTTAGCAGTATCAGGTACATGCATTTTTCTCATTTTTTATTGTAAATTATATATTTAATATTTATTTTAGTTAGTTATTTGTTTTAAATAATTTTTTATTTGTAGAAATGTTAGAAAATCATAGTTAAATATTAGAATATGTTAGAAATTGATAGTAGAATGTTAGAAAATCATAGTTAAATATTAGAATATGTTAGAAAATGATAGAAATATTAAAAATCATAGTATAAATGTTAGAATATGTTAGAAAATCGTAGTAGTTTGTTAGCAATTGTTAAAAAATATTTACAAAACATTAGAAACCATAGTAGAAATGTTAAAAAATGTTAGAAAACATTAAGATCTTATAGAAATTATTAAAAATATTTATTTTTAAATTTCAAGTTTAAAGTTAGTAAATATTAGGAATCTCTCTCTCTCTCTCTCTCTCTCTCTCTCTCTCTCTCTCTCTCTCTCTCTCTCTCATGTACACGCATTTTTATTAAATTTAGTAAATATTAGTTAGTTATTTATTTTAAATAATTTTTTAGTTTGTAGAAATCTTAGAAAATTGTAGTTAAATTTTTGAAAATGATCTAGTAGTATATTAGAATATGTTAAATTGCAGTACAGTAAGTTTCTAGGACCCTTATCCCTCCCTTACAACATATTAAGACACTTAGGATCCCTTAGGAATCTCAAGATCTTATAATACATATTAGGATGTCCTATGACCCATTGATGTACATGTTAGGTTCCATTAATACATACAAGGACTCATTGTTTCCCTCAAGGCTCCTTAAGACATATTAGGATGAATTAATGTAACCTATGATCTCTTAGGACCTATTATGATGCCTACAACCCCTTAAGACATTCTAGGACCATTACATATTGCCTATGACATCTTAAGACACATAGGACCCCTTAGGACCCATACGACCCATTATTATTTCTTAAAATGTCCTAGGACCCATTCATCTATCTTAGGTTCTGTTAATACATATGCGAACCCATCATTGCTCACAAGAACCCTTAAGACATACTAGTATCAATTAATGTAACCTAAGATCCCTTAGATCACTTATCACATCTACAACCCATTAACATTATTTGACCATTATACATCCCTTACGACATTTTAAGACATATATGACCCATTCAGATCATCAAGACCCATTAACATATCTTAGGTTGTCCTAGGACACATTTATGTATCTTAGATTCAATTAATATCATACGAGGATCCACTAATGTAACCTAGGACCCCTTAGGACCTCTTATGTTACCCACGACCCCTTAAGACACTCTATCTGACCCTTATCCATCCCTTACACTATCTTAAGACACATCTAGGACCCATTATTTCCCTCAAGAAACCTTAAGACATACTAGGATCAATTAATGTAATGTAGGATCCTTTAGGACCACTTATTGCACCTATGACCCATTAACATTCTAGGACTCTTATGTGGATCCCTTATGAAATCTTAAAACAAATATGAAACCTTAGGACCCCCAAGACCCATTAAACAATAGGATGTCCTAGGACCACTTCTAGACCACTTATCACATCTACGACCCATTAACATTATTGGACCATTATACATCCCTTACGACATTTTAAGACATGTATATGACCCCTTCGGATCCTCAAGACCCATTAACATATCTTAGGTTGTCCTATGACACATTTATGTATCTTAGATTCAATTAATACATACGAAGATCCACTAATGTAACCTAGGACCTCTTATGTTACCCACGACCCCTTAAGACACTCTAGGACCACTTATTGCACCTACGACCCATTAACATTCTAGGACTCTTATCTAGATCTCTTAGGACCCCTTAGGACCTCTTATATTACCTACGACCCCTTAAGACACTCTAGGACCCTTATCTATACCTTAGGACCTCTTATGTTACCCATGACCCCTTAAGACAGTCTAGGACCATTTATTGCACCTACGACCCATTAACATTCTAGGACTCTTATCTGGATCCCTTATGAAATCTTAAAAAAAATATGAGGACCCACTCATGTATCTTAGGTTCTATTAATTGATATGAGGACCCATTGTCACCCTGAACAACTAGGTTAAGACCTATTAGTACCAATTAGTACATCCTAGGACCCTTAAGACCTAATAAGACCACTTACTTGACCTAATAGAACCTATTAATACCAATTAGTACATCGTAGGACCCTTAAGACCTAATAAGACCACTTACTTGACCTAATAGGACCTATTAATACCAATTAGTACATCTTAGGACCCTTAAGACCTAATAAGACCACTTACTTGACCTAATAGGACCTATTAGATGATTTGATTTGATTTGATTTGATTTTATTAGATGGATGTAGAATTAACACATGTCATAAGTAATCTAACTAATTTCATCATTTTTTAGTTTCTTAAGGTGGGGTCTTTAACTAATAAGTAGTCTTAAGGGGAGGTCTTAAGGGGATCTAGAATTAATATCATAAACATATAACTAATAGATGATAACTATTCTAACTAATTCTAGAACTAACACACATGTCATAAATAATCTAACTAATTTTTTCATTTTTTAGTGTCTTAAGAGGATCTTTAACTAATAAGTAGTCTTAAGGGGAGGTCTTAAGGGGATCTAGAATTAATATCATAAAAAATAACAAGTTAATACATATAACTAATGGACGATAACTATTCTAACTAATTCTAGAACTAACACACGTCATAAGTAATCTAACTAATTCATCATTTTTTAGTGTCTTAAGGGGATCTTTAACTAATAAGCAGTCTTAAGGGGATCTAGAATTAATATCTTAAAAAATAACAAGTTAATACATATAACTAATGGACGATTACTATTCTAACTAATTCTAGAACTAACACACATGTCATCAATAATCTAGCTGATTTCATCATTTTTTAGTGTCTTAAGGGGATCTTTAACTAATAAGAAGTCTTAAGGGGAGGTCTTAAGGGGATCTAGAATTAATATCATAAAAAATAACTAGTTAATACATGTAACTAATGGACAATAACTATTCTAACTAATCATTGAATAAAAAGTATCATAAAAGTATCATAAAAATCATTGAATAATCAAAGCATACATAATATCTTTAACTAATATGAAATATATAAAAATCATTGAATAATCAAAGTATACATTTAAAATTCTATATATTAAAACCATTGAACCATCAAATAGGTCCATCATATATCAGCAAATTAATGTCCATCATATGTTTAAATATATAAAAAAAGTATCATGAAATTTAATCCAGAGATATCAGGTACGTCCTAACACATGAAATAGGTATACATATTATACTTTTTAGACCAAGTCAAGTTGTTCAGATCTTTCATGGATAACATGTAATATTCTCTCATGATGCTCACTATCTAGTCTCCACTTATGACGTCCACGTTGAGATTTAACTGTATGAAGACAAATGGATGTGGCAACTACTAGGTGACTATATTGAAACACCTTATTGTCTAGTTGGTAATCAACAAAGTGAATACCATGTTGAATTACTTTGATTTTCTTGAAATATGTTCCTCTAAAACAACTGAACCGACAGGTCACAAATTTTAACAATATATAAATTTAAAATTTGTTAAAAGATTGAAATTTAAAATTTACAAATTGAGTTTTATATATTGATGTAAAGCATGTACAAACCTATGGGGAATAACATTCCATCACTTTCTTCAGGTTCAAGTAACTTCATCCTCTCTGTAGTACAATGCAGTAAATAATAACCAACTCCTACATTTCCATCCTGAGTAATCACTGCAAAGACATCTCCTGCACAGTAAATTTATATATACATGTGTGAGATCTTAAAATTTACTTAGTTCAATCTATAGATCTATCTATCTATCTATACATGCATATCAATGTACCATATAATGTGAAATATTGATACTTACCAATTTTGACCAACCTTGAGCTATGATTGTAATTAGTAAAAATCAAAGGGACATCATCAAAGTTTTCATCTTCATCTCTATCAAATGTATCAATAACAACTAGTGGCACTAGATTCCATGCACCTACATATCCACAGTCTTGATTGATACATTTCTCATAATTGTCAGCAATGTAGTGACAACAAAAGTATGAGTAGTCCCTAGTGTTCAACATCCAATTGTGACAATTCGTACTCATAACCATATATTCCTTCTTGATGACCCACACTTCAAATGTGCTTTGAATACCATCCAAATCTAATTGTGCGTGTTGATAACACATATGTACCATAATAGTAATTTAGTCTAAAAAATAGTATTATGATTAAATTGCCTTTTTATGAACAATTGAATAATTTTTTGTAAAATCAACAACTGATACAATAGTTCCAAGTGGGAAATTGTCTCTCAGTGTTTGGAATTGTTGTGCTTGCCACTTTGCAAAAAAAGCATGATGAATGTAGGGTTGAATCAAATTTTTAAATTTTTCCATAAATACTCCAACATTTATCTCTTCTTCTCTTCTTCAACATATTCTAACCTTTTGGATTCTTTCCCAAATTTTGTTTCATTCTTTACATATTTGTAACTCTTGCAATTTACCATCTTTGTTACATCAATATTTTCATTTTTCAAAGGAAAAAGAGAAATCAGCACATGTTGGACATGTTCCTTTTATGCAATTTATTTGTCCAGCTACATCATCTCTTTTGTCACATAAAATGGATGAGATGAACTCACTTTGTCTAGTAGGAGGAGCATTTTCAAAACCATAAGTGTCTTCTACAAACTTTTGAAAAATCTGATAGTGGAGATCAAATTCAATATGATAATGACAAAAACAAGTTTCAAACACTTTGTTTGTCCTGATATAATATGGCTTCAATATTTCAAACAATGTTTGCCCAATTTTTATATTAGGATTTGAACTACCGAATGACATATACATTTCATGTTGTGTTGTGTCCAACCAATGTTTTGTATGATATTCATATTGATTAGCTGAAACTCTATGTCTGATAACATCTCTACTATTTGATGAAGGACGTGTATTATCATTTCAAAATAATGTGACCCAATTTTTAATTCCTTCATCAATTCTATCAGAACGAGGAGCTCTACACATCATTGCCCAATTGCCTTCCAAGGTGCTATCATCCAAAAGTATTCTCCTATTAACATATCATAATATTGTTTTCCTATTAAAACTAAACTAAGATGAAACTGAAGATATGTGTCTTTTTTCGTCCCATAGTGTTACCTACAATGGATGTCAACATAACTTTTCTTGTAATGGTCTTATCTTCAGTTCGAGATCACTTCCCTAGCTGGTTCAAACCTTTTCTAAGATTTTCAATCATATCAGTTTGCATGTCAACAACTTTTCTCTTCTTTGATTTTGTGTCTATACCCAATAATTTTAATGCCCCTTCCACCTTTTTGTTTATAAGTACAAGTGAAAGTAATTGAGCTTGTTCAAGTGTTTCAAAATTATCAAATTTAACCAATATTTCTCTTGCTATCATATTCATTGATCTCTTCTTAGCAAGACTTAAGGGTTGAACATTAGAAAGTGACCTCAGATTCTCCACATCCATTGTAAGTAAAGGGTGGCTACAAGAAGTTGAGTCCCACTTTTGGCCAAAAAGTGGAAGTGTTTTCCCTTTTTTTTAAATTTCCTATCAATTGATGTCTAAATTTGAGACACTTAGAGATTGAATCTCAAAAAAATTTCATAATAGAAAATGTAGCTCTTAGAGTCTACTTTTCAAATATGTAATTTATTTAAATACCCACATGGTATAAATTACTTTTTAGTAGGAATGTTTAAAAACCATGTTTTCAAAATGCTTGTTTCAGGACCATACCATAGCCGTGTATGGACACCATATTTTGACGTAAATAAATGAATTTTTTAAAATCCTTCTGGGGAAATATACCTAAGACACCAAATATTGATCAGCATATTTTTTCTTATTTTTTTATTGAATATATTTTTTTTTATTAATTTTTAATTGACTATAAAATACATTTTCAAAACCTCTGGTGTATGGACACCGTAATTTGATGAGAATTTCATATTTTTTCAAAATTCTTTTTTTTTATCTTCAAAAGAATTGTATCTAGATTGATCTCATATAATTTATTTTCCAAGAAACCTAAAAACATAACATCGGATATTTTTTCTTGGAAGCACAGTTAAGGGAAAAACCACAATGGGGATCAAACCCACTAGATGATGCACTAGTACATATAAAATATGTTAAAGGTACAATGGGAATGCACATGTATTTAGGCTCATTGCCTAGAGATCACTTTTGAAATACAAATGAGGGAAACAAACATATCTTGTAAAAATGGTCAACGCTCCCCTCAAGATTTGTGATAAAGGACTAACTTCCTCCTATGGATTCTATAAGTGTAGTGGTTGTATTGGGCATTAACAGATCAATCTTTTGGTGCAATAACAACCACACTTGTCACAAGTGGTATAAGAGCTTGGTCACAAGTTTGAATCCCCTCAGATAATGCTAAGGGGGATATTGTTGGAAAAATGGTTAGTGTCCCCCTTGGGATTCATGATAAGGGACTAACCACCTCCTGTGGATTAAATAAGTCTAGTGGTTGTATTAGGCATTAACAAGTCAATCTTTTGGTGCAATGACAACCACACTTGTAACAACATCCACATGAAGAACTAAAGAAGCATCATCGCCATTAGAGAAATCCCTAGGTAACATAATCTTGTGACTTAGGTCCTAATTGATCTTAAATCAAAATGAAGTCAACATCCATAGATATAGATATAGATATAGATATAGATATATATATATATATATATATATATATATATATATATATATATATATATATATATATATAGAGAGAGAGAGAGAGAGAGAGAGAGAGAGAGAGAGAGAGAGAGATCATACTATCCTAGTAAGGTAGATTTATAATGGCTCATGCAAAGTAAAAAGAGGGGTGAAAAGATGAATTTGGTAGTCTAGCAAGATTTGTTACGGTAGTTAACCCATCAAAAGGATAACATAAGGGAAATATTGTCTAGAAGGAAAAATTCCACAAGAGGATTAGGCCTAAGGAAATCATTCTCTAAATGAATCCAATAAATAATGTACATGGACATAAGATAATGCATAGGGGCATGAAAGGATAATCCAAGGAAAGCATTATTTACTTAAGAAATCCATAAAAGAGATTACTAAAAAAAGGTAGGTTTTTCCAAGTAATCCACAAAATATGGATCAATATAATGTGCGCAAAATGTGTACCAAAGAGAATAGTGTATGCCCCTGTACATTATGCAAATTGTGCATGCATTAATGGGAGACATATCTTTAAGATATCATATGTACATCTGAAAATATAAGAACATTTCCACTATGAATTTTCCCTAGACTAGGACAAACCAAGGGAAATAAATCACATGAAAATGAGAGCACAAAAGGGATCCACTAACTTTGGTTTTAGTACGATCATATGATAACTCATGTATATCAAGAATTATGGAAAAATGAATTGACATCATCCCTCAAAGTTAGTAGAAAGATGAGCACAATGGAAGAAGAAAAAATAAGATATACAAATAAAAGTATTTTTGGGTCAACAATGTAGAGACCAAAAAAGAAAGATGGTTGCCATCACTTTGCATCATCCCTAAATAGACAAAAAAAGGAACATTTACAACAATAGCACATGTATGATGTGTAGAATAATTGATATAAAATTATAAGGAATTAATATACAAATAGAATAATGTTATGATAGGTTTGATTCCTTTATCACCTTGTGCCAATAGAGCAACACGGGTTACTCGAAGAAATCTAGATAAAAAAATAACAAACACATCATGGGGAAAGCACATTATGAAGAACTAGAAAATACATAAAAGAGTCCATTGCATAAGAGAATCTAGTCAACCATATTAGTAGCCCCCCATATTAGTTATCATTACTCAGTGAAGATGCACTAGTACATTTGAGACCTTTTTTCGATGGCTGAGTGTCCAAATTCTGACAACTAACCATCGATTAAGTGACACCACTCGACGTCGCAGTTTTGTAGTCAGAAAAACTGATGATTACGATAGCTATCATACATGTGAGGGCTATAGTCATCATAAAAGGGGGTTTCAACATAGTGAATATACCCATCGGGTCTACTTGTAGCCATCCCACATTCAACGGATCTCTGTCAGACATAGTTAGTTACTGATAGAAATGTTGTACCTACGATGGTTAACTGTCATAAGGTTTTGAATCCTAACCATCATTGGAAGATTATTTACTGACGGGAATGCTATTGGTGCGATGGTTATTCGTTGGATGTTTCTGATAGATTGTCGTTGCTTTTCAACTATCGTCGTAATTGTGACAGAAATCATAATTTTTTTTCAAATATATATATATATATATATATATATATATATATATATATATATATATATATATATATATATATATATATATATATATATATTTGTCGATCGAGTTTGACTCGATTGGTGTTCTTGCAAATTTGGTTATGTCATTCGGAGATGACTTTATAGTTGATTCAGTAGCGGCTTGTAGATTATTAAGTCGAAGTCTAGAGACTTGAATTTGTAGATCACTATGGTGTCCGTGATGACTTGGGAGAAGTCTTCTTCTAGGTGAACCAAGCTAAGATACTTGGATTATAGAAAGTGGGTCATTTGATGCAACTCATGAGACATTGGATGCCTCTTTACAATGGGTTCACAGTGCAGTTTGTGGTGTTTCTTTGCGACTTGGTTCTTGGTAGAGATCTATTAATTTTAGTAGCCATTTAAATTGATCGATATGACTTGATCTTGGGTTAAGACTTATTGAGGTGAGCTGAAGTGATCATTGCTCCTTGAAGTGATTGATGTTTCTGACAGATAGTCATCACTTTTAGTTGTCATTGATTATTCTTTGGTTTCTATTGTAATTGCGACGACTCACACTATTTTTTAAAAAGAAATATATATTTGTTGTACGTTGATTGAGATCTTAAATTATTGAGCTTCTCTTTGTTTCGATAATAGTTTAACATTCTCTACTTAACAGGGCCAACCGTGTGAAGGTGGAAACTGATCTAGCCCCTCCTAGGATCCTCTTATGACCCTTTACGACACTTTAAGACCTCTAAGATGTATTCTTAGGGATCATAAAGGGTCATAAAGGGTCATAAGGGGTCCTGGGACACAACAGCTGAGAAACATAAATGTAGGCATCATGGTCCCAATTGTTTGGAGACACAACATACTTGAATTCTATACCCAGGTGATGCAACACCACCACTACTCCTGTAGTTCGAAGCGGACACTGCGGGATCCAAAAACCAAAGATAAGGAATTTATCTTTGGTTTTTGGATCCCGCAGTGTCCGCTTAGGTAGGAGTAGTGGTTGTTTTGCATCATCTGGGTATAGCATTCAATTATGTTGTGTCTCCAAACAATTGGGACCATGATGCCTACATTTATGTTTTGTAGGTGTCGTGTTTATTTGCATGTTCTTTGTGTTTGGCTTCTCTCCCTCACATCGAAAATAAGATTTTCCCACTCTGAATTGAGAATGTGTGTGCAACACAAGCAGAATATGCACGGATAGTAGGTGGAGCTAAGAAGACCCAACATGTTTACATTTTTTTCTCCTTTGTTTCTTGTACACCATCTCTATCGGCAAGTTTCTTCATGGATGGCCTCCACTATCTTCCCCACTACAACTGTAACCACTATTCATTCTCCTGCAGTCATTACTATCTTCTCTATTGATTAGACCTCCATTGCAATTTATCTGATGAAAATTTCCAAATTCAATGTTTGGTATTCCTTCATCTCACCTCAACTCCATCACTTATGTGTATGGCTTCTCTCCCTTGCATCAAAAATAAGATTTTTCCCGCTCTGAATCGAGAATGTGCGTGCAACACAAGTAGAATATGCATGGATAGAAGGTGGAGTTGAAAAAACAAAACATGTTTAGATTTTTTTAATAGGTCAAAATTACAATGTTCATGATGGTCTATAACTTAAAATTTGCAATTAAAGACCTCTATAAAAAATGCAACCCTGTTGTGTTTTTCAACTCCACTTGATATCCTATGTATATGAATTGAGATTGCATATTGAACTAGGTGTCTCCTTCTGCATTGCCTAGAACCAAGAGATTGTCACAATTAACATCTAAATGGTGCATCTCATCATCACAACTAATCCACCTTAAACAATTGATTAACCATTCTAGACAAGATGATGATTTAAGTATTGTGTTTTAGAAAAGAACCCATTGAACATTCTAATACTAATTTCTCCCAAAATATGAAATCCACTAAAATTTAGCGAAAACCCCTCCAACATTACAACAATGTATAGAAGGAAACTCAGTGTCTAAACATGGAACTAAGTTTAAACACGTGTAAATAAACACCAGTCATTATCAAATAAACATTAGTCATTATCAAATAAGTTGCATAAATGAGAATCATTTTTTTTAGCTTTCTCTTTTTTTCTGCTTCCTTATATTGTTGCAGAGGTGTATCCATGTCCAAAGTGTCATTTATTCTTGGTTGTGCACGTGATCTCACTGTCCTTTGCAAAGGTGGGTCCTCAGCAATAACAAATAAAAGGCTTCAATTAAAAACATATTATCATAATTGGGGTTAATTTAAAAATATATTCATTATTGTTACAAGCATTTCAATACATTAAAAAACATAAACGTGATGCTCTTTACCTTGTCCAACCACATCATCTTGCCCGACGGCTTGAACCTCAACACACTCTTCGGGAACAACACCCTCTACATCCCCTGCAACTGCAATACAAAATGTTTTATTAATCCCAACACATTATGATTAAATTTTTATTACTATGCCAAATTCAATTTAACATGTTTTCTTGTATTAAATATTCATTAATCAAAATTCAAATAGAAAATGTATACCTTGAGTACTACAATTCACATTAGAATCGATGCCTCCATTGTGCTTAGTCGGTGCAGTATCAATATCGGTAGGTTGCATTCCAATCTAAATGATTAGTGCATTTATCGACAATATATATATAAACACAAGACAAATACTGAGAAATGTTAATCATTCAATTTACTACATATAAATAGATTCACTTTAAAGTTTTAAACAAATATATAATCAGTGTTTCCTTAAAACAAATATATTCACTTTATGTTGGAACTTAACATCAAATACGGTAATTGGTAAAGTTTTCAACTTGAAATAAAATTCAATTGGCTTATTTACCTGATCAACAGATCCAGTAGAAGAACCTTGTGCACTCATTGCTCGGTATCGTTCAGCCATGACTTTATAGCCTTGTTTGTAGCCTATTTTTTTGTCCTCTTCTGTAATCGATTTTTTGAACTCCAAGGCCTGCAATTTTTATTGGCATCATGAATTTTTATTGTAGTGAATTTCATCAAAACTAAATTGATTACAATTTAATTATAAATATTTGCATATGATTTTTCATTTACTAATACTTACAACTCGTGCAACAAGTTTTGAATATCCACCCGAGCCAAGCCTGTGTTGCTCGTGCTTTTGTTTTCTTGTTGTTGTTTCCTTTGTTGTGTCAGGCAACCTATGTGATGTTTGAAGTATGTTAGATCACATAAATACAAAGAGTAAATAGTACATAATTTCATTATTAACATTATCACGTACCTTCTTTCCTCAGTGATACTACTCGTCCACTATGTCTTGCACTTCTCTCAAGTGCATCCTTTTTAAGATCCTCCCACTCATTATGAGGAATATAGGGAGGCCGCTCGTAATAAGGGTTGTGTTCTATTTGGCTCCTGTAGTTGACCCTAATATACTTCAAAATAGTGCCCACTTTGTCAAGGAGTCTAAGTCTATGAAAGACTTCGGGTCCAAAAAGTGTTGTCATAGAGTCAATGAATTTATTCTTTAACCCTTTATCTTGTACTGACCACCTTTTAAGAAAAAAAATTGTTAGATTCATAAATGAAGTGAAGCTACCTTTTAATATACTTGAAGAAAGGGATGAAACAAAATCTAATCTTGCAATAAAATATGATACCATGTGCGTATGGTCAGCTTGAAAATGAGCAAACATTCATCATTAAGTTTTTCATAAAATAGATTATTCCCTGCAAGATAATTACAAGATTATTATAATTAGTTATTGCAAGGGACCACATAGGGGGTTAGTGCATTACATTATGAGTATTATATTGTATAGTAAAAGAAAGGATCAATCTTTAAAGTACCTGGAAGCTGGGCTACTCTCAAGGGAAGTCCATCTTCATTTCTCACAAGCAATTGATCACACTATATTGTTCATGTACATTTAACACAAGTACATCCAGGAATTGCATCATCACCTCCTACATAAAATGAATCCAATATTACAAAATGCCCCCTAAGAAAGAATATATAGTTCAAGTGAAATAAACACATGATAAATAAGAGAGAAAAAGAGGAGTCTACTTATCAATAGTAGGTGTACTTGCCAACATTTTAGGCGGAACTACCTTTGTGGATCTGATCCTTATACCAGGCGTCGTACTCAACATAGGTTCAATAGCAGGTGCTGAACAAAAATATTGTTAGAGCATAAAATAATATGGATAACCATGGACAAGATGGAGGATAAAACATGCGATGTACCATCCGAAGTATTTGCATCTAAGGTAATGCCCTTTAATCTATTTAGCATCCCCTATAAAGAGAACACATATATATTTTAGTTAATGACATAAATAAAATAGTATACTATAAAAAATATTATTGAACTTTTGTTATAATTAAAAACTACATTAATACTTACTCTATAGTTTTGAACATGGCCAATCAACATATCTGTTGCCCTCTGTATTTCAGGAGTGTGAGGTTGAATATTTACCATTCAAGCTAACTCTTTTGATATTGCATGAAGGACCCTTTTCAATGCAACCACATGATCAAACTCTGATAAAAAATCAACATTGAATGGATCATGCTCATTCTACGGCTCCTCATGGACTACTTGTTCCTTTCCCTTTCTTTGATAAGCACTCATTTGTGAGAACAATATTATTAGCCCTTTATTTAAAAGCAATCCAAAATAGTAGAACAACAAAAAATACACATTAACATAACAAAACTACGAATTAACATTTTTCTTGTATGTGCATTTGTACAACAACAATGAGTTTTACCTATCAGGAAGAAGAAGTCCCATGAGAACTATCACCGCCATGTGTATCATGTGGCTATTGATCCATACTATAGCTCTGTATTTAAAAAAAAATCATTCAGACATGTTAAAACACATGTTCTTATTCTAAGTTATGTTGAATAATAGACAATTATCAAAATGTGTACCACCTTGTCCATGATATTGATGGGGTTTTTTGTATCTATGTGATTCAAATTGTAATCAATAAGCAACTCCTCACCTCCACATATTGATTTGATCACACATACAAATACATGATTTCCCTCGCGCACCTCAAATATGCAATTGGGTTGCTTCTTAGTTGACGCAGGCCATGTACTATTTATAAAACCTACAATATTCCCCAATGCTTTTGGTCTTCCATCAACGTATATAGCTAATTTTTTACTTTGTTCACTGACTTTTTCTTGTATATAATTTGCCGTGAGTGCATACCTACACATGCTTTTTTTATATTTAACAATCTGCATCCAACTACTGTAATCATAACAAGGTTCGGCATACTCCATCAATTCAAGAACTTTTTTGTAAGAGACCTTTATGCCATCCATGGAAAATAGGCCCAAACCATGTAATGAAGATGGTGTTATGCGATATATCCTCTCTTTAACACAAAAATCAATGTTTATTAGAGGAAGTTCATCGAGGACCCATTGTTTCTATAGATGTTTGTACCTAAACGACAGCTCAGAGTCACCTTTTCTCTCATCATCATAAGAACACAACCCCCCTTGAGCAAGGAAAAATTTCATGTGTTTATTGAATTTCTTTTTGATCTTTTAAGGTGTGTAGAGGTGGTTTGTCTATCCACCAGAAGTTACTTGACAACTTTCAAAGTTGTCATGACATTTTTTCTTGCAAAAGCATGTAACTAGCTCAAGAGATAGCTAGCCTGATCCATGGGCCCTAACACTGAGGAGGGAGCTATTTAAGATTTGAAAACCATAATTTGAGGTATAGGGAAGAGTACAATATAGAGAGCAAACTTTTGGTTGTAGTTAGACTATGTAACTAGTTTTCCTTTGACAAAGATATACATTTTTGTGTTGACAGAGATAAAAAATGGATTGAATATCTGACTGTAATGTTTGCATGTGATGATTGTTAATGTTTTTAAATTCCTAGGATAGTTATTTAGCATTTCATTTCAGTTTTGAGTTAGTCTTCATAGTTTTCTTTATTTTGGCCTATCTTAGGTTACTACTAACAGAGCTTTGAATAATGGAGTTTTAGAGCACTCTCCCACTATACAATCTATACGGGTCTATGGGATTTGTGTCTAGACTCCTTGTAATATATGTTGTGCAAAGGAGGGGCCCTCAATCAAATGATGTGGATGGGAGTTTAGATGCATGATTTAGCATCTCTAATGCAGAGAGAGCTCGGGGGATTATGGATACAAGGGAAAATACTAAACCCTCACTGTTATAGATAGTGAGTTACCAAACCCTCATTTATAGCCCCATTTTTAGCAGGCCCTATACGGATAGTATGGGAAAAGGAGACCAACAGAATCTTAAAGCCCTCCCAAAAGGGTATTCAAATCCATAATTAGTTGGATGCTTTTCTCAAAGAAGTTTGGATTTATTAGTAGAAAAAGGTCAATTAGGCCTACTAAACCTAGTAGCCATTTTTAGGCCAGACAATAGACAAAACTTTTTATAAGGGACAGAGAGGTTCCTACAATAGTGAACTTTATCATATTATTGGTGTCATAGACTAAATGGAGAAAGGAGGAGTTTGAAACTTCTTAGAATGGGACTAGGATAGCACCCTTAAGGTTATGAGATTAGCCTCTTTGATTCTAGGAGGGCCTAGGACAAAGTTATAACAAGGTCTATGTAACATCAAGTACCCTAGTTTGCATTATTAGATGATCTTGTTTAATTTGTGTTCATTTCATGCAAAGATACATGTAAAGGAAATGAAATTTTTGCATCTAAAGATTACATGTATATATATGAAAAATAACTTGTATATACTATACAAGGAAAATAACTTTCAAAAGAAAATGCAAGAGTACATGCATACATAAGAGGATGAACATAAATAATAAGGGTACCAAACATTGCCTAAAGTGATGAATTTTTGACCCGGGTATGAATCTAGTGTTCCCTTGTGTGATCCAAAACCTACAAAGAAAAGAGAGATGGGGGTTAGATAAAACATATCTAAGCAATGAATGGCATCCTATTACTGATCCTCATCTACAATTATGCATGTGCATGGTTAAGGCATACACTTCTGAAAGAAAAACCATGCTATAGGACATGTGCACTCAGAAGAATGTTGTAGAGAGTAAGCTACATCAAAACAAAGAGGTACACAAATCTGCATAATCTATACTGATGTCCCTATTTGATTGGAGGGTGCTCTTTTTGTTATATTGCTGCTATCAAAATAGAATGGCAGTGGCGATTCAATGCATCTATAGCCTCAACAACATGGCGACATCAATCCAATAATAGAAAATACATTACAAATGCCAAGCTCACAGTCTCAATGAAATAAATAGTGTATAAAATAATATATGGTGCACAACAACAGTAAGCATGCAATGACAACAATAACATTGCATGATGCCTGAGCTCAAATTCAAAACTTAAGTGTATTAATGTATGATCTAATAGCAGTAACCTCATTGATCATTACCTTTCACTCCTCCATCATTATAGAAGAGATAACTACCTACAACTATATTTCATAATTCCTCCTTTGAAGTATATATATATCAAGTATAATTATGAGTTTACATCATATATTTAGTCTTAATGAAATCTTATAAAACAACATTAAACTAACCCAAAATACTTTGTCTTAATAAAAATCTTAATAAAACAATATATTTAGTCTTAATCAAATCTTATAGAATAACATATATTGTGTGAAGTGTTTGATCTCTTTGTATTTGTTTTGTTGTTTTGCTAGGGCATCATGCATTGTTTATGTCATTATGAGCTCACTATTTGAGCACCTCATGTCCCTATTTGATTGGTTGGTGCTCAAACAGTGAGCTCATAAACAATGCATGATGCCCTAGCTTGCAACATGTGAACCATCAAGACATTTCCTCATGAAATAATCATAAACGGGGAGTACCACATAGTGAATATCAAGAACAAAACAAATAAAGAGAGATCAAACACTTCACACAATGCCTTGAAGGTAATAGCAACAATGCCCTAGCTCTCAAAGCTCGCGGGTCATCAAACATTCCAAATGAAAAGATGTAAACAATGTCAGTATTAAACAGTGAGCTCATGAACAATGTATGATGCCCTAGCTTGCAGCCTGCGAGCCATCAAGACATTTCCTCATGAAATGATCATAAACAGGGAGTACCACATAGCTAGTGAATATCAATAGCGAAAAAAATAAAGAGAGATCAATCATCAAACACTTCACACAATATATGTTGTTTTATAAGATTTTATTGAGACTAAATATATTGTTTTATTAAGGTTTTATTAAGACAAAGTATTTTGGGTTAGTTTTATGTTGTTTTATAAGATATTTATTAAGACTAAATATATTATGTAAACTCAATATAACAAATAGAGCACCGACCAATCAAATAGGGACATGAGTTGCTCAAACAGTGAGCTCATAAATAATGCATGATGCCCTAGCTTGCAGCCTGCGATCCATCAAGACATTTCCTCATGAAATGATCATAAATATGGAGTACCACATAGTGAATATCAATAGCAAAAAAAATAAAGAGAGATCAAACACTTCACACAATGCCTTGAAGGTAATAGCAACGATGTCCTAGCTCTCAAAGCTCATGGGTCATCGAGCATTCCAAATGCTAAGATGTAAACAATGTCATCTAGACATGTGTACTATGAGCTTTCCTGAAACAAATGGACTTGTGATAATTTTCACAATAGTACATATGTTGCAAGAAAGCTCAAAGTACTGCTTAGGAAAATATGAATGTTCATCACTTGTGCATATCAGAGTTGATCAGAGAAGGTACATGCACAACAAAACAAATAAAGAGAGATCAAACACTTCACACAATGCCTTGAAGGTAATAGAAATGATCAAACACTTCAAAATAGGGACATCAGCCATACACTTCTAAAACAAACTATGCTATAGAACATGGGTGTGTGTTAATGTGATTCAAAAGCTATTATGGAAGATTTTATTATTGAGATAAGGATATCTTAATTCTACAAGAATAAATGTTTTGAGAAATATTTAAATTTAATTTTGACAATAACATGAGGAGTGGATATCAGGGAAAACTTTAAGAAACCCCCTCCCTAGAAAAGGTATAAAATCCTTGCGAATCCTACATTATTTTGGGTAAAAAAAAAATATATTGTTGGTGAATTTTTTTAATTTGAAAGGAAAAATATTATTTGTACTGACGAATTTTTTTCAATTATATGAAAATTCTATAAAATATTGGCGAATCCTTCATTATTGAAGAAAATCACGATGACAAGAACCTATACCTAGAAATAATCATTATTTGACAGGGGTGCTCCCTGTCGCGATACAGGGCGGGGTCGAGGGGCAGTGCCCCCATGGGGGTTTTCAGGGGCAATGCCCCTAGAACCTAAAATGACTTTTATTATTTTATGAAGGTACTCTGAGTTAATTTTACATCTCCTGATAGGAGATAACCCTACTTTTTGTAACCGTTTGATGATCTGAGATCAATGGCAGAAATTCTATTTCGGGCCAAGCTTTTAATGGACACAAACATTCCCCCAAAAGTCTCCAAAATAGAGATATGTGTCAAATCTATTTCGGACCAAAGTTTTAAAAGCCATAAAGTTTCATTGAAAGTCTTTGAAATAGAGATACATGTCAAATCTTTGTACTTCACCCATACTCTAACTTAAATTTTCACTGCATATTGGTGAATATGACCATCGATTAAGACAAGCTTAGGAAATTGTAGGCGAAAATATTCAATTTATTGTGTGGAAAAATGAATTCGATTGGTGAAGTCATCACTGAAATAAAAATAATTCCATGTCACTATTGGCAATTTGCCTATGCATGGGACCCAATTTTTATAAAGTGCGGGTGACATGGCCACCCCGAAAGTCCAATTTTTTTCACCAAATTTTGGGTTCCCCATGAGTGAAATTCACCAATTGGTGAATGTTCACCACTAAAGTTATCCTTGGTGGATATATTTCAAGCTTCAACAAGACTTCACACCACGCAGTGTTCATAGATTACGTTCAATGCATTATTTATGCTTGTATTGGTGGGAAAACTCTTAAAAATGTGCAAAAGAGATTGCATTCAACCATGTTGTTTACATGACACATGTAGTTTACCTCCAGCCTAAATCAGCATTGCATACAAATCTGCAGATGGTGCGTGATATGAAGCCTTGCTCAAGCTTGAAAATGATAAGCATTATGATGTTGAGGTATGGTGTGGTAATCACAAGTATATTTTCTTGTAAGCTACTATTGGTATAGTTTTTTTTTTTTTTCAATAGTTGCAGAATCCAGCTTCTCCTATACTTACATGTATGTATACATTTTGGGCTTGGCTTTAATGTCATGTAAATTTGAGCGAAATGGTAATAATATTTAAGAGCAACAAGTATGGCATTTTAAACAAGTATGCATATACATTATATAACAATAGTGATATATTTTAATGGAAACACTTAATGAGAATGATGCCTATATAAGAGGAGGAGTGATATATTTTAATGGCAGTGGACATAGAAATTGTAGTGAAACTCTGTAATTTATTATTGTAAGTGGACATAGAAATTGTGGTGTAAGTAGTAGGATGATTGTAAGTGGACATAGAAATTGCAATGAAACTCTGTAATTTATTATGGCTTAGTGTTGTATATCCATAGTCAATGTCTATTTAAACTTTAGGATGATACTTATATGATGGCTTAATTAAATTGTTCTTACCTTGAGACTAGTACACCATGGGATTAGATGATGGTTGTTATAATAGCAACTGTGTCTGTGGGATACTTTTATATTTTGTATTAAATGATGATAGATACATATGTGTTTCTTCTTTTTGCAATAGTTTATATTCTGATACTTATATCTTGAATTGTCAAATGACCAATGAGTGATAATTTCAAAAGTGTATCATAATTAAAGGCATGCAAATTCATATTGTACTTAATCTGAATGCCATTGTATAATGTTTTTACTTATGATATTAATCTTAATATATCCCTATTTTATTATTGATGTCCCTATTTACATCTTTTCATCAAATGACCCAAAATCATCAAGAATGGTCCTATATGGTCACTAATAGCCAACTTTCAGAAGAATATGAATGAATGAAAACATACATAAGTGGATGAACATAAATAATGAAGGTACCAGACATTGCTTGAAGTAATGAAGTGTTGACTCGGGGTTCAATCCAGTATGCTCTTGTATGATCCAAAACCTGCAAGGAAGGAAAAGATGAGGTTAGATCCAAAGGATCTAAGCAATGCCTGGCACCATATTACTGATCCTCATCTACAATTCTGCATGTGCATAGTCAATCCATACATAGACTCAACAACATGGTAGCATTGACCCAATAACAGAAAATATGTTACAAATGCCAAGCTCAGGGTCTCAATGAAATAAACAGTGTATAAAACAATATATGGTGCACAATAGCAGCAAGCATGCAATGACAACAATAACATTGCATGATGCCCGAGCTCAAATTCAAAATAGTAAGTGTATTAATTTATGTTTGTATGATGCTAGATATTAAACAGTGAGCTTATGAACAATGCCAATATTAAACAATGAGCTCATGAACAATGTATGATGCCCTAGCTTGCAACCTGCGAGCCATCAAGACATTTCCTCATGAAATGATCATAAACAGGGAGTACCACATAGTGAATATCAACATCAAAACAAATAAAGAGAGATCAAACACTTCACACAATGCCTTGAAGGTAATAGAAATGATGCCTTAGCTCTCAAAGCTTGCAGGTCATCAAGTATTCCAAATGAAAAGATGTAAACAATGGCAGTATTAAATAGTGAGGTCATGAACAATGTATGATGCCCTAGCTTATAGCCCATGAGCCATCAAGATATTTCCTCGTCAAATGATCATAAGTGGGGAGTACCAAATAGTGAATATAAAAAACAAAACAAATAAAGAGAGATCAAACACTTCACATAATGCCTTGAAGGTAATAGCAACGATGCCCTAGCTCTCAAAGCTCAAAGGTCATCAAGCATTCCAAATGAAAAGATGTAAATAATGCTAGTATTAAATAGTGAGCTCCAAAAAAATGTATGATGCCCTAGCTTGCAACCTGCGAGCCATCAAGATATTTCCTCATGAAATGATCATAAATGGGGAGTACCACATAGTGAATATCAATAGAAAAACAAATAAAGAGAGATCAAACACTTTGCACAATGCCTTGAAGGTAATAGAAGTGATGCCCTAGCTCTCAAAGCTTGCAGGTCATCAGGCATTCCAAATGATAAGATGTAAACAATGCTAGTATTAAACAGTGAGCTCATGAACTATGTATGATGCCCTAGCTTGAAGCTCGTGAGCCATCAAGACATTTCCTCATGAAATGATCATAAATAGGGAGTACCACATAGTGAATATCAACAACAAAACAAATAAAGAGAGATCAAACACTTCACACAATGCCTTGAAGGTGATAGCTCTCAAAGCTCGCGGGTCATCAAGCATTCCAAATGCTAATTAAGATGTAAACAATGACACTGAAATTGATTTAATGAGAAGACAAAGATTGAATGCCTACCTCAAGTGCTAGTGCCCTATTCCCACATGATGCTAACCTCTTTGCACATGCCAAACTTGAATGCCCTCTTTGCACCACACAAAATTGTAGTGTCGTCTTCGCTGCAGCTCTTTGAATTCACAAATTACAAATGGCACTTTCTTTTTCTTTTCTTTTTTTGTTTATAACCAAATGGGTGTCACAATTACAATGATAGATTCGCTATTATGACACCGTCAGGGGCACTTGCAAAAAAAACACAAAAAACAAATACAAATTGTAGTGGCATTGCAAATTAGCATCAAAATTTGACCCCAAATGTTGTAGTGATGGGAAACACACAAGAGGTGCAATGTTAAGAACAACAGATGCATATACTACAAGTTCCAAACAAGGACCATGTTCTAATGACAATTCACTTTGTTTGTCACAAGGAGCTAGGGACAACATTTTGAAAATTTAGAAAATGTACAATAGAAAATGGTGAGAAATGCTAGGAATGTATATCATTGACCAAATTATATTGTGAATTGGGGAAAATATTCTTCCAAAGGCTCACTCTCAAACAAATCAAATTAGCACAACATAAAAAGGATGAAGAGGTGCTAATGCAAGCTCTAAATGAGAGTGGGGTTAGGGGTTCACCTTTCCCTTAGTGTGATAATGAATAAAAGAAATGTAAATGAATAAAATGTGATGTGTGATAGGATATGTGATAGGGTATGTATGATATGATAAAGGAAATAAAAACTTACCAGGTAATGATATCATATTTGATACATAAAAAGTAAGTGCAAGGAGAAAATAAAAAGAATGAACTTACCTTGAAGAAAGAGGAGGTAAATGGACTTTTAGATTTGATTTTGATTATGAAAAGATATTAGAATCAGGTAAGGTTCTAGGTCTGGGCTTCTAGTGCCTATGAATGCACTTTATGAAAATATCAAATGCAGAGGACGATGCCAACTTGGATAACCTAGTCCTGGATGAGGGTGAAATTTTTGGTCTTGTCCTTTAAACTCTAAAACTAATGAAACTTGTAGAGGACATATAACTAGTTATGATATATCCTAAATATGGATCTAAAAATCCTAGAACTACACTTGGACATAGAGAAGAAGGGGAAAAGGTTGTGGAAAGGGGCTTTCTTGGTCAAGCCCCTATATAGGAATCAACCTTGAAATAGAATTAAAATTATTGATCCCTAAGTTTTATTGTCTATTAGTGTCTTACACTTAGTCATTTTCTAGGCAATGTTGGTCGGTCATCACTGCGATCGAGTCATCATGTATAAGCTGAGTCATGTATTCTATACATTTACTGAGCAGTAGTTACTACCGAGGTAGACAGTGGTCATCGAGTACTTCAGTGCTAGCCAAGTCAATTTATACCGAGTTATGTAAAGATGTCAGTGTCAAGCACTAGGATATAAAGAAGAGTGAATGCTGAGTGTAGGAGTTATCAAATGTTGAGTAATCCAAATTTGACATATGTGTTTGTTATGGCACAAACACTTAGGTAAACCCTTTTGGCTGACATCCATATTTATACATATATTGTTTGTTAAGGAAATCATGGAGGTGATCATGCTTTAGATTTGTAATCATTAATCCCTATGTAATTCATGGAACCAATCAGAATAATGGAAAGATTAAGCAGCAAAAGTAGACAATCTAGATCATAGATCTTAAATCTTGGAGATGATTAATTGGTTATATAAGATGAGATCCATAACCTAAAATGCATTATCATGAGAGAATAGAATAATATCAAGGAGATCTCATACTTGCAGAGCAGCAAAGTGCTTTGATTTGTCAGAAATAGAGTTTAGTGACCGAGCAAAGTAGAGAAGAGTAGAGTAGAGTAGAGAAGAGTAGTGAAGGACAAGACATAGATATATTTGATAGAGAAGATCAAATTTATACTGTAAGGAGAAGATCTGTAATTAGCATCACAATGCATACTGAAGGATCAGGTACCGAGACATTCTAATAGGTGAATCTCTTAATAGAGTGGTTTTGATAGACCTTAGTAAATCTCTTAATCGAGTGCTTACTTAGTTGTAAGTTTCAAATCCTTTTGCAAGGTAGATTGTATAAGTCTCTAAACTCTTAACAGGGCAGACCCCTCATAGGGTAGATCATATTTTGTGATCAAAATTGTAGCCCTAATAGGAAAACTTTAATACTATAGTAGTGAAGATTTGTGGGTGTCATCCCCTCCCCATTTTTACCTTTCAAGAGTTTTTGGGTAGCCAAAATCATTATGTTATGTTTTATTTTCATGGAAGATTATTAGGATATTAGATCTGTTACAATGTTAAGTTTGATGCTTATACTATGCAAGTTTGTTTATGTCAAAATGTATGAATTGGTAGATATCTGATTCACCCCCACCCCCTCTCAGTATCTCACTTTCCCTAATAGATTTCCAACAATTGGTATCAAAGCTTAGTCTCTTAAAGAAGTCTAACCACTTGTGAGTCAAAGAACTTGAGATGGAGGTTTATAAGTTGGGAAAGGTCATAGAGAATCAAAAGATTGACATTCAGCTTGCACTACAACAACTTGAAGTAGCCAGAGGTGAACTAAAGAAATCCCTAAGCAGAAGAAGAGAAATAGAAATACAACAGAATGAAACACAATATCAAGAAGAGGATACTACATGACTATTTGATAATGGAAACTCTGCTGAAAGTGACAAAGCCATAAAAGAACTACTGAAGAAAAAGAACATACTGAATGAGGGCATTAGAAATATGAAGAGAGAACAAGAAATACAATCAGTAAGACTCTGTGAAGTTGTGGAACAAAAAAAGAAAGATGAAGAAGATAAGACATATGTTTTCTAGTTGATACAAACTAATGCACAAGCAGTAATACCAGGGGTATCATGGCTAATGCCATTATCTTATGAGGTAAATATTGATGAAACAACAACAAAAACAATCATAGTCCTATTAGTTGAGGAAGTTGACAAGAAGGCTACATATTTTAGAATCTATGAGGAAGCTAAGGCCAAGGTAACCATGAGATTAAAATATGCTACCATGGAGAGAAAAATAAAGAAGATAGTGAAAAATATAGAGAAAATGTTAGGAGGAGAAGAGGTAGATGCACCTCTTGAATTGACTTGGGGATTAGGAGAGGGAAAATCTAGTGAGTCAAAAGAAAGTGGAGAAGAGGAGAATGTGGTAGTAAAGAAAGACAAGAAGGCATAAGTTTCCAAGCCTATTAAGAAGCCAATACAGAAACCTAAGCCCATTTCCTCACCTATACTTAGGTTGAGAACTAGAGAAACTTCTACTATTGTAGCTACCAAGCCACAAAAGAAAACACCTACATCTGGGAAAAGAAAACTAGTTCAGGCTAAGGCAGTGTCAATTTAGATAAGGAAGAAATTAAGAAGAAAACTTATCTTGGAGAAGGATGATGAGGAAACTAACAGTGATGAAGAAGTAAAGAAAAAGGTTCCATCACATAAGAGATCACTGACTATGGATGAAATATGCCACAACATCAAAAGCACTGCTAGCCTAGTAAGCTTTAAGAAAATAAGATTTGAAAAAATGAGCATTGGGGATAAGGAGAGAGTAGAACAAGCTATACTTGAGATTCTCTATATATTAAAGATGAGACCACTTCAATTAGGGAATGTTATTCCTGATGAATTATATTAGAGGATAGCTCAGAAATGGGAATATGCCCTAATGGTCAAGAAGCAAATTAGGGAGAGCACTCTTGCTCAAGTTGTTCCTGACTTATGCCCTAAATACATTCATAAGTATATGGAGAAGTATAAGAATAAATTTAGCCCCAAGCTTTGAGCATATTCTATCCTTCAACACATGGTTGAAGATATTGCACAACAAAGAATAAGATTATGGAAGATAATTTTTGGTTTTTTGGTTGATAAGAGTGCACAACAGAGTGCAGGCACTTCTAAGGAAGCAGAACTGGATAATAAGGAGGATGCTAGTGAACATCAGACTCAATAGAAAAAAAACTCAGAAGGCTGAAGAGAGTGAGAAGAAGGATGAAATAACTATTGTTGATATCACCGAGGACACTCTAGTAAAAACTCACATATTGACCGGGGAAGAGATTCATAAGCATATTCAAGATGAGGCAGCCAAGGATACATCTTTGCCGAGAAGAAATCTAGTATTATTAAAAGTGATAGATTATCCTTAGATTGAGACCACAACAACTATTGAGATTATCCTTAGATTGAGACCACAACAACTATTGAGATTACCCCTACTAGCCCACATATAGTCCCAGTTGATCCGCTAGCCTACCAAAGTGCCACTATCAAGGAACAAGACAAGTCGGCAATCATGTACCTAAGTCTATACCTATTGAGGAGACTAGCAAAGAGAAAACAAAATAGTCTGCATTGATAGTAGTAATTCCTCATGTGGAGGAGAAGGAAAATGACATGGAAAAGGAAAAGGAAAAGGAAACGGAAAAAGAAAAGATGGAGAAAGAGAAAGAGAAGGACAATCAAGAGCCTAAGGAATAGGAGGCAATAAAATCTCTTTTACAGATTTCAAGTGGTACTACACCTAGGAAGAAGTCACAAAAGAAGAAGGAGAAGTATCCTACTACACAGGTGACACTCAAAGAAGTTATAGTGATTCCTAAGTGGGACATTGATAACTTGACTTATGAGCAAATGTAGATCTTGAAAGATCTATTGAAGAAGAAGAGAAAATAGGAAGAGATGAGAAAGGAACATCAGTAAAAGTAGGTACTTCATGAAATAAAATGTATTTTCATAGATGCTTTTGACATGACAAATGTAAATGATTCTGAACCTATTCTAGAGAAACTTGTTCACATTGTCAAGAGAGTGACTGATGATGAAAATGAGGCTAATGAAAAGTTGTTGCAGTGGTTAGAAAGGAAATTTGAGACCAAGGTACTCAATAAGGTCTTTGTAGACATTGCAATGAAATAGGTAGAACTCTCTATCTTAGTAAAAAATTTAGAAGAAGTTGTACAAAATGCACATTCTTAGTACAAGAAATTATGTAATGTAGAAGAGTTTGCAAAGGAAAACCAAGATTTGATAGGAAAATTACAGTTAGATCTAAAGTCTACAGATCACTCACTGAGCATGGATGCAAGTTCTAGCTCTATACATTTTACTAGACTATTGCATGCCCAAGGAAGGTTATTTGAGTTGGTGGCTAGCAATAGAAAGATAAGGGCTAGACTACTCTCCATCCAAACAATGTTAATTTCTCATCTTGAGGGTATGCAAAGGGAATTAGTCACGACAAAGGAATTAGTTCAGAAAGATCCTCATCTTTCTATTGTCAAGAGCCTAGTCGAGCTAGCTGCCGAGCTAGAAGTGAAGTCCAAGGTTTTGAAGGCTGTAAGGTCAAAACATGGTCATGCATCTTTACAAGCCATTCATGGACAAGTATGTCAAGACTCCTACACCCTAAGAACTTCAAGTGACAAACACAAGGGGGAAATAGAAATAACATGACATAACGGAATCATAGGGGGAAATCAAAATTGGAAAAGGGTAATGGATATGAATATGCAATATTAGGTATATGATAGATATCAGAAAGAAGAAGGAAGACAACAGGACAAATGGTATGACATACTAGTTTTGCAAAATTATATATATTTGAGTGTATGTCAAACACATAAGTCTTATGTATTTATGTAAATTTTTTTTTGAAGATTGAGTCAAGTTTTAAGGGGAGTATTCTATAGAAGATATTTTTGTTGTTACTAAGTACTCTTGTAAATGTAATAAAATGGTCATGACCAAGTGTTTTTTCCACTAATGTCAAAGGAGGAGATTGTTTATCCCTAAGTTTTTTTGTCTATTAGTGTCTTACACTTAGTCATTTTCTAGGCAATGTTGGTCAGTCATCACTCTAACCAAGTCATCATGTATAGGCCGAGTCATGTATTTTATACATTTATTAAGCAGTAGTTACTGCCGAGTTAGACAGTGGTGACCGATTACTTCAGTACTAGTTGAGTCATTTTATGTTGAGTTATGTAAAGGTGTTAGTGCCGAGCACCAGGATATAAAGAATAGTGAATGCCAAGTTTTAGAGATATCAAATGCTGAGTAAGCAAGATTTGACATATGTGTTTGTTATGGCACAAACACTTAGGTAGACCATTTTGGCCAACATCCATATTACATTTATTGTTTGTTGAGGAAATCACAAAGGTGATTATGCTTTAGAATTGTAATCATTAATCCCTATGTAATTCATGGAACCAATCAGAATTAGGGAAAGATTAAGTGGAAAAAGTAGACAATCCATATCATAAATCTTAAATCTTGGAGATGATTAATTGGTTATATAAGATGAGATCTAAACCCTAAAATGTATTATCATGAGAGAATGGAATAGTATGAAGGAGATCTCATACTTGCAGAGCTGCAAAGTGTTTTGATTTATCAGAAACAAAGTTCAGTGGCTGAGCATAGTAGAGCAGAGTAGACAAGAGCAGTGAAGGATAGAACAAAGATATATTTGATAGAGAAGATCAAATTTATACTGTAAGGAGAAGATATGTAATCAGCATCACAGTGCAAACCAAAGGATCAGGTACTGATATATTCTAATAGGTGACTCAGGGTAAATCTCTTAACAGAGTGGTTTTGATAGACCTTAGTAAATCTCTTAATTGAGTGCTTACTTAGTTGTAAGTTTAAAATCCTTTTTCAAGGTAGATTGTGTTAGAATAACTAAGAGGGGGGTGAATCAGTTATCCAGTATCCCAAAACAAAATGTATAATTCAAAACAAAATCTTCAATTTCTACTCCTCGATAAACAAAAATACTTTTACTATCTGTGCTTTTTACCAATTACCAGTATAAAACTTATAACTGTTACTGATCAAATCTAACATGTAATATGAAAAGTATGATAACAAACAAGTATCACAATAAACACATAACACAAAAGATTTAACATGGAAACCCTGTAAAGGGAAAAACCACCTGGGACTAGCAACCCAAAAATGTCCACTCTTCTGAAGTGAGGTCGGTAAAGACCCAACCCTGTTAAAGGTTACAAACACACTGTCAGGTGTGACATTGTTAGAGGATTTTAGACTAGAAGTTATCGTCCAACCAACATTCACTATGGGGTTGACAGGATAACAATGTTCATTCTATGAATGATACATCATAAGACTTTTAGATTCTACTTGGTTAAAAGATTTTGACTGTATACAATGGTTAAATATGCAACAATAAATGATCCACCTTAATACAACTTTAATTGTAGATTACAGACCAATATTTAGCTCATACAAATCTTTCTGATCAATATTTCAATTCAGATCCAACACTGTATCAACTTACTATCCGTCAATAATAACTCTTTGTAGCTCGGTTCTTATTAACCAGTATGATTAGAATGCATGAATATTTCTTCACGCGATAATCTTGTAGTATATTCTTCTCTTGGCATTAGTTTCATAATGAAACTCTAATCTCTTATATAGACGAGTAAATCATTTTCTTTCTATCCATCAGATTTTGCCGCTTAATCATCTTCATTGATTTTTCCACTTCAAGCTTCCTCAGCTGATGTGTCAATAACTCATTTCAATCTGTTCCATTAGATCTTCCTTCAATTATTTTAGTCGTAGATCTTCATAACAAACTTTATCTGTTACCTCGATTTCATACACTTTCTAGCTCATCAATCTTATTGGCTAAACTAATCATTTAATTCATTCTATTTTTCTCAGTTAACAAAGAAATGTGTCGGTGAACACGTGCTTGGTTAATACTATGCTCAGTATACACTACACTCCATCAGTGTATACTGCAAAATGCTTCATTTATTGACAACACTACTTTGTGTCTTTTAGCTCTATTCTTCATTATAGATGAATGCAACATAATAAAGTCAATATCATCAAGTCATAGACTCATCAACAAGTTACTCAATGAATTCCTTATCCTCATCTAACATGTACATCTTCCTCATGTAGATTTCTCTATTCTTCATCTCTTTCACCTTTCTTCAGATGTATCAGTATAGTAACTTACAAGATAAGTACTGTCAAGCTAGTTGACATCAATGACAATATAATACTAATTTAATCATATTACATATCTAATCAAAAAATTCTCAGTGATCTTAAAATCATAGATTCTTCAATCGAATTCCAAATCAGTTGTAGTCCAACAATCTCTCCCTTTGGCATTGATGGAAACTCAAGTAATATGAAATGTACCATACAAATACCAAACATGTATTCTATAACTTTGTAAGAAAATTTTGTAAGTTGAATAAACTTAATATGTTTAATCACTACATTACTCAACATTTGTAATGCTATAATGTCAATCATCAGATATGCTCAATTTTCTGCTTTTGTTCTCTGTAACTAATCTTCAATACTCTGTGTTATTCAGATTGTCTCTCCCTTAGATAGTTCTTCTCGGTGCATAAATTTTTCATATTGCTTATCTCTACCTTTGACAACAATGCCAAAGAAACAAATAAACAACCAATTCTATCTTCCTCTGTATCTTATCCCAATTGGTTCTAGTTCTTCTAACTTAATCACAAACTTGAACATGATTCAAAGTGTGAACTATGCTACATCAATAGGTGTGATCTTCTGATAACAGTAGGTTGATGCAACATCTAGATCACCTTAGTGACCAATAGACAAGGGACAGAACCCAAGTCTAGACCTCAAGTATTCAAATGTGTCCTTCAGTAGAGGCTTTGTAAAAATATCTGCAAGTTGTTCTTTAGATGTGACAAATTCCAATTTCACTTGCTTCTCTTGCACTTGTTCTCTTAAGTAGTGATAATTAATAGAGATATGCTTTGTCTTCGAATGCATCACATGATTCTTTGAAATATTTATGGCACTAGTGTTGTCACGGTATATAATCACTGGGTTAGTGATTACCTCATTCATTCCTTCCAACACTGACTTAATGTAGGCAATGTTTGAACAGTTAGTAGCAACAGAAACATACTCTACTTCATTTGTAGAATGAGAAATGCAAGCCTTCTTTTTACTTGTCCAGGTTACAAGTCTTTCACCAAAGAAAAATGCTCCTCCGATGGTACTTTTTATGTCATCCACATTTCCAGCCCAATCAGCATCGGTGTAAACTTTCAGTTCAAAATTTCCTTCCTTAGGATACCATAATCCATAATTTTATGTTTTCTTCAGGTATCTTAAGATTCATTTAGTAGCACTCATGTGTGATTTTCTAGGATTAGCAAAGAATCTAGTAACAATTCCTACAACATGTGCTATATCTGGCCTACTGTGAACTACATACATTAGTTTACGAATCATGGATCGGTAAAGTGTCTAATTTACCTCTGTAGTTTCATCCTCCTTTGTCAATTTGCATCCAATAGCCATTGGTGTTCCCACAGGTTTAGCATCTTCCATGCCAAATGTCTTCAGTACTTCCTTTATGTATTTAGACTGTGTGATGAATATCCCATCATTTTGCCGAATCACTTGTAGTGCTAGAAAGAACTTAATCGCTCCGAACATAGACATTTCAAACTCTTTTTGCATTTCATCAACAAATGATTTACACACATGATCTGATCCTCCAAAAATAATATCATCTACAAATATTTCAACAATGATAATAGTATCATTAGTGTCACCTTTCATATACAAATTGTTGTTTTCATTTGTTCTAACAAATCCAATACTTAACAAGTATGCAATTTTTCATACCAAGCTCTCGGTGCTTGCTTCAAACCATACAAAGCTTTATGTAATCTACATACCATATCTTTGTTTTCTAGATCAACAAATCCTTCAGGTTGTTCTATGTAGACCTCTTCTTAAAGTATACCATTCAGAAAAGCTGACTTCACATCCATTTGATAGACTTTGAATTTCTTGTGTGCAACATATGCAAGTAGCATTCTAACTCCTTCCAATCTAGCAACAGGTGCAAATGTTTCACCATAATCATTGCCTTCTTCCTATGCATATCCCTTGCATACCAATCTTGCTTTATTTCTTGTGACTTCACCATTTTCATTCAGTTTGTTCCTGAATATCCACTTAGTATCGATAACATTTTTGTCTTTTGGTCGGGGTACTAAGGACCAGGTTTTGTTCTTCTCAATTTGTTCTATTTCTTCCTTCATTGCATTAACCCATTCTTCATTTTCTAATGCAATTTTCATAGTTTTAGGTTCAAATTCACAAACTAGGCATGTACCTTGTCTTGTTTTGCTTCTAGTTTTCATTCCAACATGTCTATCTCCAATTATTTGTCTTAGGATGATGTCTTCTGACAAAAATAGCTAGAACTCAGTTTCTTCTTTCTTGCTCATCCTATTCAAGTTCATTTCTTTGCTCGGTAGCTCCATCTTGTTCATTGGTTTGTGTTGCATGTTGTTCTACATTGTTTTCCTACTGACCAGTTAACACAATCTGTTGTGTTGGTAAATACTCTGGATGTTCAATGTAAGTGAATTTACTATAGTCTTCCAGTTCCTTTGTACTTTCCTTTGTGATCTTGTCATCAAACTCATCAACACAAACATTAGTACTTTCAATTATCTTATTTGTGACCTTATTCAGACATTTATATGCTTTACTTGTAGAGGAATAACCCAAAAATATCCCTTCATCTCCTTTAGAATCAAATTTTCCATTTCTCTCATCTTTCAAAATAAAGCATTTACTTTCAAAAATCCTAAAATAACTTACAGTAGGTTTGTGTCCAAACCACAGTTCATAAGGTGTCCGATTGGTATCCTTCTTCAATTGTACTCAGTTAAGAACATATACAGCTGTATTGACAGCTTCCCTCCAATATGTTTCAGCAACATTCTTCTGTATCATCAATGTTCTAGCATAGTCAATTATTGACTTATTCCTTCTTTCAGCAATGCCATTCTGCTGAGGTGTCCTCGATGCAAAGACCTTTCTTTTAATACCATGCTCATTATAAAAATTAGTAAATTCATCAGAGATAAATTCACCTCCTCTATCAGATCTTAAGCATTTAATTTCTTTTCCAGTCTCTTTTTCTACCTTAGCTTTATACCATTTGAACATTTTAAAAGCTTCAAATTTCTCCTTCAAGAACATAACAATCATCAGTCTAGTATAATAATCAACAAAAAGAATAAAGTATTTATCACCATAATAGCTTTGAGTTCTCATAGGACCACACAGGTCAGTATGAACCAATTCAAGTATCTTCTTTGTTGAATAGTCTTTGATTTTGAAACTAGACTTAGTCATCTTACCTTTCTGACATTCATGGCACATGGCATGATTAGGTTTTGACAAGTTGGGAAATCCTCTAACTCTTTTCTTTTTACTAATCTTGATCATGTTGTCAAAGTTCACATGGTGTAACCTCTTGTGCCACAACCAAGCATCTTCATCCTTTATTAACAAACAAGAAGACTGATCCATATCAAGATAGAATAGGTTACCTCTAGATTGTGTACCAGTTTTGAAAAGTCTTCCTTCATCATAAATCTTCACCTTTTTGCTCTCAAAAGCCAGTCGGTGGCCTGAATTGTTCAGTTGAGCCACACTTAACAAATTATAGTTTAGTCCATCTACCCAGTATGCATTCTCACATTTTATTCTATCATTGATCATAAGAGAACCTTTACCTCTTACCATACAAGGTGCATCATTTCCCATTCTCACAGATCCACCATTATATTCTATAAGCTGATCAAGCTTCTCTACATCACCAGTCATATGATGTGTACAGCCACTGTTTATGATCCATGTATCATTTCTGCTTACTTTAGAGATCAGTGTTGTCTCTTCTTCTTCTTCTGAGTCATCTTTCATAGCAACAAATATAACTTCTATATCATCATCAGAATCAGATTCAGTTTCTACATCTTCAGCTATGTAACATACCTTTTTTCCTTTATCATCTTGGTTATCTCTATTGTTGTGTCGGTAGCCTCTGTTAACTCTTCTCCCATAGCTTCCTTCAGATCGGTCTTTGGATCTATCATCATCTTTCTTCTATGGACATCTAGCAGCAATGTGACCAACTTCCTTACAATTAAAGCAAGCCAAAGGTAGCTTACCTCTATACCTTACTTTTCCTTTGGGCAATCTTCTGGCCATAAGAGCTTCAAGCTCATCAAGTTCATCATCGATATTGCCATCACTGTCATTATTCTGATTGTTCTTGCTAGACTTACCAATCTTCAGAGAAGACATGAAAGCAGACTTAATAGGGGGAATAACACTGTTATCAAAATTATTCAATTCAAAAGTTGTAAGTTTACCAATCAGTGTGTTAAGAGTAAGGTTGGATGTAGCTCTTGTTTCATGAATTGCAGAGATCCTGATTGCATAAACTAGCAGCAAAGTTCTGAGAATCTTGCTTATCACTGTTTCATCATCTATGAATCCATCTGATGCTCTAATAGCATGTACTACCTCTTTTAGTTTGTTTGAGTATTGCACAATGTTCTCACCTTCTTTCATCCTCATATCATCGAATCTGCCTCTCAGACTTTCAGCTTGGGCTCTTTTGACATTCAAGTCTACACTGTATATTAGACTTAATTTTTCCCACATCTCTTTGGAAGTAGTGCATCCCTTAATGTCTTCAAATTTGGCACTGGTATAGGTAGAAGCAAGTTCCATCATTGTAATATTGTGTTCATGCCTATCTCTTAGTTGATCAAGAGTTAAGGGACTAGGGGTCGGTTCAATGTAGCCTTTCAACATCAATTCTAGTGTAGAATTCCCAATTCTAGATATGTGCAGCTTCATCTAGCTCTACCATACTATGAAGTTCTCTTTATTTAGTTTCAGTACTTCCCTCTTATACATCTTGAGACCTTTGTGCTTAAGTCCTTAAAACTCTATTCTAAGCAACCACAGCTCTGATACCAATTGTTAGAATAACTGAGAGGGGGATGAATCAATTATCCAGTGTCCCAAAACAAAATGTATAATTCAAAACAAAATCTTCAATTTCTACTCCTAGGTAAAAAAAAATACTTTTCCTATCTGTTCTTTTTAACAATTACCAGTATAAAACTTATAACTATTACTGATCAAATCTAACATGTAATATACAAAGTATGATAACAAACAAGTATCACAATCAACACATAACACAAAAGATTTAACGTGGAAACCCTATAAAGGGAAAAACCACCTGGGACCGAAAACCAAAAAATATTCACTCTTCTGAAGTGAGGCCAGTAAAGACCCAACCCTATTAAAGGTTACAAACACACTGTTAGGTGTGACCTTGTTAGAGGATTTTAGACTAGAAGTTATCATCCAACCAACATTCACTATGGGTTGACAGGATAACAATGTTCATTCTATGAATGATACATCATAAGACTCTTAGAGTCTACTTGATTAAGAGACTTTGACTGTATAAAATGGTTAAATATGCAACAGTAAATGATCTACCTTAATACAACTTCAATTGCAGATTACAAACCAATATTTAGCTCATACAAATATTTTTGATCAATATTTCACTTCAGATTCAACACTGTATCAACTTACTATCTATCGGTAATAACTATCTGTAGCTCCAGAATTGTTCTACAGCTCGGTTCTTATTAACCAGTATGATCAGAATGCATGAAATTTCTTCACGTGATAATCCTGTAGTATATTCTTCTCCTAGCATTAGTTTCATAATGAAACCCTAATCTCTTATATAGATGAGTAAATCATTTTCTTTCTATCCATCAGATTTTGTTGCTTAATCATCTTCATTGATTTTTTCACTTCAAGCTTCCTCCGTTGATGTGTCAATAACTCATTTCAATCTGTTCCATTAGATCTTCTTTCAATTATGTTAGTCGTAGATCTTCATAACAAACTTTATCTGTTACCTTGATTTCATACACTTTCCAGCTCATTAATCTTATCGGCTAAATTGATCATTTAATTCATTCTATTTTTCTCGGTTAACAAAGAAATTCATCGGTGAACACATGCTCGGTTAATATTGTGCTCGGTATACACAACACTCCGTCAGTGTATACTGCAAAATGCTTCATTTTTCGACAACACTGCTTTGTGTCTTTTAGCTCTATTCTTCATTATAAATGAATGCAACATAATAAAGTCAATATCATAAAGTCATAGACTCATCAACAAGTTACTCAATGAATTCCTTATCCTCATTTAACATGTACATCTTCCTCATGTAGATTTCTTTGTTCTTCATCTCTTTCACCTTTCTTCAGATGTATCGGTATAGTAACTTACAAGATAAGTACTATCAAGCTAGTTGACATCAATGACAATATAATACTGATTTAATCATATTACATATCTAATCAACAACTTCTCAGTGATCTTAAAATCACAGATTCTTCAATCGGATTCCAAATCAGTTGTAGTCCAACAGATTGTATAAGTCTCTAAGCTCTTAACAAGGCAGACCCCTCATAGGGTAGATCATATTTTGTGATCAAAATTGTAGCCCTAACAAGAAAAATTTAATACTGTAGCAGTAAAGATTTGTGAGTGTCATTTCCACCCCAGTTTTACCTTTAAAGGGTTTCTAGGTAACCAAAATCATTGTGTTATGTTTTATTTTCATGGATGATGATTATGATATTAGATCTGTTACAGTGTTAAGTTTGATTCTTATATTATGAAAGTTTGTTTATGTCAAAATGTATGAATTGGTAGATATATGATTCACCCCCACTCTTAGTATCTAACTTTCCCTAATAGATTTCCAACATACATTTCATAAGGAAAGTAATGTAAACAAGATAAATGTAAGTATTCACCTTGCATGAAAAACCCTCATGGATCAATGTTAGGATCTAATAAACCCACAAGGATGCTTGTATGTAGACCTTGGAATGATTGTAGAATCAAGGATATCTTCACCAATGCATAGATCTATGATCACCAATCCTAGATCTAGAATGATGATATGCTTGATATTTTCAATATAGAAGGAGAGGAAAGAAGAGGGAATATGTGGATCTTCTTGCTTTCTTGATAATTCCTCTACTAGTCCACTATTGGAGAGAAAATTTCATCAATTAGAGAAGATTTCCTTTGCTTGAATGGGTCATAAAGAAATGAAGAATTGGAAATCTTTATTTGGATGCTTTCCTACATATATTAAATCCACCACTTCAATTGCACAAATTGAATGCTTGATGATAGCATGCACTTGCTCTTGAAATCAACTTGTATGTATTATTTCAAAATGAGAGGGGCTTTGATGTCCTTTTATACTCATTTTGGGATTCAATAGTGTCCGATCAGCCTCAAGTATAGATCTCAAAGAAACACTTATGCATTAGGCCCAGAGCTCACCAGGGTGAAAAGCTCTGGAATAGGGCTGACCTAGATGACCTTGTCCAACCAATTTTTTAAAGTTTTCCAAGGTCTAAGAGGGTGTGACAAGTGTTAGAAATAGGAAACACTAAGAGGGGTGGGTGAATAAGTATTTCAAAAACTTTTACTTTTGCCCAATTATGGATATAACAAATTAACTTGAAGCTTGCAAAACAAATTAAACTAAGAAAACTGAATAACAAGTATAAAAATAAAGTAAATGAACTCATAACACCATGTTTTTTCTTGAGGAAACCCTTTCCCAGGGAAAACCCCGATGGGGATGATACCCACAACTGATCCACTAATCAAAAGTATCTAGTTAAGGATGTTGACCCTGTTAGGAGTCTATTACATATATATAGTGTCTCTATCCTGGTTAAAGGACTAGGCCGTGTTAGAAGCCTCAACCCTGTTAGGAGTTGGTACTATGAAATAGAATGCTTGCAAGATGATCTCACTGCCCAAACATGCAATTTACAATGATATCTTCAAATACAAAGGTAAAGTACATAACCTTTTACTGTTTCCAAATAGTTTTCCTATTCTGATTTAGCTTTCTAGGCTCTTTGATTTCAAATATAGAGTCTTCTTGCTTTCCTTTTTACAATATAAAACTTCACATCATATCACATTACATTCATAATATTACATTACTTACAACTTCATATTACATGCCTCTTACATATATACAAGCTATTACAATTAATAACTTCCAGTCGACTTACAATATAAAAACTCTTCTCAAAATATAAAACTAATTCATGTTACTTAAGGGTTAACATCTAGGATTTCATCCCTACATGGTTAAGTCATTATTTTGTTAAACAAAATAATCCCTTAACTTAATATTCACATTTTGTCTTCTTTCTCTGTTTAGCATGACTTCAACACTATCTCTGTAATTCTTTAATATCTTCTTCTGTAGATGCCGTACAGACTTGCACTCTCATATGTGGCTTTGATATACATAGAATTATCCATGTTCAAGCGTGCATGAACTGAACCTTCTTCTGTGAACATTGCTAAACAAAACTATCTCTGATTAGGCTGGTAAACACTACTGTACTTAGACAATTTTCACTTGTGCTCATAGAAAATTGCTTTCTTCTATTATGCGATCATCATGGTCATTATATGTTTCCATAATGAAAACAATTTGATATCCTACTTAGCCAAATTTCCAACAATCTCCCCCATTGTCATTGGTGGCAACATATGGGAAAATTGGCTAAGTCCCAAAAACTTAAGATACAAAATTGTGGCCATACAAAAATTTGTGGATCTTACACAACTACTTATATTTCCAAATTACTTATATCTCTAAAATATATGTACTTCCCCTAAGAGTATACTTCATGCTATACATATAATATCTATACATACAATTTTTTGCTAATACTAGTCCCCTTTTGACAATAATGACAAAGGTGTCAAAAACTTATGTCAAAACTATTTTACCTAAAGATTTTAAGATTCCAAGGCTAGAAGGCTTGCAACACAATCTGTAAAATTAATTTTCATGTTCTCTATCTCCTTGTCCCATGACTTATTTACTACATCTGAAAGACTTAGTAGTGTGCATAGGCCAAAAGATGCAATTTCACTTGCCTTAAGGTTTGAATAATGAAATTTTCCATAAGATGTGTTTGAATAAAGATGTTCCTCCAACTAATTTTCAAGAATACTTATCTTCATAGATACCTGCTCTCTTAGTAGAGTGAATCTTTTCAATTTCTTCTCCTTCTCATCATTTAGAAGTCTCATATCATCATAAATTTTACTTGTATTCCTCTCAATGTCTGAGATCTTCGCATTAGGGCATGACAAAAGGTTTATTGCCACTTGTAATTCTACCTCTTTTATCTTCATCTTCTCTGTTATCTCTAATGTGTGGATCTCTGATTGTGTACACTGAATGTATAATGCTTTTCCTCTTTCCATACATCTTAACTCTTTTATACAAATATCCAGATTGTTTATATCATTTCTGATATTCTGACATACAACTTGGAATATCTAAGCATCATGAGCTTCTTGGGCTTTTATTGTGGCTATATTTGATAGGTTAGTAAATTCTATATCAAATGCTTTCATAACCTCTTTAGCTTTTCCTTATGGATCTACCTCACTAATTTGACTTGATATAATTCTTTGTAATTTATCAGTTACCTCAAATAAGATTCCTTCCAAGCTTTTCACCTTCTTATTCTTACCAATAATCTTGTTCAGAGATGAGATCAACTCTATTTGTTCATCATCATCAACTTCCTATCCAAGGCTAGCAAACATAGATTCAATCTATGGCTTTTGTATTGATTATGTTGCTTACTTACGTTTTAGAATAATTACTGATTGCTCTTGTGGAACTATCTTTTCTTCTGCTACTGCATCAATCTGTGGTTCCTCTTTCTCTTCTTCCTTTCTTGGTTCAACTTCTTCTTCATTCACTACAATGTTCTTCTGCTCACCAACTGAATTACCAACAATGTGTTCATGGTCATTGAAGGGAGTTTCTTCACTATCTGAAATGATAGTGGTACCTTAAACTTGTAATACCCCAAAAATGGGCTATAGGTTCATTAACCTCCTACATCTACAAATCAAACAAAATCAACATTGAAGTCCTAACCTAAGGCACATCTGAACATCATTGAATCCTAATTGAGTATCTTAAATTCTGCATTTGGGGAATATTCCTAGCAATATTTCTAATTATCTTAATTATCTTTAATTTAAATGATTATTTGGTGATAAATCCTATTTATCCTAAAGTTTGATTAATTGAATATTCTGAATATTTAATTAATTAGATTTAATTTTGCCACTTAATTATTTAATTGAATTTAATTAGATCTATTCCTAAATTGTATTATTTAATTTTGACAATAAATCAAAAATCTTATGACTAATTGATTAAATATTTATTTAATTAATTAAAACTAGTTGTCAATATTTAATGATATAGTTTTTGAATAAAAGTTTGATTTAATAATTGATTAACCCATAAATCAGTTATTTTAATTCAAAAATCAGTTAAGTTGAGGATAAATCACTTTATTTATTAAATTAATTCATAATTAATTGTGCACATTCAAAGAGCAGTTAAACTTTAAATCAGAAAATCAATGCAAGTTGTTAACTTTTGGAAACTCAACATCTATTTTGAGTTCAAAGCTGATCTAAACTTCTGATTTGAGTTAAAAAGCTATTTTTGCATGATTTGCATGATTTTGTGAGTTAATTATCTCTGATTCCTTGTTGACTCAAAAATCAACCTGAGTTCATCAAGAGTGATTTATGGCTTTTCTCATGCACCTCCAAAGCCCTAGATTTCTATAAAATCAAGGCTTCAACTCTTCAAGAAAAATCTACGAAATTGCATCCTCATGCTGCCGAATTGGAGATCGAAGAATCCATCTTTGCAAATCAAAGTTGTTGCAATATTTTCATTGTTTTGAGCATTCATATCATTTAGAATATCATTGTTAGATCAATTGCATATCATATCAATTTCATTTATAATAGATTCATATCCAATTTTTTTTCATCATAATTGCATAGAAAATACAAAAATATAGATTACTTTGCATTCATTCCATATCCATATTCTACATTCAAATCTTTTGTTTAGGTTTCATCAATGTCATTGGTCTCGGTCTAATTTGAGAAGATCATACTCGCATCTACTAGAAGGTAGTAAATCACCTGGTTAGTTGAGTTTCCATTTCATTGCAGGATTTTGATTTTTGCTAACCTCTAATGTTTTACTGAGGTCTTGTGTCTACAGCTAGGTACAAAATTCACACACACATTTCTAGCACCCACCGTGGGGCCCTGAAATGGGTTTCCATTTCAAGTCTCAATTTCTATCAATTTCTTGTCTTTTTCTGTTCTAAATTATGATTTTTATTTTTTGTCCTTACAATTTTCAAACAAGTTTTGTTAGAAACTCGTACCAAGAGGTACCCACTATCGTACGATAGTTTATTTGATCAAGGCTTGTACCAACAAAAGCACATTATCATTTGAAGACTATATTGTCATATGATTTGACACCCAGTGTCGTACGAGTTTCTAAATTGTCATCTGGGAGGCAACCCACTGTCGTATGACTTTCAGTGCCAGGCTTCAATTATCATTTCACTTTTTCAGGAAGTTTTCTAGATTTGATTTCTAGATTTGGACTGACAGCTAACCCTAACAATTAAAACTTTTTGTTTCTAATTGGTATCTGCTGATTCTGATTGGGAAAAGCATGTGAATTGCTAAAAATAGGTAATAATCTACTAAGCACATTGCGAGGAATTCATGTAATCTTCTTAGCTGATAACATTTTGATTTGGGATTAAAATGAACTCTCACGTGTCAAGCTTGTGTGAACTTTTATTGCTTTCATATCACAGACTTCATTTTGGGCTATAAAAATAAACATAGATTTTCTTTTCGCATATCTATTACACATAATAAATAGGCCCTATGAACACTATTTGTGGTTCTTGAGAGAGTGGGTTTCCAGTGAAACTCTTCTCAATGAGAGAACCCTTATAGGTAGGGAGGCTACTAAGAGCGTCTCACATTCTACTAGATTTGTGCATCTTCAACTTTTGATTGATACATTCTCTCTCCAGAGAGGTTGATAGATCATAAGTGGTTGACATCATAGATCTTTGTGAGATAATCTTAGTCTTAGCATGTCAGATTAATCTATCTACTTTGTTCTGGTTAAAAGTGAAAAGGCTAGAGGACTATGCTCTATTCCCTTTTTGGGTAGTATCAGAAACTCAGATCCTTGAATCTAGAACCAGTCTCCATGTGGTATCTTTTGTGAGTCACCTTTAGAGAGGGTTAACCATAGTGGACATTCCCTTAACTGGGTTAACCACATGGACAAAACCTCAAGCAATAATAGCCATTTTCACTATGGTAGTGACAACCGCTATATAAATGTCCTTGTGGAGGAAATCTTCATGGGTGTGATCTCTTGTTGGGCTGTCAACTCTCCCTAGTAGCTCTTGATGTATTAAATTCTTGAACTATGTCAAAACCTTGGTGTGCCTGGATTGGATTTCACCCTCTTGAGATCACAAAAGTTGCAGAGTCAGACCATTACTACAAACCTTAGTGAGGCCAAATTTTCATTTTCTAGGAATATGTGCATTATTGCAAAACTTTTTGGAACATACACAGTTAGCACTCCTAGGGATTAGCATATTTAGTCACTTGGTTGTTCATGCATAGGGTTGCTTTGTCCCCTGCTCATTATTTTAAAATGTGCTTGAAATCACTTGCTTGTTGTTTTGCATGCCTGTTTATCTATCTGGTTACTAAGAACAAATCGATCCAATACAATCTTCAAATCTGGACATATAATTTTGTGAACAATTTGAAACCAAAAACTTAAAATTTGCAAAATCTGAAGTAAAATACCTTTCTAGAGTCAAAAGTCATCCCATAGAGTCAAAAAGTTGTATGAGTTTCTCCAACTATCATTTCAGAACTACCCAATTGTCGTACGATAGCTAGTATAGTGTCGTATGAGTCTTGCTGCTAGTCAATTAAAAAAAAGTCAAATCCTACTGTCAAATGTCATGTGAGTTTTGCAATTGTCATATGAGTTTGTCAACTATCATATGATCAGGAACCTAGTGTCGTATGAGTCTGCAGAAAGTCGTTTGAGAAAATTTGAAAAATTGCCAGAAAGTTGTCAAAATTGCCAAATATTCAGCTTTTACAGCCTATTTCTAGAATCTATCAAACAAATCACTGTGTTAGGAACATAGTAGAAACTAAAATGAATCTGATCATTTCCCCCAAATTGGCCTCTTGAATCTGATTTAGCCTTTTGTTTTATCGATTTGAGTCTTTTTCATCTTGTGCCAAAACCTTGTCATAATTATCAATCTTTAAAATGACTAAGTGTTGTGAGCTCGTGTCCACTATCTTTTGGGCATCTACCCATACATCCAGGGCATAGTATCCTTCACCTACATCTAATCTAATCTTCAATCACTTTAATCTTGACAAGGTTGTGTCATTCAATCTTCTTGAATCAATTCATTCTTCAGTTGTCTTCATCTTATTATTTTGTTTCACCCAAGGTTAATGGTGGAAACTAGAGCTTCCTCACACAAGAAATCTAGAAAAGCAACTATTACCTTACCTCTATCTACTCATGTGGGTCCAAATCTTGAGCAACTCTACAATTTTGGTCTTTACAAAGATGACGGTCTTGGCAATTTTTGATTGAAAACTGGTTACATACCCCCTCCATCAAGACACAGAGGTCATCAACAAACTCCACCTCAATCTATTCTAGGGAGTCCTAAAAATCCTACCATGTCTCAAGGAGGAGGATCCCAAGGACATCAATCCCAACATGGTGTGGATCAAGAACCCACACCTTCTGAAATTGCTCAATATCAAAATGACGGTGAATTCAAGAAAATGATGAGGCATTTCTTGAAGGAAAATAGAGAAGCATACTTTTTACAATTAGCTCATCAAGGAGCTAAGCTTCCTCCTAGCTTTAATGTTGAAGATATCATCATGCATGAGGAAGAAACTCCTATCATGGCTATGATGAAACAAATGCATGCCATGCAAGTCAAACTTAACAAACTTGAAAAAGAAAAGGAACCTAAGGAGTTCTCCATGGAAGCTCTATGCCCTTTTCCATTTGATAAAGACTTGTACATGGCACCATTTCCTAAAAGAGTGGAAATGCCAAAATATGATAAGTATGATGGAAAATTTGACCCTCAAGATCATGTCAGAGAATTCTGTACCCAATCTATGGAGTTCATGCATGAACCAACCTATCTGATGCATCTCTTTCCTTGATCTCTAGGAGGAGCAACCATTCATTGGTTCTCTAGAATGCCTCGAACTATCAAAACCTTTGAGGAGTTAATCAGATTATTCTATCAGCAATACTCCTACAACATCTAGCATCCAATCACCATGATCGACATCTACAATCTGAAACAATATCCTGGTGAACCATTCCTAACATTTCTCAAGAGATGGAGGAAGAAATTCTCTCTATATGCTAGGCCTATTCCAGAAACTGAGAAATTGGAAATCTTCATCAATAACCTTGTTCTAGAAATCAACTACCCTTTATAAATGCAAAATCATACATCTTTTGACAAGATGGTAGACAATGTGATCAAAATTGAAAAATTACTTGTGAAAAAAGGAGACATCACACTTCAAAAGGACAAGTATGAATGTAGTTCTAAAGACAAGAACAAAAATTGGAACAAGAAAAAAGGCATCATCATAGATGGCATTGTTGATAATATCCATGCCCCATCTAAGGCACCTGCTTTCAATCTAACCATCAGTACCCAAGCCATCAAAGCTTCAGAACAAAAGGTGCCCGAATCATCTCAAAAGAAGAAAGAATACAAACCTTGGTCCACTGATAATAAATGAAAGTTCACTCCTCTTGGAGAATCTTTGGAATCAGCTATGAAAACTCTATTGGCTAATAACATCATCACTTTTCTTGAGATCTGACAATCTGATCCTGAACCTAAACCAAAATGGTGGAAGGAGAATGAATTCTATGATTTCCATCATAGTAAGGGTCATAAAACTAGTAACTGCTTGCGCTTGAAGCATACCATTCAAGAAAAAATTGATAGTGGAGAAATCACAGTTGATAATCACAAGAGCAATAATAATCATACAGCATTCATGGAACCATTTTTGAAACATAGTCAAGGAGATTTATCTTCTCAGCCTAATGTGGGTGCTAAGGTCAATTATGCCTATTCTAGAAACAATGTTGTTATCAATATGGTTGAGCCAAGTCTATTTGAGCATTGCAATGTCATCACAATTGTAAGAAGAGATAGAGAAAATCAATTAGCTAATGTAGTTACTTGATCACGAGCTCAGGCACATCTACAAGGATAAATCCTAGATTCATCCAATGTCCCTAAGGTGCCTTTCAATTTGTCTTCCACTTCTAAACAGAAGGCTACATCTAAATCTTCAAATCCTAAAGACACGAGGCCTACATCATACAGTATTGTTCAACAACTCTAGCATACTAATGCAAAAATCTCCATGTTTGAGTTGCTTCAGATATCTCCAGCTCATAGAGCCATCCTAGACAAAGCTTTGCTCGGATCCAATGTCCCTGATAACCTTGATTTAGATAGGTTCTAGATTATGGTTGGTCATCTTACGTATCCACAGTATATCTCCTTTTCAAAGGAATATGATAATTCCTTGAGTCATCCACATAACCAACCTTTTCATATAGAAGTCTTAATCCAAAACCATCGTGTCAAATCTGTGTTGATAGATGGGGGTGCTGGTCTGAATATTTTTTCTTATATCTTGATCACACAATTGGGATTTTTAAAATTGGCTATTGATCCTAGAAAGAAAATAACTATCAAGGTGTATGAAGAAGAAGAAAGATCTTCCAAGGGAACAATTGTCTTGCCTATTAGAATAGGTCCTATCATCAGAGATACTACATGTCAAGTTCTTGATATACCTTTGGCTTACAACATCCTTCTAGGGAGACCTTGGATACATGAAATGAAAGCTATTCCTTCTACATACCATTAGTGCCTAAAATTTCCTTATGAAGGAGTAGAGGTAACCATCCCGACTGATGTGTCTACAATTTGCAATGCATTGAAGGAAAGCGTTGATAAACTTGTTCCTACTAATAGAGAGTCTTCTACTAAATAGTCAGACATCGCTTCAACATCCAAAATGGAAGACACTGCTAAAGAGGTAACAATCAAAGAAAAAGGTATGGGAGAATATACTATAGAGCCAGTCTTATCTTTAACATCTCTTCCTATCTCACCTAAGTCTTATGGGAAAACTCTCAAATAGTCCAAAGTAGAATCTAAAGGACCTCTTGAAGCATATAAAGGAATTTTTTTTGCAAAACAAGTACCTAAATAAGAATTTGAAGAGGATGAAGCAGTGCTTGAATGGCTCTACAAAGAAGAACCAAAATCCCAAGTTGATCAATCATGTGATTCTAAAACATCAAAGGTTCCTTCTAAGTCATATGGTCCAAGGGACAAATTGATTACAAAGATGGGATATACAAGAAAAGGACCTCTAGGACTACAAGGTAAGGGTCTTCTATCACCTGTTGACCATCATGGTTGAGAAAACAAGAATACAATAGGTCTAAGGTACAAGAAGAAGCCTTTTTATCTTAGCAATAATTCCCAACATGTCATAGAGCAAATCAAGCCAAAAGAAGCTCTTCTTAAGAAAGAAGAAATAGAACAATCTGATAGTGATGAATCTGACAATACTGAGGAACTCACTCCTTATGAGCATTTGTCAAAAGAGATAAAAGATCTCCTTGATGTTGAAGATGATCCCATAAAGAGAATCAATGTAGTAGAAACACAATAACCTACTATAGAACAAGAGATAGTTGCCACACAAGAACCAGCTAATCTTGAAGGTAATCAAATAGAAAAAAGGGAAGAAAATCCTATCACTATAGTTGAGAACTTGGATTGTTCTAGTGATTCTGAAACATATTCCCATGAGTATGAATTTAAATCAGAATTTGAGGGTAACCCTTCTTGGGGTATCCGTCCTGACTTTACTCATGTTCTTAAATTTCCTAGAGGTATAGATGAGGAATCAAATGACTATGAATGGGGAGCCATTCTAGAGGAGGATGAGCTTATCATAGAAAAACATATTGATCTTATTCACCAATATGCGTCTACACCCAATGTAAGTCTAGAGAGAAATAATGAACTTAACGAGTCTAATCCACCAATGGTTGAATTGGACTCCCACAATGACATTGAGCCTATTCACAAATTGAATGTCTTAAGTTGTAATATCACCTTTGAACTCAAGCATTGGGTTAGGACCAATGATGACAAATCCATATCCATAAATACCATCTCCCAATCTTTCCCCACTTTGACTATCCAATATCCAGACCTTCTTGACCAAACCTCCACAAATCCGAGCTATGGTATTCATACCTTCCCGAATGACTATGCCCTTTCTTGCTACCTAAATGCAGTTGAGCCTATGAGGACTTCATTAGTGAACTGAGTGTTAGCATGATGGAGTTGGACATCAAGTATCTTAGTCAGAAAAATAAGAATAAGAATAAAAAGAAAAGGAGTTCTGAGGGTGAAAACCATTTTGTGGCAGTCTCAAAACCTACAAAAGTAAAAATAAAAGACATATCTGAAGGTGAAAACCTCTCTGAGGTGCCTAAGGATGAGATATTTGATGTCCTTCTAAGTCATTTATAGGATAGATCTCTAGTTCTAATTGAGCCCACTCAATCTATCAACTTGGGAATAGAAGAGGAACCATAGTTGATCCATGTAGCACAATCCTTATCAGAAGAAGAAAATAAAAAATTTACTACATTCTTAATAGAGAAAAAGATCAACTTTGCATGGAAATATTAAGATATGCCAGGGTTGGATCCTAATCTTATAATGCACCATCTATCTATTGCTCCTGGAGTAAAACCTGCTAAACAAAAGTTGAGAAAGATGCATCCTCATGTTGCACTCTTGGTAAAGGCTAAATTAGAGAAGCTCCTAAAAGCTAGATTTATCTGAGTAATTGATTATGCAGAATGGATCTCTAATATTGTACCTATTTCAAAACTAGATAAATCAATCAAAGTGTGCATAGAATTTAGAGATGTGAATAGAGCATGCCCTAAGGATGATTTTCCACTGCCTAACATTGATATGATAGTGGACATGACTATGGGTTTCGAGATGTATTCCTTGATGGATGGTTTCTCTAGATATAATCAAATAAAAATTGCTCTAGAGGATCAAGAGAAAATTGCTTTCACATGTGCATGGGGTACCTTTTGCTTGAATGTTATGCCATTTGGGCTTAAAAATGCTGGTGCTACATATCAAAGAGCCATGACATCAATTTATCATGACATGATGCATCAAACTATGGAGGATTATGTTGATGATACCTTAGAAAAATCTATGGTTAGAGCTGAATATCTAAATGATTTGAGAAAGATACTAGACATAATGGAAAAATTTAGTCTCAGACTCAATCCTAAGAAGTGTGCTTTTGGTGTCACTTCTGGAAAGCTCTTAGGATACATAGTTTCCAAGAAAGGAATTGAAGTTGATCCAGCTAAAGTAAAGGCTATAATAGAGATGCAACCCCCAAAGAATATTAGTCAAATGAGAACATTACAAGGGCAAGTTCAATCGATCAGATGCTTTATATCATAGCTTGCAGACATATTACAACCTTTTACAAAAATACTACATAAAGGTGTGACATTTGCATGGAATGAAGAATGTGAGAGAAACTTTAACCATATCAAGAAATATTTGTCAAATCCTTTGATCTTGATGCCTCCTATTCAAGGGAAGCCACTGATGCTATATGTCTCCGCAACAGATACATCACTGGGGGCATTGCTAGCTCAGCATGATGAGAATAAAAAGGAAAGAGCTATATACTATATTAGTAGAACGTTGGTTTCCTACGAGAAGAACTATTCAATGATTGAAAAAGATTTTCTAGCTATGATCTTTGCATCATAAAAATTGAGACATTATATGTTAGCCCATACCACTCATTTGGTAGCTAAGATTGATCCACTCAAGTACCTACTAAGCAAAACTGCCCTCATAGGTAGACTAGCCAAATGGGTCATGCTCTAATTTGACATTGAATATGTTGAAAGAAAAGCTATTAAAGGCCTAGTTATTGTTGATCAATTGGTGGATGCACCTATGATTGATGATACACCAATGCACATGGAATTCCCAGATTCCTTTATCATGAGTCTTTCTTCTAGAGAATGGCAGTTGTTCTTCGATGGTTCCTATACATAGAATGGATCAGGAGCGGGCATATTGTTTATTACTCCTCAAGGATACTTAATCTCCAAAGCATTTAGACTCAAGTTTCCTTGTAAAAATAACATTTTTGAATATGAAGCCCTTCTTAATGGCATGAAAATAGCAATTGAGTGGAGAGTGAGAGAGATACACATTCATGGAGACTCCCAACTTGTTATCCATCAAGTCAATGATATGTACCAAACTAAAGATGAAAAGATAATTCCATACAAGAGAATGCTAGATGATCTAAAGAAATATTTCATATCTATCACATTTGAGCAAATTCCTAGAACAAAGAATAAGGCTGCTGATGCAATGGCAATGCTATCTACTCTATTACAACAGCCTGAACATGAGCTATGCTACGAGTTCCTGGTGGAAGCACTATCTTATCCTGCATATGATTCCCCTGAGACTCATATGATTCACACTGTTGTAGGTCATGATTCATCTCGATACAAAAACCTTTTCTCCTATCTCCAAGACCAAATCATTCATGATACCTTCAATCACCATGAGAGAAGATACCTAATCCATAATGCCTCCTAATATGTCATCATTGGTAACGATCTATACAAACAAGATCTAGATGGTACGCTACTTAGATTTTTAGAATAGGAAGAGTCTCAATGTGCACTCAAGGAAGTGCATGAGGGTATATGTGGGTCATACTCAAACAGTTTAACACTAGCTCAAAATCTTATTAGGGCTGGATACTATTGGCCTGAAATGGAGAAAGATGCAATCAAGTTTGCTAAGAATTGTCAAAAGTACCAAGTACATGGTAACTTAATTCATGCTCCAGGGAAAGATCTAATTCCCTTTACTACACAATGGCCTTTTCACCAATGGGCATTTGATCTTATAGGATCCATACATCCTCATTCTTCTAATGGACATACCCATATCATAATTGCTATAGACTATTTTACAAAATGGGTAGAAGCAGTTCCCTTAACACAAGCAACTGGGAAACAAATATCTATGTTCATCTTGAACTATATCATATGCAGATATGGGATCCCTCATTCCATAGTCATAGATAATGGTGGAAAATTCAAGAATAAAGACTTAGATGATCTATGTGACAAATTCAAGATTACACAACATTGGTCTTCTATTTACTATCCTCAAGGGAATGGACAAGCAGAGGCTTCAAATAAGAATCTATTGAAAATATTACACTGTACAGTTAATAAAATAGGAAGAGACTGGCATCTCATGATCAATCGAGCTCTCTGGGCCTACAGAACAAGTATCAGAATGCCAACAGGGGCTACACCTTTCGCTTTAGTTTATGGGTCTGAAGAGGTATTGCCTATTGAGGTTGAAATCCCATCACTAAGAATTATAATGCATGGTCTAGTAACTGATGATGACTACAGAGTGTCTAGGTTGCAATAACTTGAACTAATAGATGAGCATAGACAAGAAGCATATGATCATCTCAGAGTGTATCAGAAAAGAATGTCTAGAGGCTACAACAAGAAAGTCAGACACAAAGAATTTTAGGTTGGCGATCTAGTCTTGAGAGAGAATCTTAAAAATCAATCACATTGAGAATGCAAGGGGAAGTTTGAACCCAACTGGCTGGGTCCCTTTGTTATCACTACTACTTTTGGCTTTGGTGCCTATCAACTCTCAACGAATGAAGGAGAATAGTTATGAGAACTGATCAACATTCTCCATTTGAAGAAATTCTACGTCTAAGGCATTTAGTGTATGATAAAATGTCCTGAAAAATTTATAAAAATTGGAAAAAGTCCTAAAAAAATGAACATCTTGGTGAAAACCTTGCAATAGGTGCCTTGATGATTCACAAAAAAAGTAAAAAATATCAAAAATATCAAAAAAATTGAAAAAAGCAAAAAGGCAAAAAGCAAAAAAAATGAGAAAAAGAAAAAGTGCGTTGGTGAAAACCTGGAAACAGGCACCTTGGTAGCAAAAATAGAATCTTTTCCAAGATGGTGAAAACTCAACAAATGGGTGACACTTGTTCAAAACGCTCCATCTATCAGTGCAATTTTGGTCTTTCCCAACTTTCAATCTTGCTTTAGTTTGTACATATCTCTCGGTTTGTTTCTGCATTTCCTATTTTCAATAAGTCAGTCTGTACACCAATCAGCTCAAGCATCTGTATCCTATCAATGTTTCAAACTTGGGGGCAATCAATGTCATATCCTATGGTCTCCAGTACATCTTAGATGAGTCATATCCACTTAGAGTTCTTTGAAGCTTTATCCAAGTCAGTCAGTTAGTCTCCTCTCCAGAAAGGATTTTGCATCTACAACAACGCAATCAAATCTCAAATTGAAAACAATCTGTGCTTTTCATGCTTTTATCTCCTTGTATGCTTACTAATTCACATTGAGATTTTTGCATATCTTATTCCCACAAGCTCTTCGATGATGTCTTTTATAGGATTTAGGGAGTGATGACTAGGGGCATAATATTTTCTTTGTTTTCTGCTTGTATGTGAAAATCTAACAACTTTGGAAATTCTTGATTGATATGGTGTCCAACTGTAAGAGCCTCTATCTTGAATTGGATGGCCATGCGTACCTCGACCATTGATAGCTAAAAAATTCAAGGAAGTTTGATCTAACTATTATCTTTTTGAGTGAGTTCTTTCTCCTACTATGAAAAGCAATCTTGCCTAAGGAGGTGAATGATAAAGGGTCACTACGGGTAATTCACACTAGATTTAGAATGATCTCTTGACTGTTTGATGTGTTTGTAATTGTATCATCTTAAAATGGAAGCACTTCCACGTTAAGAGCATTTAGCCCTCCGAGTAAGTGGTTTGGGGTCATGTCAAACATCTTGAATGGATATTTGACTTGGATCTGGCTTTTTCCCCATTTCTCACTTCTTCCTAGCATTTTCCTAGCATTCTAGACTATGAACTTGAGGTTTTTGACCATAAGGTCAAAGTAGACCTTATGGGGTCAAATTCAACCTTGATCCTGACTAGGTCAAGATCAACCTCGACCCTGACCTAGTTAGGTTCGAGCTTGACCTTGACCCTAGGGTTTGGGATCTTTGAGGTTAGCTTCCAGTTTCAGGACTTCATCAAAATCTTGCATTTTTCCTCTTTGGGGCCACCATTTCTCGGATTAAGTGTCAAATTCTCAAATTAATATTTGAGGTGGACCTTTCTTGATGTTTTTATAGGATTCCTAATTATTATTGGAGATTAGCCTTTCTCAAGTTTTGTGCCTAATGCTCAAATTAACTTTGAGGTTGGCCTTACCTCAAATTTTGTAACAAGGCTCTTAAATAATTATTTTATTTCTATATTAAGGGTGGTCCCCTCCTAGATTTTTGTGTCAAGAATTTAATTTAATTTCCCTCCATGTGCACCTCTCTAGAGTTTTGTGCCATGGGCCCTTGATTATTGTTTTCTACGAGGCCCCTCTTGTGCCCTAGATCACTATAAAAGGGAGCCCTTCCTCTCTCATTTTCTCCATCAAGCTTTGTGAGAACATATCTCTCAATCAAGTTTTCATGCTCAAGCTCTCTCAAGCTATCAAGGTGATCATTCAAGCAAGCTTCCATTCAAGCATTCAAGTCCACTTCTCCATCCAAGTTCTCCATTGAAGATCAATGATTCAAGTATTCAAGCCATTGAAGGGATTTGGTTCAAGCATTCAAGATTCATCATTCAAACCCTAGATCTAGCCATCATGGTGTGATCTTCCTTCAAGATCCTTTTGTTCATCTTCAAGATCCATTCATTCTTCCCTCAAAGTGGATTCCAAGTATACAATCATGGAGGTTTGATTTACATTTGTTGATCTTATGTTCAAGCTTTCATATCAACATACTTGATTACATTTCAAATATAATTGCATTATCTATTGAATTGCATAGCTTCATTGTTAGATCTACTTCTACTACTTGCTAGCATTCTCCATTTCAATTTCAATATTAAGGTTGATTCCAAACTGGGGTTTGACCAAGGCAAACTCCCCAAACAAACAACAAAAATCCTCTTTTTCTTGTAGGTGCAGGTCCAGAACTTTGGATGTGAGATCGGATTCAGATACCCTTTTCAGCAAAATTTTGAGATCCACAAACAAAGTCAAAGTCGACCTTCATTTTCCTAAGGTTTTCATTGACCTTTTATGAGGGTCAAGGTCGACCTTATCTAATCTCAAAACAAAATTTCTGGGTTTTGTAGATCTTACAGTTTCAATTCACATATGGGGAATGAATAGTTTTTTATATCGTTTGATAGGGTTTTCAGCCGATTCTTTTTTAGAGGTAAGTACCTTTATTTCTTAATTTCAATATTAGTCATCTATATTAACTTTCTATATCAATACAATTCAAATGTAAGTGTAAACTATTGGTTTTGGGGTCTCTTTTATGTGCAAACCATTATTCTAGGACCCCATCCATATTTTATCCTTTACATTTTGGTGAACCCAATGTGCTTACCCTCCTTTCTTTTGTGGATTTAGATGCTCTATTGTGTTAGATCTTTCTTTGTATTCACTTGTGTGTTCACCTTCACTCTACATTTTGGTGAACTCGACACACTTACCCTCCTTTCTTTTGTGGATTTAGATACTCTATTGTGTTAGATCTTTCTTTGTATTCACTTTTGTGTTCACCTTCACTCTACATTTTGGTGAACCCGACATGCTTACCCTCCTTTCTTTTGTGGATTTAGATACTCTATTGTGTTAGATCTTTCTTTGTATTCACTTGTGTGTTCACCTTCACTCTACATTTTGGTAAACTTGACATACTCTCCTTTCTTTTGTAGATTTAGATGCCCTATTGTGTTAGATTTGTGGTTAATCTTTTCTTGCATTAAGATTAGGTTTATTTATGCCCTTGCATTTAAATTTCAAAAATCCAAAAAAAAATTGCAAAATTTCTTTAAAAATACAAAAACATTTACATTTTCATGCTTTTAGTTTTCAACATGTATGATTCTTGTTTTGAGTACTTTGATGAGGCTTTTGTTTTTCAAGAGGATAGATACCTTAATGAGGTACATGGAAGTGAAGATGAAAATTGTTTGAAAGTGATCTCCATTGATCCTATTCCTATTTCATCCTCCTCCACAACCTCTTCAATTGACCTTTACAAAGATGAGTTAGGGATTGATGTTAATTCTTCTCCTAATATATGTCTTTTCTATGAGCCTAGTTTAATACAATTTACCTTCTTTCCCCTTTAGGGATCAAGCTTTAATGACTTATGACACTCCTACAATGCACTTTATTGATAGGGATGATAATCCTTCTATTTGGGATGAACCTTTAGATTTGGATATTGATTACTCTCTTTCTCATGAAACCATTGTGGATAATCCTCCTATTTGGGATGAACTTTTGGATTTGGATGTTGATTACTCTCTTCCTCATGAAGCCATTGTGGATAATTCTACTTTTTAAAATGAACCCTTGGATAAATACATTGATTTATCTCTTCCATTCATATCATGTCCTACACTTTTCCTAGTATTCCTAATCTTCATAATCTAGTTCCTAAACTTCCTAATCCTAATCCTATCTTTCCTAATCTAATTCCTAACTTTCCTTCTGCTATTCCTAGTTCTTTCCACACTTATGTTGAGGTTAAAACTATGGTTCATGATGTGCAAATATTTTTCAAAGTACCTTCTCCTTATTATCTGGTCTATAAATATAAGAGACAAGAAACTTATCCTTTGAGGTTTATTCATAATTTTAATCCTCACTCTCTTTTCCCCTATAGATTGGGGGGCAAGAGGTATTTTTATTCCTATCTTTTAGAATCCATTATGTTCCTACTTTGAGCTTAATTTTTTATTCTTTCATTTATATTGATGGTTTGTATTATGATAGTTTTTCATCTATTGCTCTCTTCTATTATTCCAGATATCTTTTCTAGGACATATGTTTTGCAAAGGTATCCCTTTCTTTCATGTCTGGGGGGCAAGGTTCTTTCTTCTCTCTCTGTCTAGGGAACTACTTTCCTTAGCTTAGTGGTATTTGTTTATATTGCAATATTATTTCATCATATTGACAGATATTTTGACTATGGATAATCTTCTTATATGAGAATTTGTTGTCCTAAGTCGTGACTTCTTCTCTATGTTGCAAATTATGTTCTTTATAAACTCTTATGCTCACTTTGGTGTTAGAGTTGTTTCCCTCATTCCAAAGATTCCTCTTCCTCTCCTTTGCAAGGGGCTTGATGATTGAATCTTTGTTCTTTCCTTTTAGAAGATGATATTTAATCTAAAGCACTCCTCTTTGGTGTGGGTCTTGTTGATAAGATGTCTTTCATTTGAGGATCCTTTTCCATGGGCGACATATCCTTTTCATGATTATCTATACTCTTGGATGTAGGGGTTAATATCCCTCTCTACGAATATGGTATACATTGTTGCTAAATAGGATATCTCCTTGCATTGTGAAGTAGGTATCCTCTTCCCTCTTTGTTCCTACACTTGGGGGGGCAAGGATGCCATCTCCTTTTTCTCTAGCTTTTTAGGATTCACCTCTTTCCTTGGTTAAGTAGTATTTATCTATTATATGATATCCAATCATACATGAAAATTTTGGTTTGCAGTGAGGATCTATGTCCTTGATAACAACCTCTTTTGTTGTTTGATATTGGGTTTCCATGGTTGATATATCTCTCACCTTGGAAACTACATAGTGTACTATCCCTCATGAGGATTACTTTCTTTTCACTTCTTGCATGATATCTCTTTGCATTCATCCCTTCTATGGCCTCATAGGAGCTGTGACCTTCTTGGCTTGGACTGGGTGTTGTTTGTGGATATTGTCTTGATGCTAAAGAAGGCTTTATCCTTGTTCTTTCTTTTCCTTAACATGTCAAAATAGTATGTTTTTTCCATATTAAGGAGGGGGGAATATATAGGGTCTCCCTTGTACTATAGTTTTCATTTTTACATGCTAAATATTGGAAGGTAACACACATAAGTTGCTAAATCCTGAAAAGACATGCATTTATATGCTAAATCTTCTGAAGGTAACACATATAAGTTGCTAAATCCTGAGGAGACACACATTTTTATACTTTTTCAATATGTTAAATCCTAGAAGGTAACACACATAAGTTGCTAAACCCTAAAAGGACACACATTTCCAATTTCAAATATGCTAAATCTTGGAAGGTAATGCACATAAGTTGCTAAATCCTAAAAAGACATGCACCTATATGCTAAATATTTCGATGGTAATGCACATAAGTTGCTAAATCCTAAGGAGACACGCATTTCATATTCATAGTGATACAAGAAGGTGCATCTATGAGTATTCCAGAAGCTGTCAGAAGACACATTACAATTTCAAGGCACAGTTTATGGGTGAACCTGTTGGGCTCTCCCTCCAGGGTGATTCATAGTAAGGTGGGCATCTTACTGGGTGAGGTAATCACTTTCTCCTTTCTCTCTTTTTTCTTTCATGCTAGTAGGATGGGATCATCAAGCTATGTTATTTATAGTGTTTCTCTTGTCTTTCCTATGTAATCATTTATGCTTTTATGATAGCTTTCCAAATATGATATTAGTATGAGAAATATTTCTTAGCAAGGTTTCTTATGCTAATTGATTTAGGTTATTTAGTGCTAACACTTATTCTTTTGGTTTTCTTGTTTCGTACCCTCATGCCTAAATGTTGAGTTAGGACCCTTAGCCTAGGGGCTTGTGTCCTTAGCTAAGTGTTATTTTATCTCTTTGCGAATCCACTTCGATCTCTTCTTTCTTCTCCTTTACCAAGAGTTTGCATCAAGTCCATACTCTTGCTAAAGTGGGGGCTTAATGTATCATCTTCAAATGGAAGCACTTCCATGTTAAGAGAATTTAGCCCTTTGAGTAAGTGGTTTGGGGTCATGTTGAACACCTTGAATGGATATTCGGCTTGGATCTAGCATTTTCCCCATTTCCCACTTCTTCCTAGCATTTTCCTGGCATTCTAGACTATGAACCTGAGGTTTTTGACCATAAGGTCAAAGTCGACCTTATGGGGTCAAAGTCAACCTCAATCCTAACTAGGTCAGGGTCGACCTCAACCCTGACCTAGTCAAGTTCAAGTTTGACCTTGACCCTAGGGTTTGGGATCTTCAGGGTTAGCTTTCAGTTTCAGAACTTCATCAAAATCTTGCATTTTTCCTCTTCGGGGCCACTATTTCTCGGATTAAGTGTCAAATTCTCAAATTAATATTTGAGGTGGACCTTTCTCGATGTTTGTATAGGATTCCTAATTTATTATTGGAGATTATCCTTTCTCGAGTTTTGTGCCTAATGCTCAAATTAACTTTGGGGTTGGCCTTACCTCAAATTTTGTAACAAGGCTCTTAAATAATTATTTTATTTCTATATTAAGGGTGGTCCCCTCCTAGAGTTTTGTGTCAAGACTTTAATTTAATTTCCCTCCATGTTCACCTCTCTATATTTTTGTGCCATGGGCCCTTAATTATTGTTTTCTATGAGGCCCCTCTTGTGCAATAGATCACTATAAAAGGGAGCCCTTCCTCTCTCATTTTCTCTGTCAAGCTTTGTGAGAACATATCTCTCAATTAAGTTTTCATGCTAAAGCTCTCTCAAGCTCTCAAGGTGATCACTCATGCAAGCATCCATTCAAGCATTCAAGTCCTCTTCTCCATCCAAGTTCTCCATTGAAGATCAAGGATTCAAGCATTCAAGCCATTGAAGGTATTTGGTTCAAACATTCAAGATTCATCATTCAAACCCTAGATCTAGCCATCATGGTGTGATCTTCCTTCAAGATCCTTTTGTTCATCTTCAAGATCCATTCATTCTTCCCTCAAAGTGGATTCCAAGCATACAATCATGGAGGTTTGATTTACATTTGTTGATCTTATGTTCAAGCTTTCATATCAACATACTTGATTACATTTCAAATACAATTGCATTATCTATTGAATTGCATAGCTTCATTGTTAGATCTACTTCTACTACTTGCTAGCATTCTCCATTTCAATTTCAATATTAAGGTTGATTCCAAATTGGGGTTTGACCAAGGCAAACCCCCCAAAAAAACAACAAAAACCCTCTTTTTCTTGCAGGTGCAAGTGCGGAACTTCAGATCTGAGATTAGATTTTGATACCCTTTTTGGTGAACTTTCGAGATCCAAGAACAAAGTCAAAGTCGACCTTCATTTTTGTGAGGTCATCATTGACCTTTTATGAGGGTCAAGGTTGACCTTATGTAATCTCAAAACAAGATTTTTGGGTTTTGTAGATCTCGCAGTTTCAGTTCACATGCAAGGAATGAATAGTTTTTGATATCATTTGATAGGGTTTTCAACCAATTCTTTTTTAGAGGTAAGTACCTTTATTTCTTAATTTCAATATTAGTCATCTATATTTACTTTCTATATCAATACAATTCAAATGTAAGTGTAAAATATTGGTTTTGGGGTCTCTTTTATGTGCAAACCATTGTTCTAGGACCCCATCCATATTTTATCCTTTACAGTAACGCAAGGCATATTCTAGTCATCATGACATTTATGTTTTGATGCTTATACAAATTGCTATATCAAAATGGACATGATATTTAGGTCATCTTGGCATTTGTGCTTTGGTGCTTATATCTAATCCTACATTCCAAAAACAAAATCAATATTCATATGTCCATGGTTGTTTTGACCAGTGGGTGTTGTATTGATTCTTGAGCATACAAATCAATATTCATATGTTTATCATTTTCTAGCTAGTGGACATTGCATTGATTTATCCGGTTACCTAAAAATTCAATGATGAGAATGATTAACACATGATTAGTGACTAGGTCCTAGGTCTTAGGTTGCATATCATTCAGCATGTTTCTTTACATTTTGCATGTTTGTATGATCTCACAATGTTTGGATAAACTTCAAAGTTTAAATTATTCTTCAATCACCTATTCAAATCTAAGAAGAGCTAAAATCTAACATGAAGGTCTCTTCACAGAACTGCAAGCAGTTACTATCCTAGGTTAAACATCCTTTTGGACATAAAACTAAGTACTTGTCTTCATCAATACCTACAAAACATGTCATGTGTATCGTTGCATTTACATTTTGTATCATAATCATTGCATAAGCATAAATCATACATACATCTTTCCATAGTCAATTGCATATGCATAACATCCATACATGTGAAAGAAATCATTGTGTTGGATAAATCCATACATACATTCTACACTACTCATAGCATACGCATCACATGATATCATCATAAATCAAAACATGACGAGTACAAATGAAGTCACAACCAAAATATCAATCTCATATATATCATAAATTGAAACTAGTCAGGGGTGCACCACTGGCACAATATACAAAAGAATGAGCTTAGCTGAGGTATCAGAATCATAATAGTAAATCAATGATCAAAATGAGAAAAAAGTATATCAAAACATGTCAACATAGATCAACTGTCAGCCCGATCCTCTGCATCTGGTGGAGGTTGAGGTGGTGCATCAGGTACTGCCTTAGCCAACATATACTAAGAGTAAGAAGGAACTCTTTGTGCAATAGGAACAACAACATAGTAGACAGACACGTAATAGGTAGCTCATGATGTCTGGTGGGTAACCTCTATTTGTAATCATCGAACCTCCTCATGAAGCTTAGAACACTATCTATCTACCTCTAAGAACCTCTCCTCCCATTGAGAACTACGTACCTTCAGGTCCCTGACCTGTAATCTGAGCCATCTGACAATATCCTATGGAGACATAGGTATAGTAGGATCCACATCAGTTGCTGGCATATTAGTATTTGGGGCTAGCTGCTCTGGCTGCTCTATAGTCTTTTCTCTCTACACCTTATAGCATCTAACCTCAGCACCTAAATCAAATGTGGTATCACCCTATAATGGATCTGTATCACCACCACCTACACACTGCTCTACTGCAAGTACCTCCTTAGTAGTACCGACACCACCTAAAGTATCGCCCTCTCCCCTAGTTCACCTGTGTGAACCTGTGGGCCTATCTACTGTGGAACTAGTGGGACGAGAGGGCCTCATTTTTCTAGCTAATCTTTGTGGAGGAGCCATCGCTCTCGGTCTCAGAGGTTTAGGGTGCACAATCTAAACCTGTGGTCTCAAACCCTGTCTCACTGGAGCACTAGTAACATCCATAGCCTCCTCCATGGAAGGTATCAGCTCTGTAGGATCTGAAAATCTATGGATTGGGTGGTCTACAAGTTAGGATATGAAACCATCTATCACTCCAGCATCAACAACCTATGGTCGATACTCCCAGTCCCTGCCAACAATAGCACTGTACTCCTATGAACAAAAAGCATAAGAAAGCCTCGTGGTCCATCCAAGTCCAAGCTCATGAGCTATCTGAGCATAGGTGGCATAATCCTCGGGTGCATCCTACACTCGTCCATACTGTCGCCACACCTTGGTGATAATGAATCTCTCTAATATGGAAGATGACCTCCCGATCAGCACACAGCTCTGAAAGAAGTAACTGAATTGCTCTCGTGTAGTAGGCTAGGGCTCAATATCTACATATGGCCTCCATTGAAAAAAATTCATATCATCAAGGCATCACCTCCAATACTCAGTATGGCCCATCTGAACTTGTGTGACATATCCAATGTATATATATATATATATATATATATATATATATATATATATATATATATATATATATATATATATATATATATATATATATATATATATATATATATATATATATATATATATATATATATATATATATATATATATATATAATAGGCTCTTGAGGCTGATGTTGTGCCTGGCACACTGGTCTCAAAATTGGGATATGCTCCCACGCCCAGATCTATAAAAATAAAGATCCAGCAGAAAAAGACTTGCTCTCCTGATACACTACCTCGTGCATCTCAGAGAAATCTCAGAGAACATGTGGGCTAATAAACACTGACCCCATCCCAACTCAAAATGAGTCACCATCAGATGTGCCAACATCAAGGCCTAGCACATTAATAGACTGTTCTACTGATGGTCAAACATGATAATCCCTCTTATCATCTCGGCAATAATACACCCTAGCCGGTGCGTCTCTCCATAACACTGTACTAATGTCTCCCAGGAAATAGAGGCTTTCATCTGGGTATCATCTCCAAAGAGACATTTGAAAGCTAATAGACCTGAGTTCCTCGAACTCACATACTCTAGATGTTGCCCTGCATGGAAGGGAATGCCCAGTATATGGTACACATCCTCTGGGGTCACAGTAATCTCCCCAGTTGGCAGGTGGAATGTCTGAGTCTCTGAATGGAATCTCTCAATCAAAGCAATCAAAAGTCTATGATTTACCCTAATCTCAAGTAAATGAATAAGATACTCGAACCCATAGGAAGCAAGGTGAACCCTCATGGGGTCAGGCAGTGATACACACAATCTCTGTGTAGCTGGATGTGAGATGCATACATGAACATCTGGATATATGACCTACACAACACAGAAACATGAAACTCTATCAGTAATTTGGTCATAGAAAGGGTTACAAGTGCAGGAATTGAATAGTTTACTATTTTAGAAGGTAGGTTAAAAGGTCAGCACTCAGGCTACAAGATCAAAAAATTCAAAAATTTGACTTGGCAATGAGTTTTGGGCTCACTATTTTTCATACGACACTTTAGACTAGCATGGAAACTCATACGAGTTTCTACATCATACCATATGACAAAACATAGTGACACGACACTATATACCTCATCGTACGAGTTATGAGGGACCTGACGAAACGTCATATGACTCTTGGGTCCCTCTCATATGAGTCTTTGGAGTTATTGAAATGACAATCTACCTAGGGTTGAAAAGTCATATGAGTCTTGGAGGGGAGTCGTATGAGTTTTCATACATTCAAAAATTCAAACTTTAAAAACGTACGAAAAGAAGCTAAAAATGCTATAAAACATGGAAAAATTGAATTTTTGAGAGGCACAGAGGTCCACCTACCAGATGTCCATACTGATGAGGTCTCTGGTATCTCCAGCTACGCTTGAATCGATGCGAACTGATAGGTACCTTCATCTCTACCATTTTCTTGGTCAGAGGGCTCCACAAGGTTTTGAAAGTCAAAAGTGAATAATGAAATGAAAATGAGCCTTTCGACCTTTATATAGCTTTTGATCTAATTTTCAAAAGTGCTTCATTTTTCACGAAAATTGCACCCTTGGCTAATTTTGACATTCTGAATCCATTTCAGGATCAAAATTGATATCTGAGTTCATTTACTATGTCAAAATCATGATTTAAAATTTTTGGACCTAGGACAGTCTACTGCTTGCATAATCGACCTTCAATCATCACAGAAATCTAGAATTCAACTTAACTGATTATCTTACATCAAAATATCAAATTTTCAACTTGGTCAACTATGGTCAACTCATGGTTTCACCTAGTCAAACTTGGTCTTCTGGACCTCTACATGATGCAGAATGTATTCCCGGACATGTATAACCAATTCTCAAATCAATTAAACATGCTTCTAAACTATAACACTGACTTTTCTTGTCAGATTTCAATTTTAATCCTGAAGGGGGCATGGTATTACACATCATTCAAGTTTGTAAATCTAATTCTATCAATCTAATTTGTTATCTTTCCTCAGTAATCAAGACAACAACCATGTGTAGTTGCTGACTCATCAAAAGTGCTCATCGCTTGGGGCAAATCTATCATCGCTTGGGGCATATCAGATTCATCGAGATCCATATCAATCTGGTATTCTCCTAATCTTGTAAACTATATCAAATTTTCATAACTATCAGTTCATTAGTGTTCTTTCCTTGGTTCTTCATAACTGAAGGGTTCAGATGTGATACCGATGTGATTCTTATTAACAATCAGGTCTGGAATCGATCACTCACTACTTCACAATCATAAGGTTTAGAATTAGGTGTTTTGACACTTTTTCATAATCATCAGTTCATCGTTGCTATACTTAACATTATCTTTGGTCATTCAGGACCTAGCATCACCAAATCTTTCAATCGATTTCTGTCTTGGAATCAGTTAATCTTTCAAATCAATTTCAGTATCATACACAGACTGTCTTTGAACCATTGTGCTTTGCACAGTAATTCAACGAGGGGAAAAATGTAATACCCCAAAAATGGGCTATAGGTTCATTAACCTCCTACATCTACAAATCGAATGAAATCGACATCGAAGTCCTAACCTAAGGCACATCTGAACATCATTGAATCCTAATTGATTATCTTAAATTCTGCATTTGGGGAATATTCCTAGCAATATTCCTAATTATCTTAATTATCTTTAATTTAAATGATTATTTGGTGATAAATCCTATTTATCCTAAAGTTTGATTAATTGAATATTCTGAATATTTAATTAATTAGATTTAATTCTACCACTTAGTTATTTAATTGAATTTAATTAGATCTATTCCTAAATTGTATTATTTAATTTTGACAATAAATAAAAAATCTTATGACTAATTGATTAAATATTTATTTATTTAATTAAAACTAGTTGTCAATATTTAATGATATAGTTTTTGAATAAAAGATTGATTTAATAATTGATTAACCCATAAATCAGTTATTTTAATTCAAAAATCAGTTAAGTTGAGGATAAATCACTTTATTTATTAAATTAATTCATAATTAATTGTGCACATTCAAAGAGCAGTTAAACTTTAAATCAGAAAATCAATGCAAGTTGTTAACTTTTGGAAACTCAACATCTATTTTGAGTTCAAAGTTGATCTAAACTTCTGATTTGAGTTAAAAAGTTGTTTTTGCATGATTTGCATGATTTTGTGAGTTAATTATCTCTGATTCCTTGTTGACTCAAAAATCAACCTGAGTTCATCAAGAGTGATTTATGGCTTTTCTCATGCACCTCCAAAGCCCTAGATTTCTATAAACTCAAGGCTTCGGCTCTTCAAGAAAAATCCATGAAATTGCATCCTCACGCTGCTGAATTGGAGATCGAAGAATCCATCTTTGCAAATCAAAGCTATTGTGAGATTTTCATTGTTTTGCGCATTCATATCATTTAGAATATCATTGTTAGATCAATTGCATATCATATCAGTTTCATTTAGAATAGATTCATATCTAGTTTTTTTTCATCATAATTGCATAGAAAATACAAAAATATAGATTACTTTGCATTCATTCCATATCCATATTCTACATTCAAATCCTTCGTTTAGGTTTTGTCAATGTCACTGGTCTCGGTCTAATCTGAGAAGATCATACTCGCATCTACTAAAAGGTAGTAAATCGCCTGGTTAGTTTAGTTTCCATTTCATTATAGATTTTGATTTTTGCTAACCTCTAATGTTTTACTGAGGTGTTGTGTCTACAGCTAGGTACAAAATTCACACACACATAACTATCATGGATTCATCCTCAATATTGATAGAGGGTGGTGGTGTTGGTGATGGATCTTTCTAATACTCTTCTTCAACTGCTTGATCAGTTTCATTTATGTGCTCACTAGGAGCGGAGGTCATAACCTTTTTACAACTGCTTGCTCTATTTCTCTATTTATTTCCTCATAGTTTCCTCCCATTATTAGTATGGTTCTCCTTTTCTTCCTTAGATGAGTGCTAAGATTCTTCATGACTTCTTTGAAGTGTTCATCTTTTATTTCACACAATTTCCTTACATATCTTTCTCTTATTCCAATGTCCTCTTATGTTGCTCTCTTCTTTCTATTAACCAACTTCTCATACAAATAGTTAGGGATCTATCCTTTAATGTCATCAAATTTCTTGTCTATAAATATCATGTGTCTAACAATTGCATTCTCTAAATTCAACTTCTCAAATTGTCATACATGTCATAGTATTTATTGAGCTTAGTGAAATCGCCTTCATTTATGATTAAAGGGGTTCACTTTGTCAATCTTTGGCTTCCATTTCTTTTTTATGCTTCCTACCTCTTGATCTGCCTTAACTGTTGATGTTTTCCTCTGAATAGGGGTAAATATGGTTTTCTATCTTTACCTGTACCACTTGCCATTTCCTTACTCTTTTTGTTGGTGGAGTGGTGGAGGATCTAGTAGATTTTCTTACTTCTTGCACTTCCACTTCTTATGTCTCTTCTTCTAAATCCTAAATTTCTTCAGTAGGGGCTGCAAGAGATGTCAAGGGTGGGACTAATAGAATCTCTTTATGTCCTATATCCCTTATTGTTGATGTTGGCTGCTTCACAACTACAAATTCATGTTATGTCATGCCAATGTCTTTCAATATTTTCTTGATGGTGTTGTCCACTCTTTTCTTAGCCAACTTCTGTGCCTACAGAGATTATGTAGAGTCAAAGTTCTCCTCATATGTCCCAAATCTAGGACTCTTGGCATCAAAACTACTCTTAAGTAATCTTCTTATGTATCCTTCAATCTCAACTTTAGAAACTTCATATTCAAGTGGGTCTACAAATTCCATTCTAGGTTCAATTGCTTCAATGAAAGTAAAATCAGTATCAACCAAAAAACATATCTCATTCTTGTATTTCTCTACAATAGCTGGTGGAATCCTTGATCTTTTCTTCATTTGAACTGAAAGGTCTTAATTACCAATGTAGTACTTTTATTTACTTTGTCTATAGGGTGTCTTAGGTATACCTTGTTTATTTTGTCCATAGTATTCCTGTTATAATTGCAATCTTCTCCTATAGTATATGGAAATCTTCTTAACAAATGAAAGAACATGTATGTGATCAGAGATGAGAATCTAAACTATGAGTTCTTGGTTTTCATGATCTTCTCAAGGTTCTTTGTCAACTAAATTCTTAAAATTTCACATATGTCTACCTGCACTTTCTCAACACACATAAGATAAGCTGCATGTACCATGCCAACTGCCATATCATCCTCTCTAGAACTTGCACAAAACTTTGAGGTCAAAATTTTGCACACATATCTAACATCATCCTAGACAATCTTGCTAATTACAATCCCTCTTCCATTGTATGATGACTTGGTGTTATCCAACACTATTTTCTTCACATTCTTCTCATTTAAGGGAATCACTCCAAGTATAGATAGACCAGTCACCTCATGAATAAGGTCTACGGTGATGTTTATGGCTCTATCATCAAACCAAAATTTCCCAATGTGAATTCTACTCAAAATTATCTTTGTCCATTCATCATTTTGAAATTCATAGTGAAGTGTGTACTTGATAATATCGACCTCATTCAAATGTTAAAACTTGCTTGAATGGCATATCTTATTTATGGATCTTATTGTATTCCATGATTAAACTACCATCTCCTATGGTCTCAAACTTACATTTCAAATAGCTTCTTAGGTCTTCCAAATGTAGAACTCCATCTGGAACATATGACAAAGCTAAACTAGGGTCTTCTTCCAAAGGTTCTACTAGTTCCCTTTTCATTTTATGTCTAACTGAATCCTTAATGTGGTGAACAAGTGATGCATCTGTGATTCTTATAAAAAACACAACTGTTTGATAGTGATTACTTAGCAAAATACCTCAAAAATCATTATTTAGGGCTTTGCGTAGATCTGGCAATAAATCTATCTCCAAATCCTACAAACTATTCTTAATCTCCACTAACTAGCTCTCCTTATCACTTATAATCTCTTAAATGATCAACTAATACCGATCATATGTTTTTATCCTTGAAATCTTTCAAGATTCTGACATCGCATTAAATCTATTTGCCACTCATATCAAAAACTTGTTACTTGTTACCTGCAAAAATTCATTCTTTTCATGTACTTGCATATATTCATATAAATTCATGCACTTTTAACCATAACATTATTACATCATATACTAGCTCATACCAAGTTTGCAAGACTCAATTCAATCAATTCTAACTTCTACACTATTCTGATATTCTACTCTAATATATAATTCATGAAATAATTACTTAAATACTTTGAGATGAATTAGGAAATGATTCACACTTACTATCAGGTACTTCACTTGTCTGGTTTCCTGGTATACTGAGTGTGCTCACTTGAACTATGGCTTGAACAAATTTGACTTCTTCCAAGTTACTACAACATCCTTTCTGACTATTGTTTGTGCTCACATTTCTCCTTGTATAGTTTCTAGGATTAGTGTTTCTCATATTGTTCATTCTGCAAAATCTTGCTATGTGACCAAATTTGTTGCATATTTGACAAACTACTTCATTATTTCCATATCTTGGTCTGTTTGACTAATTTGTGTTCTACAATTGATGGAAATATGTCCAATCTTGTTGCATCTATAACACATAACTCCATTCCTTTTGTTCATGTCTCCAATAGGTCTCTTATTTGCATGGTTAGTATCTCTAAACATTCTACTACTATTATTATCATTGGATCTAGGTTTCTTGCAATCAATAGCTCTATGTCCAAAACCATGAAAATTATAACAATAACTAGAGATAGGTTTGAATTGCTTACCTATACAATCTCTCTTCATGTGTCTAAAATTATTGCATGAAAAACATCTACCTTTGAATTCTTTTCACATATCTTTAGGTGGTTCTTCTTCTTTAGGTGGATTAGGTATATCTTTAGATTTGTTAGCTTCATCAGACTTCTTTTCATTTTTTCTCTCAGAGTGTTCTAGATCGGGTTCTTTACATTCCTCAATCTTCTTAGGAAACATATCTTCAAGATATCCAAGACCGGTTTTATCATAGGATGGTTTCTGATAAGACATTTGTTCATCAATCTTTTCACTACTGGAATGTAGTTTCTCAAGATGTTGTTTAGACTAAGTCAATTCTCCTTTCACAATTGTATTATACTTCTCAAGTTTAGCATACTGAAAATTTGTTTTCTCAAGTTTATATGTCACTTTACTAAGTTTAGACTTCAGATCTTCATTCTTAGATTTCATATTTGATTCATCTTTACTATTTTCATCTTTCAAACTTAACTTCAGATCTACAACCTTTAACTCATGTTTAAGGATCTCATTTTCTTTCTTTAGCCTTGAAACTTCATCACAGTCCTTGACTTGTATTGTAGGTTCTTTCTTTGATTTTAGATCTTTCATATTTTCTTTTAGCTTCTCAATGTAGTTTTTCGCATCTTCATATTTCTCTTTCAAAGTGTCTCTTTCTTCAGTAAGAATATCAATATGTTCAAGAGCTTCTTCAAGATTTTTTTGCAATTGATCCATATCCATAGAGATCTTACTCAAGCTATTAGGCTTTCTCTGAATAAATTTGTTCTAAGTAACTAAGCTCTGATACCAATTATTAGAAATAGGAAATACTGGGGGGGAGGGGGGGGTGAATTAGTATTTCACAAACTTTTACTTTTGCCCAATTATGGATATAATAAATTAACTTGAAGCTTACAAAATAAATTAAACTAAGCAAACTAAATAACAAGCATAGAAATAAAGTAAATGAACTCATAACACCATGTTTTTTCTTGAGGAAATCCTGCCCATGGAAAAACCCCGGTAGGGATGATACCCATAACTAATCCACTAATCAAAAGTATCTGGTTAAGGATGTTGACCCTGTTAGGAGTCTATTACATACATACAGTGTCTCTGTCCTGGTTAAAGGACTAGGCCTTGTTGGAAGCCTAAACCCTGGTAGGATTTGGTATTAACAAATAGAATGCTTGCAAGATGAGCTCACTGCCCAAACATGCAATGTACAATGATATCTTCAAATACAAAGGTAAAGTACATAACCTTTTCCTACTGCCAAATAGCTTTCCTATTTTGATTTAGCTTTCTAGGCTCTTTGTTTTCATATACAGAGTATGCTTGTTTTCCTTTTTACAATATGCAACTTCACATCATATCACATTACATTCACAATATTACATTACTTACAACTTTGCATTACATGCCTCTTACATATATACAAGTTATTACAATTAATAACTTCCGATCGAATTACAATATGAAAAATCTTCTCAAAATATAAAACTAATTCATGCTGCTTAAGGTTTAACATCTAGGATGTCATCCCTACATGGTTAAGTCATTATTTTGATAAACAAAATAATCCCTTAACTTAATATTCACATTCTATCTTCTTGCACTGTTAAGGTCAGCTTCAACACTGTCTCTATAATTCTTTAATATCTTCTTTCGTACATGCCATACAGACTTGTGTTCTCATATGTGGCTTTGATATACATAGAATTATCCATGTTCAAGTGTGCATGCACTGAACTTTCTTCTGTGAACATCGCTAAACAAAACTATCTCTGATTAGGCTGGTAAACACTACTGTACTTAGACAATTTTTACTTGCACGCATACAAAACTACTTTCTTCTGTTATGTGATCATCATGGTAATTATATCTTGTCATAATGACAATAATCTGATATCCTACTTATCCAAATTTCTAACAATAAGTTGTGGAGGAATAAAATGAGTGTTGTGGGAATCAAGCATAAAATATATTTGGACTTAGAAATCGCTAAAATGGGGTCTAAAAGGTCCTAGCCCCTCCAATTATGGGTGTTATCTATTTAGGATGGTACATTTAGTCCTGAATTTAGCAGGAGTATGAGACAAAATATTTCTCATGGTAAGGTAGATCTAATGCATATGATTATCTCATTAAGGTCAAGGACACAGAGACAGAGAAATGTGAAGCTGCCAAGTGAATTAAGTCCTCATTGAATCCAAAACCAAGATAAGAGAGACATCACTAGAGATAGAGAGAGAGAGAGAGAGAGATGATGACCTACAACTGATTGAATGTCTTGATGAACTGAAGGACCAATGATTATAGATCACAGAGCTATTAAAGTGAGATGTAAGATGATTAAATCAGTCAATATATTGTCATTGATGTCAACTAGGCTTGACTATACTTATCATGATAGTTACAAACATCTGAATATCTGTAGAAGGAAGAAATGGTGAAGAAATGAGATATCTACACAAGGAAAAGATGGATATGATAGATAAGGATAAGGTATACATTGGGTAACTTATTGATGAGTCTATGGCATTATATTGTTGACTTGAGCATGGTACATTATTTCACTATTTAGTTATCACCGATGCATTTAGTATTAATAGAGTATGGATGAAAACATTAAATGCTAAGAACAACACCTAACTAAAATTGATGAGCTAGAAATTGTTATGATTTTGAGGTTATAGATAAAGTTTGTTATAAGATCCATGGATGAAATAATTCAGAGATGATCTAAAGGATGAGATTGAAACGTGTTATTGACACATCAGCCTAGGAAGGTTTAAGTAAAAAATGGACGATGGCTGATATGAAAATGGTTTACTTGTCTATTTAAGAGACATGAGTTTCATTATTGAAACATGCTAGATGAATAGAATTGTAGAAGATTTCACATGAATGATTTATTCATGCATTCCTGATCAAACTAGTTATAGATAGAACCGAGCTGTAGAGATTATCGAGTGTCAGAGAACTATACACCAAGTAAAGTAAGTTGGGGAAATATAGAAGTGAATTGATTAATGATCAAATGAGTTTTTGAGCATAGCATAGATCTAAATATTTACAATGGAGTTGTATTTGAATCAGATTAGAACTGTATCAATTTAACCATTGATTTAGTAAAATCTCTTAACCGAGTGGACTTAACCGTCTTATGTATTTTCATATGACATTCATTGAATGTTAATTGTTATCTTGTTGTCCCCATAGTGAATGCTGGTCAAAAGTTAACTATTAGTGATAAATCTTCTAACCAGGTCACACCTAACAATGTGCATTGTAACCTTTAACAGGGTCAACTCCTAACCAAGCTTACTTCAGAAGAGTGAAATATTTTGAGTTACTGGTCCCAAGAAGTTTTTCCCTTAGCAGGGTTTCCACGTTAAATCATTGTGTTATGTGAACTATTTGTTATGATTATTTTTCTATCATACTTTACACACTACATATTTCATTTAATCGGTAATCATATTTTGGATATATTACTGGTATTAGGTGAATGAATAGATAGATTAATATTTTATCTTACTGAGTTTGTTATATTATTGAAAAAGTTTTGCAAAGTACATGTAAGAGCTTGGGACTATAGGATAACTAATTTAACTGATTCACCCCCCCTCTTAGTTATTATAAAAATTGGTATCAGAGCTATATTGGTTGTGTTGGTGTTTGAAAATACTTACGCCACTTAGGGCTACCAATATGGCTTGAGACTACTATTAGGAATGGTTAGTTCCAAGAATGAGAGCTTTGCAAGGCAACTGGACCAACTATAGGGATAAGATTACCCTCTTATGCCTCTGGCTCTGCAAAACCAAGGCGGGTGCACCTAATCTAGATAAAACTCAACTCATTACACACCTTATACTTCTGGATTCATATAACAGATCATAGTAAAGGATTACTAAATACTAACCAGGTATTCATTGAATCAACTCTACTATGCAGGGTATTAAAACAATCAACCAAGCAATAGTTAAAGCTTGAAAATGGTATTGCTATTCAAAGATGTAGGAAATAGCCAAAACCATCAAACACTAGACTCAACTGAATATACTAATCTTTGATCAGTGCCATTATCCATTGGGAAAATCATCAAATGCAAGTATAGAAACATGAACCAACTATTGTCAAAGATTCATAGCCATAAATACAACTATTCTAGCCCATCCACTACTTACAAGATCCTTCTGTAGACAAGTCAAAATGAATCTATGCCCTATCCAAAGTATTTTTCACTTGATCCTAGATCAAGAATTAAAGACTAGAACATATGCAAAGGTAACCCTATGCAATGGACTAGAAAATCCAAAACTCATAAGACTGACACCAAGGAGAGACTTGAAAGCTTGAAACAATTGTATTAAGTATGATGAATCATGTACATGTCTATACCAGAAATGAGACAACCACTTCAATAACCTACAAAAGATACAAAGAAATTCTATTTAGCCTCCTATAATGCGACAAAGTTTACTACTTCCCATCGGAACTAAAAGTTTTCAGAACCCTTCCTAATGATCATGAAAATCCTTTTATAGGAATAAGGATTACAACAAGCTACCGATCATTAGGGCCCAAAATTTAGGTCTCACCCACCCAATACAACAAGAAGAGAAAGAATACAGAGAAGCCTAGAAACTGAGAAGATCAGATCAAATCTGATGTACAATTTTATTGGTTTCATCACCATATGCTAACTGCGATCATAAATTACTTCCTTCTTGTTGCAGGAAAAAAAAAATTTGATATCAGGACCCACTTGAGAAACTTCGCACATACATAGCACAAAGATCGCTGACATACAACAAACCCCAGCCACTTGTGCCAAGCAATAGTCAACCGCATTCAAACTAGCATGACATCCCAGGCAAGAAAATCTGATCTGCGTAGCCACATAGATCTTCATCATCATCTTCGCAACTTTAACTGTCCTGAAGAAATCAATTCTGAGCTACCACATTCATCGCAAACAACAAACTATGAAAACACTGTAAAACAATAGTTGTCGCATGATCGCATAGCTAGGAAAAGGGCTATGCGAACATGTGACACACCATCAACACTCACCACAGGGTACAAAAACATTAATCAATTAGCCACATAGACCCTTAGATTAGTCAGCAACAACCAGCGCCACCAAGCCAGTCAAGATCAGCCGCTAAAACCATAAATTTTGGTACTTCATGTTGCAGGGTAACCTTCTGCAAACTAGAATCCTGGTTTACATTTATGCTTAGTCGCATGATAGCAAGACACCCTACTCACCCTTGCAATCATTTGACCACAACCATTTAGCCACGTAGTTGTGATCACAAACCCCTTTGAAAAGTCATGGCCCCATCATCAGTCAACAACCAATTGGAAACAAGCACGTCAGCACCCTAGACCCACTTCATAGCATTGTGACCGCAAAACATTCTCAACAGTTGTCACATGATCGCATAGCTAGGAAAAGGGCTATGCAAACATGTGACACACCTCTTCTACATAACCATTTCTGCTGCCACTACAATGGGTTTGTCGCATGATTGCATAGCATAAAATTGGCTCATGTGAGCATGCAACAAACCACCAACACTTACCACCGCCACCAGCCCAGTCACCGCCCACCGACCAATAAAAAATGAGCACCACAGCAGCACTGACACTGTGGTCCCACCTTTAACTCTACAATAGTGACATCTTAGTGTTTATCACATGATCACATAGCTAGGAGAAGGGCTATGCAAACATGCGACACACCGCAACCCTTTACCACCGGACATAACTACCACCGCTGCATGCCTATCAGATGCTTATCCCATAATCGCAAGGAAAAGAACTAGGCCTTGCGATCATGCAACAACCACAAATCACCACTGAATGTTAAACTTGCTCAGGCACTGCAAACACCGGCCCCATAGAGAACTTCCACATCACTGCTCCCTACCAATGAAAAACATGCACCTCCGCAACAAATCTAACAATGGACCCACCAAGAAAAGCCTTATCTTTTGGAAGATTGGACTGTTGTTGCAAGATCGCAAGGGGGAGGAATATTCCTTACAATCAAGTGACAACCATTGATCTCTTCTGCATTGTCATACCATTCGAAAAATCTCGGGACCACTGACAAGCTTTGTCACCACCTCGCAGCCAATAAAAATGCACATGTCAGGAAGACCTGACAACTGGGTCCCACAACCTGTCAACCCATCCATCAGATGTTGGTCGCATGATCACAAGGAGTAAAAAGACTCCTTGTGGTCATAAGACAACCGTAGATCTTGCTTAAACTTTGACCGCTTCCAAACTGAGACTGCTAAAGATCTAGAGATTACGCGACTGAAGAGAAACAAACCGCTTGCTAGGTCGCTGAAGGCTAGGCTCTTAACCGTGAGAAATAAGAGATTTAGCGACTACTAAGTCACATGATCACAGAATGAAAAACTTAACTGCTAGGGAGACAAGCGACCGAACACCATGAAGAACTGGGCCCCACACCATCACAACAATGCACTTAAGGAAATGCTGATGCCAGAGATATAGTTGCGAAGAGGCGAATGACCGAAAACAACCAAGGTTTTTGATGCCAGAAGATAAGTGTACAAACATGGAAAGGCACAGGGTCAAAAACAACTAGGGTATTCATGCAGACCAAAAAGGTAGCAAGGAAACATAAAACATCATGGGTTTTCGACATTTAGGCATATTCTGAAACTATTTCCTGCAGACCTTAAAACTTGAATAACTCCCTGGATTTTACGATTTAGTAGATGTGATCTGAACTGGAGCATGGTGACACATTGAGGAACATGGGGCTAAGAGTGCAAACCATAAAACATCATGGATTTTGTTCACAAATTAAAACAAGTTTGTAGGTAGGGCGGGACAATTTAACAAAGTTTGCAGGGAAGAGGCCATTTTCATAGGATTTTTGCCTTGATAGGAAAATGGCCTAACAGTGGCTCCATCTGGGGATGCATGCCTCTTGTAGGCATGACAAGGATTTAGAAACTTTGGGAGAAGCAAACCACCCACAAGACAAAAATAGGGAACCCACAAAAACTGGCAACCGAACCAGGAAAATAGGAAGGGAAACACACAACAGGAAGGGAAGAATATTTACAAGATTTACAAGATTTAAAAATTTACTTGATGGCCCTAGGCCACCAAAACAAAATCAAAGACCCTCTTGCATCAAAAATATGATTTTCATCCACATATGTGACCCCAAGTCTAAAATATTTTTTACCATTCTGCTGTAAACATATGTGAATATTCATGGGCTAAAAATTGAAACTATACTGATCACTGCCCATGTCTTTCCAGTCACCACCACTATACTCATATTCATATTCCAAGAAGTAAGGAATATCACTTACTTCTTGATGACTAGAACAACTAAAAAGCTCACCTTGTAATGCATCAGAAAATAAAAAATGAGGAACATCATGCATTACAACACAATTAGCTGGCTGAGAAGGACTAGGATCCTTGCACTAATACATTTGGGGTGAAATTGCGACGGCAATTTGCGACGACAGGCAAATGTCATGCAGTTTTGGCCTTTTTTTTTTCAAATATAGCCCGACACTGTCGCAATTGTGATGACAATACATTTGGCAATGTCGCCATTGCGACGTTGTCAGGATATAAGGACAAAAAAAAAAAGGAACGTTGTCATTTGTGTTTTCAACAGCGCCGTAACCCTCTGTGAAATCACATCAGGATATAAGGGCAAAAAAAACAAGAATGTTGTCATTTGTGTTTTCAACAGTGCCGTAACCCTCCGCGAAATCACATCGGGATATAAGGGCAAAAAAAACAAGAACGTTGTCATTTGTGTTTTCAACAGCGCTGTAACCCTCCGCGAAATCACAGCTACAATTTCTGAGTACATTGGGTTTATTTTTCTTTTGTCATTATTATGTAATCTGGTATTCAGCTGTTAGAGAGCTAAAATACCCAGAAATGAGGACATATCTATGTTGAATTTATTGTTAGCGGCTTTGGTTATTTAGAAGTTTAATTTTATTTGTTCATCTTTCAAGCACAAACATTTTGTGGACCGTAACGTCTTCATTGTTTCGGGTATGCAGTGAAACAACCCTAACTTTCAATTGTGATGTTGTCAGGATATAAGGGCAAAAAAAAAAGGAACGTTGTCATTTGTGTTTTCAACAGCACCGTAACCCTCCGCGAAATCACATCAGGATATAAGGGCAAAAAAAACAAGAACATTGTCATTTGTGTTTTCAACAGCGCCGAGAGAGATTCCCTCCGTGAAATCACAGCTACAATTTTTGAGTATGTTGGGTTTATTTTTCTTTTGTCATTATTATGTAATCTGGTATTCAGCTGTTACAGAGCTAAAATACCCAGAAATGAGGACATATCTGTGTTGAATTTATTGTTAGCGGCTTTGGTTATTTAGAAGTTTAATTTTATTTGTTCATCTTTCAAGCACAAACGTTTTGTGGACTGTAATGTCTTCATTGTTTCGGGTATGCAATGAAACAACCCTAACTTGCGACTACCTTCACGGTACTTGTGTACATTATCATGTTGTCTTTACAGTGACTATCCTCATTCAAGTGGCAATTACACAAGGGACAGTCACTGTGAGATGTCCTCATTTGTGACAAGGACAGTCACACTTAGGACATCTCATAGTGATATTCCCTTGTGTAATTTCCACTTGAATGTATTGCTATTCAACCACATTAATGCTTTTCTTCTTCAACAAATGAGGACAGTCACTGTAAAGACAACATGATAATGTACACAATTACCAAAAAATGATCTTGTTAATTGATGTAACACTTTGTCTTGCTCACTCCCTATCCTTCACTAGGGTCTCTTTAGGCCAATGTTTTGACTTGATAGGGTACTTAACTATCCCTACACTCTTTAGGTATCTCTACCCAAGATCCCACTCCTTCAACTAGTGCACACCAACAAGAAATACAACGAACTCTGCTCAATACCAATCTAGCTACTAGGACACTCCTAGTCTTGTCTTCACAAATTGAAACACATTCAACTAGAACTTTACTCCATGGAGAGGCTGGCCACTAGGACCTCTATTGGTTTCAATATTACTCCTTCACCTATACTTTTCATCAGTACTTCAATCCGGTTCATCAAACCATGCCAATTGCACCCAAAAATAGGCTGCTAGCAATTAGGCCTTTGTCAAGCCTTTTTGTTTATATTAAGCCACCTAAAGGGCTTAGGATTCAGATGCCCTTTATTGAGAACTCCAAGATATCTAAGGTCTTCTCCTCCTAGATTTTTTGTACACCAACTGCTACAGCCATGCCTGAAAACAAGTATTTTGACACAACTTGGACAGTCTGACTAAGAGTTTGTTTTCTTAGCAGCCAAAGAAACTCACCCAATCTTCTAATTTGACTTGGGGCTTCTTTAGATGTGTTTCTACCTCTCCATGAGATTTTAGTTGAAGCAACCAATGCATTCAACTTGTTGTAATCTTCTTGTAATGATTTGTCATCCCTAACTGTGCTCAACTGACTCACCTAGGACATCATTGCAAACATAGAAAATGAGCTTCCCAGGGCCCCTCCTTCCAAACATATAGTACATGGAGTCTCCTCACCCATTCCAAGAGTCCGTACAAAATTGACAATGGAATGATGAGCTAAGATTCCATTTGTTCAACCTGCCTGGTTCAAACCAATGATAGGGTACTTAACAAAAGAATTAACAAACTAGTTGGAATGCTTCAAAACTCAAAAAAAACACAACATAGAATTAAAAAACAACTTGTACTAACTTTTCCAATAGACACTGCGAGCTATCTAATCCATTAATCAACTGAAAACAAAGAAACAAAAAAACTCAAGAATTCACTAAAACCGTGTTACTCTACAAATCTTCTTAATTCCAAATGTTTTTCCCCCCAACCTTTTGCACAGATCGATGGAGGCCTCTTATAGTTGATCTGATGCCTAATTCAATGGTTTCATATAGTTACATAACCATCTTACTCGAAAATGCTCCCTTGCACAAATGTTGTCAATGTTGTGAATGACAACATTGACAACTTGTTACAACCTTTGGGATTTTGGTTCAAAACTTATTGTTCAAACACCATAAGACCCTAACCATGACTTAGTTAGGCTATTTAGACCTCACATAGGCCACTTCTATACTTCTTTGCCCAATTTGACCCCTAAATGCTTCATTCCCACTTTTGCCACAATATTGGTAACTTGGGTACAAATTGGCACTTGCCTTCACAAAGGTCACACATGAGGACATCTCACAGTGATCGATTGTCCCTTGTGTAATTTCCACTTGAATGTATTGCTATTGAACCACATTAATGCTTTTCTTCTTCAACAAATGAGGACAGTCAGTCTAAAGACAACATGATAATGTACACTCACTGTAAGGACAGTCACAAATGAGGACATCTCACAGTGACTGTCCCTTGTGTAATTGCCACTTGAATGTATTGCTATTGAACCACATTAATGCTTTTCTTCTTCAACAAATGAGGACAGTCACTCTATAGACAACATGATAATGTACACTCACTGTAAGGATAGTCACAAATGAGGACATCTCACAGTGACTGTCCGTTGTGTAATTGCTGCTTGAATGACACAAGGGACAGTCATTGTGAGATGTCCTCATTTGTGACAAGGACAGTCACACATGAGGACATCTCACAGTGATTGTCCCTTGTGTAATTTCCACTTGAATGTATTGCTATTGAACCACATTAATGCTTTTCTTCTTCAACAAATGAGGACAGTCACTCTAAAGACAACATGATAATGTACACTCACTGTAAGGACAGTCACAAATGAGGACATCTCACAGTGACTGTCCCTTGTGTAATTTCCGCTTGAATTACATAAGGGACAATCACTGTGAGATGTCCTCATGTGTGACTATCCTTGTCACAAATGAGGACATCTCACAATGACTGTCCCTTATGTAATTCAAGTGGAAATTACACAAGGGACAGTCACTGTGAGATGTCCTCATTTGTGACTGTCCTTACAGTGAGTGTACATTATCATGTTGTCTTTAGAGTGACTGTCCTCATTTGTTGAAGAAGAAAAGCATTAATGTGGTTCAATAGCAATACATTCAAGTGGCAATTACACAAGGGACAATCACTGTGAGATGTCCTCATGTGTGACTGTCCTTGTCACAAATGAGGACATCTCACAATGACTGTCCCTTGTGTAATTCAAGCAGCAATTACACAAGGGACAGTCACTGTGAGATGTCCTCATTTGTGACTATCCTTACAGTGAGTGTACATTATCATGTTGTCTTTAGAGTGACTGTCCTCATTTGTTGAAGAAGAAAAGCATTAATGTGGTTCAATAGCAATACATTCAAGCGGCAATTACACAAGGGACAGTCACTGTGAGATGTCCTCATTTGTGACTGTCCTTACAGTGAGTGTACATTATCATGTTGTCTTTAGACCGACTGTCCTCATTTGTTGAAGACGAAAAGCATTAATGTGGTTCAATAGCAATATATTCAAGTGGCAATTACACAAGGGACAATCGATCACTGTGAGATGTCCTCATGTGTGACCTTTGTGAAGGCAAGTGCCAATTTGTACCCAAGTTACCAATATTGTGGCAAAAGTGGGAATGAAGCATTTAGGGGTCACACATGAGGACATCTCACAGTGATTGTCCCTTGTGTAATTGTCACTTGAATGTATTGCTATTGAACCACATTAATGCTTTTATTCTTCAACAAATGAGGACAGTCACTCTAAAGACAACATGATAATGTACACTCACTGTAAGGACAGTCACAAATGAGGACATCTCACAGTGACTGTCCCTTGTGTAATTGCCGCTTGAATTACACAAGGGACAGTCATTGTGAGATGTCCTCATTTGTGACAAGGACAGTCACACATGAGGACATCTCACAGTGATTATCTGTAATGTCCCCTTTTTGGCTAACTTGGAAAACAGGAACAATTACTCCACTTCTCAGACTTACTCTATCAGATACTTACAATTAAACTAAATAATGGAGGTTACTTAAGATATCAACCGCTATTTCAGATTCAATCACAATATGTGTGCAAGATGATATTGATACCAATATGTTTAATAGCACTGTCGGATATAATGATATGAAATATGCTATGAATATGATGTTTCCTATCACTTATAGTGATAGTATAATGATGCTATGTCTGATATAAACAATATCGATATACAATCAATAAGTATTGCTTACAGCAATGTATTTGCTGTGTCTGATATGATGATGTAATTATGCAAATGTGTAATATCGCTATGAGTGATATGTTGCTATTTCAGATTTTGAATTATATGCTTGCAACTTCAAATATTGATGCTGTTTCTGACTATCCTTTCTATCTGTGCAATCATGGTGTTGTCTCTGATCTGCAATGATAAACTTGAAACCAAACTGCCAAAGGCAGATGCTCTATTGAGTATATCCAAATATGGATAAGTAAATAAAGTTCTAATGATGCCTTGAGTGACTGACGAGAATGCATTCTTATATTGTCTTTAACAAATGAAGAGATGCTATGAATGAGATGTGTCTTGTTTCTTCCTCCATGTCCCTTTGTTAATCACACCTTTCCATAATCTGACAGTTCACATAATATTATTTCATTATTTTCTGATCATAGATAACTCCCAGATTGACTCAATATCAAATCTTTTTATGAAGGTAATCTTCCCTAATTGGTAGTGCAACCATTAGTTAACATCCATTGTGTTTGTATTAGTTTGGTCTAACTATCATTAGTATTTAGTCAATCGATATTAACTCTTGCCTTATCCCATATTGTTATGATTATATCCAATCTTTCTACTTTGATATAAGTCGATATCATTTTCTGATAATTGTCCATTTATCGGTTGATTGCTGGTAATGGAGTTTGATCTTCAAATTGACTTCCATTCCTGTTAATACTGAAGGATACATTGTACTTATTATCCATGACTGATGCCTCATTCATCAATAGCTTGTGATATAATCACTGATGCTTTTGTGTTTCTACAAGATGTGGTTTATCTCAGACAATCGATAATCTTTCAATCCTTTAGTCGATATCCTCCTATGTGGTGTCTATTGATATAGATAGTAGAATTCAATCTAGTTTATGTTATTGTCATGATAACATAGGAAGTGATGGTGCATATTTGCTAGCGGGTCTTCATGTTTGATATTGCTTTATCAGATATGTCATTGTCTAAACTTGTGCAATTAATGATTATTTATAATATATGAATGGTTATCCTTCTTGCTTATCAATACATCTTCTGAAACACATAGCGACCTATCCCTTATTCATATCATGTTGATCTTGACTTCATAGTATTTGGTTCATTAATCATCCTCTCATGGTATCGATGTGTAATGACTAGTGATTGTTGTATCACTTCTTCATTCCTCATCGTGATAGATAATGCAGATGTTTAATGTAGATGTATATCGATTACAGATATTCGATATTGCTTTAAACGTTATTATTATTATTATTATTATTAATGTTATTGTTATTATTAAATATTATAATTAATGATGTTAGTAATATTAATAATATTATAATAAATATTATTATAGTGATAACATATTGTTTTATATTGAGAGGTTTATTAATATTATTTATATATTAAAATTATTATATCAATAATTGATTTAATATTATTACTTAATATATTATTATAATATAATATATATAATTTATTAATAATTATTTATTATTAATTTATATTATAATTATAATCATAATTATATTATTTATTAATATTTTAATATTATTTAATTAACATATTACTTATTATGCTAACTATATATTATTATTATCTTTTGATAATAATTATATATTATTGTTATATACCGTTAATAATAGATTATTATATATCATCTAATCATTTTATTATTATACTAAGTTCAATATGTCACGGCTCATGACATTGTCCCTTGTGTAATTGCCACTTGAATGTATTGCTATTGAACCACATTAATGCTTTTATTCTTCAACAAATGAGGACAATCACTCTAAAGACAACATGATAATGTACACTCATTGTAAGGACAGTCACAAATGAGGACATCTCACAGTGACTGTCCCTTGTGTAATTGCCACTTGAATTACACAAGGGACAGTCATTGTGAGATGTCCTCATTTGTGACAAGGACAGTCACACATGAGGACATCTCACAGTGATTGTCCCTTGTGTAATTGCCACTTGAATGTATTGCTATTCAACCACATTTATGGGCCCGTTTGGACCACGACACACAGTAGCATCTACAGAGAAGAATATCCCAGGTGTAACAAGTTGTAAGAATATACCAATAGTTCTAAGAAGTTCCCTAGCACGTAGTAGCATCTACATAGAAGAATATACAACATGAGGGCAGCCACTGTAAAGACAACATGATAATGTACACTCATTGTATGTGTACATTATCATGTTGTCTTTACAGTGACTGACCTCATTCAAGTGGCAATTACACAAGGGATAGTCACTGTGAGATGTCCTCATTTGTGACAAGGACAGTCACACATGAGGATATCTCACAGTGACTGTCCCTTGTGTAATTGCCACTTGAATGTATTGCTATTCAACCACATTTATGGGCCCGTTTGGACCATGGCACACAGTAGCATCTACAGAGAAGAATATCCCAGGTGTAACAAGTTGTAAGAATATACCAACAGTTCTAAGAAGTTCCCTAGCACATAGTAGCATCTTCTAATTGTCTATACCACTTCACAAGGTATTGTTTGCACACATTGTTTTTGGTTCTTTTGATGACCCTTGTTTTGAAATTGCTATTAGGCATTGTAGCTTATATGTTTTGATTGCTGGAGAGCTTCTAAAGCTAAGCAAGAAGACCATTGCATGAGTTATAGCCGCGTGCTCAGGTTTGAAAATTGTATATTTTTTAATCTAATGTATATTTTAACTAGACTTTTAGCTTATTTTTGCTGTATATTTTAATCTAAAGGGAATCATGGATGTGAACTTGAAAGAATTTTGTACTTAGTTCTTATGGAGAGAATAGTAGTAGTTTACGGTCTAATATCAAATAGAGTTTTCCAATTACAGAAAGTTAATGAATTCTAATAGCTTATATGTTTTGATTGTTGGAGAGCTTCTAGAGCTAAGCAAGAAGACCATTGCACGAGTTATAGCTGCGCGCTCAGGTTTGAAAATTGTATATATTTTAATCTAATGTATATTTTAATCCTTTTGCCATGTCATGTAATATGTCTTGCCTTGTAGCTTATATGTTTTGAAATTGCTGTTAGGCCTTGTAGCTTATATGTTTTGATTGCTAGAGAGCTTCTAGAGCTAAGCAAGAAGACCATTGCACTAGTCGTAGCCGTGCGCTCAGGAATGAAAATTGTATATTTTTTAATCTAATGTATATTTTAACTAGACTTTTAAAATATTAAAGGATTTAACTAGGTCTAAGAAGATTTGTGTACTTTTGACAATTTTGCTTAGTCACTGAAAGTTGTAGACCGAAGTTTTCATAGCCCAATTTTTGCTTCGTGCGAAGAACGATCATGTCAGATAATATAAGTGAAGAACAAAATAGAGAGACAATCGCTAGATTGTGGTCTAACTTGAAAAGAAAAGGTGATGGAAAATGTTATTGTCCCTGCAAAATTTGTAAGGGCTTAAACCGTAGAAGACTGCTAATCAAAACAGTTAAGAGACATTGTAGGGAGAATGGTCAAATTGAAGGGGGGCATGACTATCATCCACTGGTAAGTTGTTCATTATATCATTTTAACAATTTATATACATATGAAATCACTTGATGATGAGTTGAAGATCATGGTTTATTTATGTTAATCAATTTTATATAGGTTGATCTCCCCAGGGAAGTACATGATATGGAGGAACATGGGGGTGCGAATATCCAAGGTGAAGATAATGATCCCATGGAAGATGACGATCATGCGCCAAAAAACACAATTGAAGATGATGGGATAAATACATTGATCCATGACACATTTAGTCCAAGCGGATCTGATCATGATGATGATGATAGCCTCGATGTACCTCTACTTGAGAAGGCATACGAGCCCCTATATAAAGACCCCCAAACAAATCTTCTCTTTGTTGTATTGTTGTTGTTGAACTTGAAGGTTATGAATGGTTTATCCAACATAACAATGTCACGTATGTTAAGGTATGTCATATATGTCTTTATAGTTAACAAAGGGTGAATAATGTACCACTAATATTGTTTATATTAACAACTTATATTTTTTGTTGTAGATTGATAGGCGAGTTTTTGTTACCACCATCAAATATTCTACCTCGCTCATATCGAGAATTATCTGCTATTATGAAAGATATTGGAATGGAGTATCAAGCAATACATGCTTGTCCCAATGATCATATTATATATTATAAAGAACATGAATTTGCAACACAATGCCCTATATGTCATACGAGTAGATATCAAACAGATCGAATAACAAAAAAGGTGCCTCACAAGGTTCTTCGTTACATCCCCATTATTCCACGGATGCGACAATTATTCAGGTGTACTAGCTTGGCACAATTTATGGATTACCATGCATGCAATAGAAGTCGAGATGACATTATTCGAATCCCTGCGGATGGTTCGACATTTATGCACATAGAGGAAAAGTGGCAACACTTCAAAGAAGAACCTCGTAATCTCAGGCTTTCATTGGCAGCGGATGGTGTCAATCCATTTGGAGAGATGAGATCTGTTTGCTCGGTGTGGCCTGTTTTTGTTATCAACAATAACATTCCTCCGTGGATGTCAATAAAGAGGGAGCACATTATGTTGGCAATGATTGTTCCAAGTATTTTATCATTTGATAGTTATTAATTTACATGTACTTACAAATCTTACAGTAAAATGTTCACAATAATTATGTAATGTTACTGTTCATTCAAGTAGGTAAATATCAAGTTAAAGATATGAATGTATATATTGAGCCTCTTATTGACGAGTTGGTGGAGTTATGGAACGGTGTCACTATGTATGACATGTCTAGACCAATAGGACAAAGACAATTTCAATTCCATGCAATACTTGTATGGACAATACATGATGCCCTAGGGCTAACACATTTTTGTGGTATGTTATAGTGAATTCAAGTTGCACATGATAATTCTAATTATAAAAATCAACATATTTAATAATCCAATTATATCATTATCTTGTAGGTCTTCAAACAAAGGGAAAATTTGCATGTCCAGTTTGTGGTCCAAAGATGAAATCTCGTCATTCAAAAAATTTAGGAAAACATGTGTTTGATGAGTACAGACACTTCCTCCACAGGAATCATAAGTATCGAAGTATGGAAAAACATCTTTTCAATGGGAAAGAAGAGACTACATCAAAGCCACGAAGAATGACACCTCGCCTATGGAAGTTGGAATATAATAGAATTAATCGTCGAGGTAATGTCGTTCCACTTAATGGTTTATGTTTGTAATTTATATATTTCTATTGTGATTTTTGTTTACTAATTATGTAATTGATGATCGTGAAGGTCGTCAAGGCACTACTGACAACCTTCCAAAGGGACTAAAAAGCTATCCCAGACAATTTAGTAGGTTGCCCTACTACGAGGACCTACAAATTGTGCATTTGTTTGATCTTATGCATATTGGAAAGAATATAACAGAGACATTGTGGAAAATACTGGATGGAAGGCGTGACAAAGAAAAAATTATCAAAATTTGTAATGACATTCATGAATCCAATCATGCACTGAAGAATTTCATTCACTCAAATAGCAATAGAGATCAGATTAATATAAGTGCCCTTCCTTGGTTATTAACGGAGCAGCAAAGTGATGCCATAAAAGAAGTCATACGAAAAATTTGATTTCCCACAGGATTTGCTGGGAACATAAGCAATCTCATATCAAAGAAAAGTGAATTTGGGCCAGGGCTCAAAACACATGATTGGCATACTTTCATCAAGGTAAGTTATGTTCTTCTGTATTTACAATATATTCATAAACTACGTGTACTATTCATTATGTTATGTTAGAAAATAATGAAATGATTGGTTTATAATTACTGCAGTACGTGCTACCTCTATCTCTCCCAGAGCACTTCAACAATAACATCAAACAAGTGATAGATGATCTTGGAAAATACATGAGGTAAGCAGTAATATCTGTTCAATTTGTTGTATATATTTATTATATTCACGATTTGTTTTTCTTGCTATGTAATCTATTGTATATTATTTTGTAAAGTCTCGTATTTATATATTTTTTGTGACTTGAATCTCTTAATGTAGGTGGTTGTCATCTAAAGAAATCCATAAAGAAGATATAAACTATTGGAAGAGAAGAATTCCTCATTTACTGTGTGAAATGCAAAAGTTTCTACCTCGAACTTTTTTCAATGCACAAGAACACTACCTCATACACCAAGTTGAGGAGATTGAATTGTGTGGACCTGCACACACTAGGTCAATGTGGATGGTTGAGAGGCACTTAAAATCTTTGAAGGCTTTGGTTTGACAAAGAGCACATCCTGAGGGTTCTATGGTAGAGGGATACATGGTATACCAAACTATGGTGTACATTACTGAATATCTTCCTAAGTTTGCTTCAAATATCCATGTAGATCGCATTTGGGATCTCGACCCTTTTAAAAAATTCAAAGGGGAGTACTTGATGGGGAAAGGTAGATTGAGGAAAGTGACAGGTAATAAATTATAAGATGTTATTGTAATAAATTATTTCTTAATCTTCAAAATAAATCGGTTGTAAGTCGTCTATTTTTTTTTTGTACAGTTGCTCGAGAGTGGGATGCACTACATTTGTATATTGCAAACAATCTTGATTGGATGACGGTATGGATTGAACGATGTCAACATTCTGGTCACACATTAACATGGGAAGGTGTATCTTCATTGGTTAGAGAAGCTCATCGTAATGGAGATTCTAATGTTACGCAAAGGGAAATAGATTTAGCATATGGTTTAAGAGATTTCCAGGTACGTACAAAATTATTAATCACCCGTATGTTTATCAACTCACGATATAATAATTTTGACATGTTTCACATATTATTGTAGGTTAAACACCATAAGGGTATGTTCTGTAATGGTCAAAAATTTCGCGTCAAAGTGTTGGATGACACGAAGAAAACTTGTGATTCTGGAATAACTGCAGTCTTTCAAGTGACTAATATTTCATCTAGAAATGACTTAGATCCTCAAGAGTCTAAAAATCAATACTATGGCATTTTGGATGATATACTTGAGTGCGACTTTAGTTCCTTCAAATTAGTACTCTTCGTTGTCAAATGGTACAGGCTACGACTTAATCCAAATGATCCTAATAGAACTGTTATTGAACATGATAATGGATTTACAATGGTTAATACAAGGTCATTTGAGCCAGTTGGGGATGAGCCCTATGTTCTTCCAAGCCAATGTGAGCAGGTATTTTACTCAGAGGTTTCACATAAACCGGGTTGGTCATTTGTTGTTAGACATGAACCGAGAGGAAGGCCGATAAAGTATAATGCGATGGAAGAAGAAGATACCGAAGAAGTAGAAGATGATGTAGATGATGATCACGATCGACAATTATTGGATGATGTTCCTGAGACAAATTTTCATGAAGAAGAAGAAGAAGATGATGACGATGATGCTGCTACTGATGATGATGATGAAGATGATGTTGATGTTGATGATGATGATGTTGATGATGACGACAACGACGACAACGATGACGATGATGATGACGACGATGATGAGGATGATGATGATGATGATGATGATGATGATGATGATGATGAGGATGATGATGATTAAATTTAAAGGTATGTCATCAATCCTTAATGTATTTAATATTCATTTCTTGATAGAAATATATTTGTCTTAAATGGTTACATAGTTTATTCATTATCTATTTAAAAGCTACAAGTTTCAACTACAAATAGAATACTGCTAATCTAAATTAAATATTAATCTAAATTAATTAAATAAACTATTTAAAACACATATTGATGCATGAATGTATTGAGCCTTATTTTCTTTCAGGTCAAAAGCATTGGTAAGTGTTCTCACAACACCAACCAAGCATCTTCATAAGATCACTCTCCTTGATCCAAGCCAACTCCATAACCTATCAGAGTGCACACCAAATCCTTATGCCACCTTAGCATTCTACATCTTTGGAATAATCCCAATGTCCCTCAATCCATCCAATGGATTCATCCAAGAAATCTAATCAACAAACTATCAAATGCTCACAATGCCTCAATAGGCTCCAAACTTGACTTCACCTTAACTAGGTGTTTCCTCCACCTCCACCACACACATCAAATAACTTCAAATAGCATGTCCCCAAGGTTACTAAGCCCTCAACTCATCAGCTGATACAAAAACCCATTTTTAGCCCTTCAGTAGGCCTACTTCCCTAGCAGGCTTATAATTTGAGCCTGATTTAAGTGTTATAATGTGTACGTTTTAATGTTTTTAATTTTTATGTGATGCTTATGATGGATGTGATTATGATTATGATGTGATTATGCTCATGATAATTGAATTACATTTGCAGGAAATTGAACCCCTTTCAAGAGCATCCCGCACAGTCTCATGGATCGACAGGTATAAGTCAATACACCTTATAGAAAGTCTATTTAATACACTTATCAATAGTAAGATTGATGTCTTCTAAGATCTCTCCCATTTGCAGGTACCAGCAAATAGGTATTTGTCAGAAGTGTCTTCCTCGAGTGAGGGAAATATAGGAATAGAAGAGGAAAGTGAGACATGCAGTTTATCTAGAATAGGGAGATTAACTAGAGGTCAAAGGACTAGAAGGAAATTCAATAAACACATGAAATTTTTCCTTGCTCAAGGGGGGTCATGTTCTTATGATGATGAGATGAAAGGCGACATCGAGGTGCCCTTGAGGTACCAACATCTACAGAAACATTGGGTACCCAAGGAACTTCCTCCAATAAACACTGATTTTTGTGTTAATGAGAGGATATATCGCATAGCACCATCATCATTACATGGTTTGGGCCTATTTTCTATGGATGGCATAAAGGTGTCTTACAAAAAAGTTTCTGAATTGATGGAGTATGTTGGACCATGTTACGATTACAAAAGTTGGATGCATATTGTTCAATATAAAAAAAGTATGCGTAGGTATGCACTCTCGGAAAATTATATACAACAGCAAGACAATAATCAAAGTAAAAGTGTGGCTATATACATTGATGGAAGGCCAAAAGCAACAGGGAATATTGTGGGTTTTATAAATAGTACACAACCTAGGTCAACTATAAAGCAACCCAATTGCATATTTGAGGCACGCGAGGGAAATCATGTATTCATCTGTACGATAAAATCAATACGTGCAGGGGAAGAGCTGCTTATTGATTACAATTTGAACCGCATAGATACAAATGAGGCTACTATCATGGGGGTGGTACATACTATTAAACCAACTTCTAATCAATGACTCCAACATACCATTTAGTTATTAAATTTTTGGCTAACATTTTTATACTTGATCTTTGACACAGGGGCACAATATGGAGCAACCGCCCAAAGGTGATGGTGATGATATTCCTAGCTCATCTACACATGAGCAGGTAAAACTCATTGTAATTGTGCAAACTAGATAGAAGAAAAATGTTATTTTTTTTAATGTTATTTTCTTCATTGTTTTGGAGTAATTTTGATAATACTAATACTATTGTTGTCACAGAGGGCCGGTGGTCGGAGAGAGGGAAAGCAACCTGCAGTCCCTCAGGAGTCCCCCCTTGTGGACCCTTTTTTTATTGATTTAGCAGAGACCGATGACCCGATCGGTTCCATTAAAAAGCTGCTAAAGAAAATTGGGAAAGAACTTCTACGTTTGGTATCCATACATCCTCAGACTCAGGAAATAAAAGATAGGGCAGCTGAGTTGTTGCGCACTTTTGAAAACTTTAAAGTAAGTATTAATGAAATTTTTAATTATTACAAGAGTTCAATAATGGTTTTTATGTTATGCTCTTTTATGACATTAATTAAAATATGGATGCATTGTCTTTACAGAGTTATTTGCGTAATTTTAAACCCCATTCCCATGATGAGGCCGGTACTGCAAGTGGTTCAGGTAGATCACATGTTCCATTCTCCACTTGTGTTTTCCACTGAATATATATAGGAATGATCATAATCATTGACAATACATGCTCGAACAATCTTGTCCATGCTAGTCCATGCGTTCTATATTTATGCATGCTCTAACAATTTTATTCTTCGGCTCCTTTCCATGATGATATGACAATGCCACCTCCATCCAGGACAGCCACAAATGTCTTGCCGACTGCCATGTCAACAACACACAGCCTAAATGCACCAACTGTTGCACCATCTACCGGTACACAAATCCCTCTTTTTCTCTCTTTTGTTATGTGTTTAAGTGTTATGTGTTTACGATGTAGATCCCTTGATTGTGTTTGTGCCATGGGTGCTCTGCACCAATTTATTTCCCTTGAAGTATTATTTCTTGGAGGCATTTGATAATGGTTTTCATTTTTTGTAATAGGAGATGCAACAAGTCCCGATGCAACATCATTTCCTGGATGTTCCCGTGTTCCTAGTATGGGAACAGTGAAGGATTGCGTATTGATCATCAGCGACGATGAAGGCATTCCCTTAAAAGTAGCCAAAGTTCTAGGTACTTTAAAGTTATTATTATTCTATAGTGATATAATAGTAATTTAGTTTTTGATCACTCTTCATCGACTAATGATCCCATGATTATTTTGTAGGGAATGATATTTTTTGGTGAAAACTTGGTGACGAGTGTTTGCGGATATTCGGGCCCACCCTACGTACATGGTGGAACATCATATCCTAACTAAAACCCCAAACCACTATTTTGATTTCATATCATTGCTAGAATAGTTTTCCTTTTCATCAATTTCTTGAACTATATTAAAGGTAGCTTCTCTTCATTTATGAGTCTAACATGTTTATTTTTACTTAAAAGGTGGAATAACCAAGATAAAAAGTTGAAGGATGATCTTGTACATAGTATGACCCAGCTTTTTGGACCTCGTGCATTCGAGAGAAACAAGCTCCTTGAAAGAGCTGGTTTATGTTTGAAGTATATTAGGGACCAGTACAGGAAATATTTAGAGGTTAACCCAAGGCACGAGCGTCCGCCCTGTGTTCTTGAGGCTGAGTGGCAAGCTTTCATTTTGGATGGAAAGTATAAAGCCGACATGAAAAAAGGAATTACACCAGTAGAGAGTAAAGCAAGGTATGTGATACTTTTGAGAATGTAATTATGTACTAATTAACCTCTAAATTTTTCCTGTAATTATGTACTAATTAACCTCTAAATTTTTCCTGTACTGGTCTCTAACATATTTCAAACTTTTCATAGATTGCCTGACACATCAAAGGCAACAAAGGCAAGATTAGAAAAGCACAGGACACACAAGCTCGGCTCTGGTGGTTTTTCCAAACTTCAAGCACGAGTTGTAAGTATTAGTAAATGAAAACTTGTATCAATTTTTTTATATATTGCAAGGAAATTTTTTTTGATCAAACAATGCAAGTAAAATTCACCATACCAAGCAAAAATGTAGGGGTCAGAGTTCAATAGATGCCTCATAGAAGAGGACAAGAGAATTGGCTTCCAACAAGGCTATAGAGTCATGGCTGAACGGCTACAAGCTGAAATCAGTGTGCAAGGTTCAAATAATGATGCATCTGAGCCACAGGTAAATAAGCTAAATGAAATTTATTTCAAATTGAATACTTTACCAATTAGTCTATTTGATGTTAAGTTCTAATATAAAGTGAGTATATCTGTTTTAAGAAAGCAATGATAACAATGTGTAGGATATTGGAATGCAGCCTGACAATCCTTCTACACAATCTATGCATAATGAAGGTTCGCATGATGTGCATCCTAGTGGTGGAGGTATACATTTGCTATTAAAATTTTTATATGTAATTACAATTGGTGTTTGGATTAATGTAACATTTTGTATAGCAACTGTAGAGGATCGAGGGGTCGGTGCTCATGAGCATGTTGAGGTTGAGTCTAGACAAAATGATGTGGCCAGATCAGGTAATTAAAGAGCGCCACAGTTATGTTCTTTAAAATAATTAAATACTTGTAACAATTATAATTAAATATTTTAAATTTAACTCTTTTATTTGTTATTGTAGAGGACCCCCCTTTGCAGCAGCATAGGAATTTGAGATCATCAAGAACAGAGAACAAAACAACTGATGAGGGGGGTATTGATGATAACACTGATGCTCCTCTTAGAGCTTACATAGAAAAAAAAATTAGAAAGAGAAAAAAGAAATGATTGTCATCTAAATACCTTAATTGATAATGACTGAATTTTATGTCTCAATGAATTTAATTATGTGCTAATGAATGTTCATGAATTATGTGTTTATTTTCATATTGATGAATGTTGCGTGTTAACGAATCTAATGTGTTAATGAATGTTATCATGTGATATTGATTGAATGTTACATTTTATTAATAATTGAAAGAATGAATGAATGTTAGATGTTAACGGGGAATGTAGAGTGATGTTAGGGGGAGGGGGGTGGGGTTAAATGAGCTTCCACCTTCACGCGATTGGCCCTGTTTAGTAGAGAATATTAAACTATATTCTCGAAACAAAGTGAAGCTCAATAAGATACTAAATGAGTCAAAATGGTTATCAAGGTCCTCTATCCATAAGATACTTGTAGTCAAAATGGTTATTAATAAGATACTTGTAGTCAAAATGGTTATCTAGGTCCTCTATCCATTCCATAAGTTCTTCACCATTCAAACTTCCTCCATAACAAGGAATGTGCTCTAGGTTAGTCATGAAGCCTAGCATGGACTCTCTGTCAGATAGAGCCACTATTTCAAAGCCTTTTCTGTGCATTTCCTTCAAGCACTGTACAGTGTACGGATGTGAAAGGGAGGGTAGACCAGTGTGGAAGTTAGAGTATTTATATCTTATGCTTTGAGAGTTTATTTGGTAGATTCAAGACACCTTATATCAAAGTTATTCCTTTTTCTTATCTGTTGTTCTGTCAAACCCTCATTTTTTGGGTTATTGCATTCAAATGGCCTTAACTTGCAAATAAACCATAGGATATCCTCTGTTCTTTGTAAAATGCAAGTTAAGGGGGTTTATTTTCATATTTTAAAAGCTTTGGAACAGGATACTAAGCCAGAGAATTTCGAGAGCAAGCCCTAGGTCAAGAATCTCAATGTTCTTGACTAGGAGTTGATGGATTATGCAAGATCAGAGGGTAGCGGCAAGTAAAGGACCTCAAACCTTGTTGAATCTAGATCTTTAGAGCATGGTGGACATCTTCAAACTCTGATCTTGGTTTCATGCACCCATTTTCAATGCCTTGTTTTGGAACCCACACCCAAAGGCATGCATTAGGTCTACGGACTCAATAAGGACATTGATATGCTGGAGTGGAGTCAGGGTCTAGGAGTTGGAGGATTGTTAGAACATCAAAAAGGGTACTCAAAAAACATATAAGTTCATAAGGTCCTTTGTCAAATTGAAGAGTTATTGCTGCAGAACAGGTTTTGGAGACCTACTAGAGTCACTAGGTCTATTTGTGATTTTGATGTCTTGGGTTGTTTGGAACACAACCAATGCATGATTATGCATGTTTTAGGGAATCTTAAGAGTTTTCAAATGTTTTATTGGGTTGGCAAAGCCTAGGATCAATAAAGTCTCTTTTGGTAGAAAATCAGGGAACTTGTCCCTAAAAGGAAATTTGGTCTTGGTTGGGATTGAGTCAATAAGGTGTTAGAAGTATCTTGAAACCTTTGAAGTCCCTCTAGTACAGAGATTTTAAACTGGTCTGATAGAATCAGAGGCTAAATTGCTTAGGTGTAACATTTTGGTGTCTTGAAGTGGGTTGGGGCTTAAGACCAAGTTTCTTGCTGACCACTCTGCATCACATTGTCTTGCATGAAATTAGTCATTCTGTATACACTGGTCTAGTGTTGTCAATAGACCCAAATAGTTCAAAGATACTCGAACCAATCAGATGTTTTATGGGGTGCATTTTTGTGTTAGGTAGAAAGGATTCTTCATACAGGTGAAAGTCTCGAACCTTTCCCCACTCCCAAAAAAATATCACTTGTACTGTTATGAGCAGTCATGAGGACTAGACAAATACATTATAATATATGTAATTTCCACTTGAATGTATTTCTATTCAACCACATTTATGGGCCCGTTTTGACCATGGCACACAGTAGCATCTATAGAGAAGAATATCCCAGGTGTAACAAGCTCTAAGAATATACCAATAGTTCTAAGAAGTTCCCTAGCACACAGTAGCATCTACAGAGAAGAATATACAACATGAGGGCAGTCACTGTAAAGAAAACATGATAATGTACACTCATTGTATGTGTACATTATCATGTTGTCTTTACAGTGAATGTCCTCATTCAAGTGGCAATTACACAAGGGACAGTCACTGTGAGATGTCCTCATTTGTGACAAGGACAGTCACACATGAGGACATCTCACAGTCACTGTCCCTTGTGTAATTTCCACTTGAATGTATTGTTATTCAACCACATTTATGGGCCCGTTTGGACCACGACACACAGTAGCATCTACAGAGAAGAAGTTTGGTATGCAATGGTCTTGAAACCTCCTGAGAAATTCTTGGTATGCATTTGTGTGGTGCAAAAGCTTCGTTGAAAGAGAAAAAGAAGAAAAGAATAGAAATAATTTTTTTTCTTTTTATGTCATATACTGTAACCAGCTACTTATAACTTGCAAAAATTATTATAACCATTTGAAATTGAAACTTAGTTTAATGTGAAACTGAGAACTGCTTTATTAGAGCTTTCTGTGATTTAGATTCAGACATCAAGAACATTGTTTGCCTAATATTGTGATTAATGTTTATTTATTAATATCTCATACTGACAAAAAATTGATAATTTTAGGGAAAACATCATTGGGGGTCTTTGAGGATCCACCAGAAGCCAAGGAGAAAATGTATTCAAATGCTAAAGATGGTGTAACAGTCCTTACAGCTGTTGAACCTTGTTGTGTAGATCATCTCCGATTCTCCAAGTTCAACAGTACTGTGGTATTCCTTTGGATACTTCTAATGGTAAATTTCAGACATCAAGTTCTTTTCGTATGAAACTACTACATTTGTAATCTGTAGTTTTAAACTTTTAGTTTATAAATGTTCATAAGCTTTAGTTCGTATGCTGCCATTTCAAGTATGATTAATGAAGTTACCTTTATCATAGGATGAAAGTGAGCAGTCAGCATACTGGTATGGAGCTGGCAGCATTGATACGGTGACTAGGGCATCGTTTAATGGTGGTATTGTGTTTTCCCGTGTTTAGGGCATCGGCCTTTTGAAGCATTGCCTTCATCTTTCTTAAGTCTGAGTTTTAAGTTTGTTTATCTCTCTCGGTGCTGTTGAAAATACAAATGACAACGTTCTTGTTTGTTTTTCCCTTATATCCCGATGTGATTTCATGGAGGGTTACGGCGCTATTGAAAACACAAATGAAAACACAAATCCCTTGTGTAATTGCCACTTGAAGGAGGACAGTCACTATAAAGACAACATGATAATGTACACTTATAGTGAGTGTACATTATCATGTTGTCTTTAGAGTGACTATCCTCATTTGTTGAAGAAGAAAAGCATTAATGTGGCTGAATAGCAATACATTCAAGTGGCAATCACACAAGGGACAGTCACTGTGAGATGTCCTCATTTGTGACTGTCCTTACAGTGAGTGTACATTATCATGTTGTCTTTAGAGTGACTGTCCTCATTTGTTGAATAAGAAAAGCATTAATGTGGTTCAATAGCGATACATTCAAGTGGCAATTACACAAGGGACAATCAATCACTGTGAGATGTCCTCATGTGTGACTATCCTTGTCACAAATGAGGACATCTCACAATGACTGTCCCTTCTGTAATTGCCACTTGAATGAGGACAGTCACTGTAAGACAACATGATAATGTACACATACAATGAGTGTACATTATCATGTTGTCTTTACAGTGGCTGCCCTCATGTTGTATATTCTTCTCTGTAGATGCTACTATGTGCTAGGGAACTTCTTAGAACTGTTGGTGTATTCTTACAACTTGTTACACCTGGGATATTCTTCTCTATAGATGCTATTGTGTGTCGTGGTCCAAATAGGCCCATAAATGTGGTTGAATAGCAATACATTCAAGTGGCAATTACACAAGGGACAGTCACTGTGAGATGTCCTCATGTGTGACTGTCCTTGTCACAAATGAGGACATCTCACAGTGACTGTCCCTTGTGTAATTGCCACTTGAAGGAAAAAGCATTAATGTGGTTCAATAGCAATGTATTCAAGTGACAATTACACAAGGGATAATCACTCTGAGATTTCCTCATTTGTGACTATCCTTACAGTGAGTGTACATTATCATGTTGTCTTTACAGTGACTGTCCTCATTTGTTGAAGGAAAAAAGCATTAATGTGGTTCAATAGTGATGCAGATTAGTCAGCAAGAAACTTGGATCTATGTCCCAACCCACTTCAAGACACCAAAATGACTCAACCAATTAATTAGGCTCTGATTTCTATAGGTTAATGTTTAAACTCTGCAAAGTAATGAATTTGAAGGTTTCAAGGATCACACAACAACTTATGGACTCAATCCCATTCAATAACAAATTTCCTTTTAGGGACAAGTTCCCTGATTTTCTATCAAAAGAGACTTTTAAGGTTCTAGATCTTACTTCCTGCAGCAAAACTTAGGAACCCCTTAGATATCATCTAAATAATAAGAATCATGCATTGGTTGTGATCTAAACAACCCAAGACATCAAAATAACAAACTAACCTAGTGACCCTAGTAGGTCTCCCAAACCTGCTCTGCAGCCATAACTCTGCAACTTGCTAAAGGACTCTAAGAAGTTATATGTTTTCTGAGTACCCTTTTTGGATTTCTAACAGACCACCAACTCATCCCAAACCCTGACTCCACTCCAGCATATCAATGTCTTCATTGAGTCCGCAGACCTAATGCATGCTTTTAGGTGTGGGTTCCAAAACAAAGCATTGAAAATGGGTGTATGAAACCAAGATTAGAGTTTTGGAGTGTTCTCCTGATCTAGATAAACAAGAATGCACAAGTTTTCAAGTCCTCAATACGATGCAAGCTTCTGATTTTATTCTGATTACCATCTTCCCAGCCAAAAACATGGTAGCTTTCGATCTAGGGCTCGCTCTCAACAAATGCAGATGCAACCCCCTACCTCAGGGCTTTTAGAATATACAAATATACATCCTTAACTCTCATTCCACCAAGGAAGAAGGAATTCCAATGGTTGAAATGTGAGTTAAGGTCTTTACATCAGTCAAACCCTGAAAATGAGGGTTTGTAAACAATGCACAGAAAATTTGAAATAACTTAGATATAAAACAAAGAGAATCAATCAAACCAACTTCCAAAGCATCAGATGTCACTATTAAAACTTCCAGGCAAATTTTATCATCCAACCACCATCCGTACAGTCGTACAGAGTTCATTTTTCACTAGAAATGCACTAAAACAGGGTTATTTTTATTTTTTATGAAAGCAAAATGATTACAATACTGGTTCTCTATCTGTCTTCGACCATTTGAAGCCTAAAATAGGCTCTCCAAATTTTGGTTCAACCATCTAGGTGGTTAGAATAGTTTATCCAACAAATGTCAACTTTGCTAAGCAACTTTTAAAGTTGCATTACAACTTTGCAAACAACTTTGCCGAGAAGGTTAAAAATGTGTTGTGAAACTTTAGGAACCTTATTAAAGTTATTTTGGACCTTCAAACTTCTTAACAACATCTAAAAGACACCTAATAAACACTTACTATGCTCATTTCATCCAAGGACTCAAAAGATGCCCAAGGTTTATAAGTCACCAAGGGGTCTTGTGTCCAACAAGTGGATGTTTATAAGGAGATAAAATCAATCCTTAATATTTATTACAAACCAAGAAAACATCTAAAACTCCTATTCTAATTTATTGTCATTCAAAAAGACTCTGATTTGTCATTCAAAAAGACTCTGATTTGTCAATCAAAAGGACCTTTCACCAGTCAATCCTTCAAAGCTCCAAGGTGAAAATCTTATGTTCCAATTGATAGGATTTGACTCCTTGGCTTCATGGCAACTTCCTTCAATCATGGTGTCTTTGGCTTGCATTAGGGATGCCCCTGCATCAAATAGCAATGCATTCAAGTGGCAATTACACAAGGGACAGTACATGCCCATTAAAGTTGGTGTTTTGTTATCCAGCATGACAATGGAGACAACATACTCTGTGTCAATTTTACTGATCAAATTTCCCTCCGCCAGGCAAAGCAACAATCTGGGTATGATAAGGTGAAATTTTGTAGTCCTTTTGGTTATGATAACAGTTCCAGTTTCCAATAAGATGGTTCATTTTTATAATCTAGCTTCAATTTCTCTTGTGAAAATCTTTTTTTCATTTTATGGGTGGTAAAATATAATTATTATGCTAGAGGTGTGTACTTATGGATGATAATGAAACAAAATGATAAGATTTAAGACTCTTGTTTTTTTTTAAATAGCAATTTAAGTTTCCTTCTATTATAAATTACTATTTTTCTATTTTTTAATGTATCTTTCCAGATCTTTTATATCAATTTTATTTATGAAATATAAATATATTAATAATGTTTTAGTGTTTTTAGGATTAGTTTATATCAATTCTATGTATCATCATTCGTCATTCAATTGTCAGTATTATTAATTTAGACTGTGCAATTGTAGAACTACTCGAATATGGGTTGGATGGATACTCAAGCAGGGGAACCCTCCTCAAATATCTCAAGCAGTGAACTTGGAAAAATGTGTCCTGAAGGAACCCTTTCCATCAGAGAGATAAAAGTACAAACAAGTAAAAGAAGCAAGCTCTGCAAATATGTTTTTGAGAAGAAAAATGATAGATTATTCGAGTATGGTTCATGAGGTATATCTAAAAAGACATTTTTTTTCTTATTATAATAAAAGAGGAAGTTGTGAATGTCAAAGTTGAGTGAAACAAAAATTATTTTCATCAAATTTTGTTAGGCTTGCTTTTGGGAATAGTTTCTTACAATATTGCTATTAAGATTTTTATTGTGTAGTTTTTAGATTAGGTTTATAAAATTATATTTCATGAGTAGTGATTCATATTAATCAATTAACGATACTTTTGGAAGGTATTTTCAATGTGTCAAATTTTGATATTTTTACAAGAATTAGATTGTGTAATTTTTTTAATTAAAGTCATTGACTCATATTTCATAAATAATAGTTCTCATGAATCCATCTCTTATAAGATTGAATAGTCTATTTAGGAAGTATTTCTGATAGTATGTCAAATTATGATATTACTATTACCATTAGATTGCATGGCTTTGAAGTCAACCTCGTTGACCCATATTCTTCTCTGAAGATGCTACTATGTGCTAGGGAACTTCTTAGAACTGTTGGTATATTCTTACAACTTGTTACACCTGGGATATTCTTCTCTGTAGATGCTACTATGTGCCTCGGTCCAAACGGGCCCATAAATGTGGTTGAATAGCAATACATTCAAGTGGAAATTACACAAGGGACAGTCGTTGTGAGATGTCCTCATGTGTGACTGTCCTTGTCACAAATGAGGACATCTCATAGTGACTGTCCCTTGTGTAATTTCCACTTGAATGAGGACAGTCACTGTAAAGACAACATGATAATGTACACATACAATGAGTGTACATTATCATGTTGTCTTTATAGTGGCTGCCCTCATGTTGTATATTCTTCTCTGTAGATGCTACTATGTGCTAGGGAACTTCTTAGAACTGTTGGTATATTCTTACAACTTGTTACACCTGGGATATTCTTCTCTGTAGATGCTACTATGTGCTGTGGTCCAAACGGGCCCATAAATGTGGTTGAATAGCAATACATTCAAGTGGCAATTACACCAGGGACAGTCACTATGAGATGTCCTCATGTGTGACTGTCCTTGTCACAAATGAGGACATCTCACAGTGACTGTCCCTTGTGTAATTGCCACTTGAATGAGGACAGTCACTGTAAAGACAACATGATAATGTACACAAGTACCGTGAAGGTAGTTGCAAGTTACGGCTGTTTCATTGCATACCCGAAACAATGAAGATGTTACGGTCCACAAAACATTTGTGCTTGAAAGATGAACAAATAAAATTAAACTTCTAAATAACCAAAGCCGCTAACAATAAATTCAACACAGATATGTCCTCATTTCTGGGTATTTTAGCTCTGTAACAGCTGAATACCAGATTACATAATAATGACAAAAGAAAAATAAACCCAACGTACTCAGAAATTGTAGCTGTGATTTCACGGAGGGAATCTCTCTCGGCACTGTTGAAAATACAAATGACAACATTTCTCTACATTATCATGTTGCCTTTACAGTGACTGTCCCTTGTGTAATTGCCACTTGAAGGAGGATAGTCACTATAAAGACAACATGATAATGTACACTTATAGCCCGTGTACATTATCATGTTGTCTTTAGAGTGACTATCCTCATTTGTTGAAGAAGAAAAGCATTAATGTGGCTAAATAGCAATACATTCAATTGGCAATTACACAAGGGATAGTCACTGTGAGATGTCCTCATTTGTGACTATCCTTACAGTGAGTGTACATTATCATGTTGTCTTTATAGTGAGTATCCTCATTTGTTGAAGGAAAAAAGCATTAATGTGGTTCATTAGCAATGTATTCAAGCGGCAATTACACAAGGGATAGTCACTCTGAGATTTCCTCATTTGTGACTATCCTTACAGTGAGTGTACATTATCATGTTGTCTTTACAGTGACTGTCCTCATTTGTTGAAGGAAAAAGGCATTAATGTGGTTCAATATCAATGTATTCAAGTGGCAATTACACAAGGGATAATCACTCTGAGATTTCCTCATTTGTGACTATCCTTACAGTGAGTGTACATTATCATGTTGTCTTTACAGTGACTGTCCTCATTTGTTGAAGGAAAAAAGCATTAATGTGGTTCAATAGCAATGCATTCAAGTGGCAATTACACAAGGGACAGTACATGCCCATTAAAGTTGGTGTTTTGTTATCCAGCATGATAATGGAGACAACATACTCTGTGTCAATTTAACTGATCAAATTTCCCTCTGCTAGGCAAAGCAACAATCTGGGTATGATAAGGTAAAGTTTTTGCAACAATTTCTTGCTGCTGCTAAGGTTACCATTTTTATGGTTTCTATTATATAGTTCTATCTATATTGCTATATGGCCTTTTGTTTAGGATTAAGTAGACAAGGGAAAATATTTCTTTTATGGATTGTAAACAAAACATTGAATTATTTCAGAGAACAGATCTAAATCTATAAGATGCTACGATGGAGCACATGACCATGTACTTGTGAATATTAGGATCCATGTTAATCAAATAACTGCTTTATGTAAATTACTTTTGAGTAAGTAAAAGGCAATACAATTTTTCGAAGTGTGCAAGGATTTTTATGATATACAGGTGTACGAAGAAATGAATCTGTGTTGTTTTGTATCAATATCAAACATCTCTGATATATTTTCATGTTTTTATAATCTATTTTGCAGATGAAAACTGTCCAACAGATAAAGATTGGGAACTTCTCCTAGCATCTGTACCTGCATCTCTCTTATATACTACAAGTTGCTTTCCATCAGAAATTGTAGTTCCCTCACATGACATTGATGGTGAAGTGTTCTTTTCAGAACCATCATTTGTGGTTACCAATGCTCCTGTTTTAGGCAATAAGTTTGTTGCATTCCATGAGCCATTGGTCAAGTTTCTTCTATGAGCTTCTGATGCCTCAAAATCTAAGCAGCGCCTACGCATGCCTCGTTGTGGTTGATTATCATTCTATACATGAATTATAATGAGTAATCAGTTTTGGGCCTTGGAATCTTGTATGTAACATGCACAGGCATTTCATGGCTAAATGAATCTATTTTAAAAGCATCAACTTTTCTTACATGATGCTGGATACATAAGTAGAACAAGCGTATATCAAATTGGAAGCAATCAGAACTCCACAATGACATATTATTTAGAGTACTCTTCAGTTTAAGTAATAATGCATATATTGACACTGTAAAGACAACATGATAATGTACACTCATTGTAAAGACAACATGATAATGTACACTCACTGTAAGGATAGTCACAAATGAGGACATCTCACAGTGACTGTCCCTAGTGTAATTGCCACTTGAATGTATTGCTATTCAGCCACATTAATGCTTTTCTTCTTCAACAAATGAGGATAGTCACTGTAAAGACAACATGATAATGTACACTCACTGTGAGTGTACATTATCATGTTGTCTTTAGAGTGACTATCCTCATTTGTTGAATAATAAAAGCATTAATGTGGCTGAATAGCAATACATTCAAGTGGCAATTACACAAGGGATAGTCACTGTGAGATGTCCTCATTTGTGACTATCCTTACAGTGAGTGTACATATTCATGTTGTCTTTACATTGGCTGTCCTCATTTGTTGAAAGAAAAAAGCATTAATGTGGTTCATTAGCAATGTATTAAATAATTTTTTTTTTTAATCCACCCACGGGCGTTGCAATTGCGACGGGAGCCCGTCGTAATGTGATGCAGGCACCCGTCGCAATTGCTTGGGAGGCCCGTCGCAATTGCGACGGCCCTCCGAAGCCATGCGACGGGGGGGCGACGCCCATGCCGCTAACAAATCTTAGCGACATTACGATGGGAGGGCGCTGCAATTGCGACGGCTACCCATAGACATCACAATTTGCGACTAAAAAATAGTGACGTCTATGGGTGTTGCTATTGCGACACATAGCCGTCGCAATTGCAACACATAGCCGTCGCAAAATGCCCCCAAATGTATTAGTGTTGATTCACCTTCATAAATTGCCTTAGCCAATGAGCAACTTGGTTCCTCCATGATATCTCCATAAATTGGATCACGAACCAAGTGAAGGTCTTCTTCACTATCATATCTGGCAAAAGAAGGAAAAGAATATGAACAAGAAACTTGTTCACTACAACAATCTTCATAACAAGACAACACACTGTCATGGCCTTCAACCTCTTCTTCTGCAAAGTAACTACAAGAGGAGAACTCTAATGAATGTGAATCATCAAAAATATGAGCATCCTGCATCTTGTCAACATTTGACAAACCCAAAAATTGTTGGTGGGTGGGAGGGAAAACATCAATACACTCATTAGGGATATTTGCATCACTTGAGGCTAAACAAATACTGATGACTTCATCATCTAATGTATCATACTGAACCTGGTTGTTATCTAGAAATGCTAGGGAAACAAAAGAATCAGAAACACACATGTCAAAGTCAGACCCTATTGACTCATACTCGGTCAAAATCAATGTGTGCCAGATGTGAGAACTCAGAATTATCCCTCCCTAAATATCTGAGATATTCACAAGACAAGAAGTCTGAAATTTGTTCACTGTGAAGCGAACAACTATCCTCAAAAACATCATCCTCTTCATCTGCCTGACTGCACAAACTTTTTTCCCCATTTTGAGAAAGAGCATCACTCTCATGATTACAAGAAAGAGTGTCAGCACTAGACACATCTCCTTCATAAGTTTCATCATTCTCAATAGCAGTACTACTAGACACAACCCCAAATGTATCTTCCAACTCAAGACTATCATCACTAAGTACCCAATCCCTGATACATATATAATTCTCTTCCCTCAAAGAAGCTACCCAACTGGTTGATTCAGGAAAACAAAGCTCCAAAAAAAAGCCAACGAACACAGACTCTGGAAACTCAGCCCCCCCCGGAATATCATCATATACACCACAATACCTCTCATAAAAAAAAGATATTGATAGTTCTCCCCTTCTTACCACTTTTAATCTCATCAATTTTATGCAATCCTTCTGGATGCCTTGGTCTAATAATGCAAGTTCCTCCTCATCCTTACCCATTACAACTTAATGCAATACCAACATAAAATTTTGCAAGAATGCAACTAAAAACTTGAAGTATGCAAACCTCTACTCACACCTTATTCATTTTCATTGTGCTTTCCCACTTAATAAGGAAACATTTCAACTCTTAAGAAATACCTGGATGTATTGGAGCAACTGCAAGAAATGTGTGATTTGGAGTCACCTTCAAATCACCCTTAACACTTTGTAGAGCTTCCACCTCCTTGTAGAGGAAAGAAAAGAAAGCCGAGGCCTCTTCCAACTCTGACCTTCAAATCAGCAACTCACAATACACCCCACATAGAATCCTCTTATGATTCCTCTCTTGACTTAACACTATAAGTCATAGGAGCCCAAATGTCTACTGCCTCTATCACTGGAAGTCCACCTCTTTCTTTATACCCTTCCTTCAAATGTGCACACTAGTGTACATTAGAGAACTCAAAGTTTCCACTCACCAAATGTGAGAAATCACAAAAAAATAATTCAGGAACTAGGACTTTCAGATTTAACAATGATAGACAAAATAGATCTGACTCACTTTGCAAAACATCAGGAATGTCTTCTTTACCAAACATGACTCTATCCCATGGCTCCCCAGTGGAGTCACCATTTTGTTGGTGTTTGAAAATTCTTACGCCACTTAGGGATGCCAATATGCCTTGAGACTAGTATTAGGAATGGTTAGTTCCAAGAATGAGAGCTCTGCAAAGCAACTGGACCAACTATAGGGATAAGATTACCCTCTTTTGCTTCTGGCTCTACAAAAGCAAGGTGGGTGCACCTAATCTAGATAAAACTCAACTCACTACACACCTTATACTTCTGGATTCATATAGCAGATCATAGTAAAGGATTACTAAATACTAACAAGGTATTCATTGAATCAACTCTACTATGCAGGGTATTACAACAATCAACCAAACAACATTTAAAGCTTGAAAATGGTGCTGCTATTCAAAGATGTAGGAAATAGCCAAAACCATCAAACAATGGACTCAACTGAATATACTAATCTTTGATCAGTGCCATTATCCATTGGGAAAATCATCAAATGCAAGTATAGAAACATGAACCAACTATTGTCAAAGATTCATAGCCATAAATACAACTATTCTAGCCCATCCACTACTTACAAGATCCTTCTGTAGACAAGTCAAAATGAATCTATGCCCTATCCAAAGTATTTTTCACTTGATCCTAGATCAAGAATTAAAGACTAGAACATATGCAAAGGTAACCCTATGCAATGGACCAGAAAATCCCAAACTCATAAGACTGACACCAAGAAGAGACTTGAAAGCTTGAAACAATTGTATTAAGTATGATGAATCATGTACATGTCTATACCAGAAATGAGACAACCACTTCAATAACCTACAAAAGATACAAAGAAATTCTATTTAGCCTCCTACAATGCGACAAAGTTTACTACTTCCCACCGGAACTAAATTTTTTTAGAACCCTTCCTAATGATCATGAAAATCCTTTTATATGAACAAAGATTGCAACAAGCTACCAATCATTAGGGCCCAAAATTTAGGTCTTACCCACCCAGTACAACAAGAAGAGAAAGAATATAGAGAAGCCTAGAAACTGAGAAGATCAGATCAAATATGATGTACAATTTTATTGGTTTCATCACCATAGGCTAACTGCAATCATAAATTACCGCCTTCTTGTTGCAGGAAAAAAAAACTTTGATATTAAGACCCACTTGAGAAACTTCGCACGTACATAGCGCAAAGATCTCTGACATACAACAAACCCCAGCCACCTGCGCTAAGCAACAGTCAACCGCATTCAAACCAGCATGACATCCCAAACAAGAAAATTTGATCTGTGCGGCCACATAGATCTTCATCATCATCTTCGCAACTGTAACTGTCCTGAAAAAATCATTTCTGAGCTACCACATTCATCGCAAATAGCCAACTGTGAAAACACTGTAAAATAATAGTTGTCGCATGATTGCATAGCTAGGAAAAGGGCTATGCGAACATGTGACACACCACCAATACTCACCTCTGTGTATAAAAATATTAATCAATTAGCCACATAGACCCTCAGATTAGTCAGCAACAACCAGCGCCACCAAACTAGTCAAGATCAGCCGCTAAAACCATAAATTCTGGTACTTCATGTCATTGGGTAACCTTCTGCAAACTAGAATCCTGGTTTACATTTATGCTTAGTCGCATGATCACAAGACACCCTATTTACCCTTGCAATCATTTGACCGCAACCACTTAGCCGCACAATTGTGATCACAAACCCCTTTGAAAAGTCATGGCCCCATCATTGGTTAACAGCCAATTGGAAACAAGCACGTCAGCACCTTGGATCCACTTCATAGCATCGTGACCACAAAACATTCTCAATAGTTGTCGCATAATCGCATAGCCAGGAAATGGGCTATGTGAACATGCGACACACCTCTTCTACATAACCCCTGCCGTTGCGAATGCAAAGGGTTTATCACATGATTTCATAGCATAAAACTGGCTCATGCGAGCATGCGACAAACCACCAACACTTACCATCGCCACTAGCCCAGTCACCGCACATCTACCAATCAGAAATGAGCACCATAGTAGCACCAGTACTGTGGACCCACCTTTAACTCCGCAATGATGACATCTTAGTTGTTGTCATATGATCACATAGCTAGGAGAAGGGCTATGCGAACATGCGACACACCACAACCCTTTACCACTGGACATAACTACCACCACTGCATGCCTATCGGATGGTTGTTGCATAACTGCAAGGAAAAGGACTGGGCCTTGTGATCATGCGACAACCACAAATCACCACCGAATGTTAAACTTGCTCGGGCACTACAAACATCAGCCCCACTGAGAACTTCCACATCACTGCTCCCTACCAATGAAAAATGTGCACCTCTGCAACAAATCTGACAATGGATCCACTGAGAAAAGCCATACCTTTTGGAAGATCAGATGGTTGTTGCAAGATCACAAGGGGGAGGAATATTCCTTATGATCAAGCGATAACCATTGATCTCTTTTGCATTGTCATACCATTTGAAAAATCTTGGGACCATTGACAAGCCTCATCACCACCTCACAGCCAATAAAAATGCGCATGTCAAGAGGACCTGACAACTAGGCCCCACAACCTGTCAACCCATCCATCGAATGGTGGTCACATGATCACAAGGAGTAAAAAGACTCCTTGTGGTCATATGACAATTGTAGATCTTGCTTAAACTTTAACCACTTCCAAACTGAGACCTCTAGAGATCTGGAGATTATGCGACTGAAGAGAAACAAACCGCCCGCCAGGTCACCGAAGGCTAGGCACTTAACTGTGAGAAACAAGAGATTTAGCGACTACACAGATGCATGATGGAGGAATGAAAAAATTAACCACCAAGGAGACAAGTGACTGAACACCATGAAGAATTGGGCCCCACATTGTCACAACAGGGCACTTAAGGAAATGCTAATGCCAGAGATATAGCTGCGAAGAGGCGAATGACTGAAAACAACCAAGGTTTTTGACACCAGAAGATAAGTGCACAAATATGGAAAGGCACAGGGTCAAAAACAACCAGGGTATTCATGCAGACCAAAAAGGTAGCAAGGAAATAGAAAACATCATGGGTTTTTGACATTTAGGCATATTCTGGAACTATTTCCTGCAGACCTTAAAACTTGAATAACTCCTTGGGTTTTATGATTTAGGAGATGCGATCTGAACTGGAGCATGGTGACACATTGAGGAACATGGGGCTAAGAGTGCAAACCATAAAACATCATGGATTTTGTTTTCAAATTAAAACAAGTTTGCAGGCAGGGTGGGACAATTTAACAAAGTTTGCAGGGAAGAGGCCATTTTCATAGGATTTTCGCATTAACAAGAAAATGGCCTGACAGTTTGCTTGTAGGAAATTTTCAAGGACGTCAGAAAAAAGATCACAAGATGTATAAGAGGGAAGTGCCTAAGCTGAACAAAGATAACTTCTCGACATGGAAAAGCAAGATGAGGCTTCACATATCTAGAATTAGAGAATCTGTTATCGCACTACTAGACAATGGCTACATTCAACCAACTAGTGGACCTTTGACAGTTGATCAGTTAAGAGAAAGACATGAACACAACATAACCATGATAGAGATTGTTGTTTCTCTATTTGTTGCTGAATTTGAAGATGTCAAAACATGCACTACAACGAAGGAAATGTAGGATAAACTTGCACTAGTCTATGGTGGTGATATAAATGTAATGAGAGACCGAGCTGAAAGTTTAAGAGGTATATTTGATGACATGATAATGAAAGAAGGTGAGAACATCACACAATACCTTAACTTTATCAAGCAAGTGGTGAATTCTATCTGAGGAGCAGGAGGTATTATTTCTGAAGATATTGTTATAAGTAAAATACTGAGAACCTTGCTACCTATCTATGCAATTAGAATATCTACAATTCATGAAATGAGGTGTGCACCTAATATAACTCTTACTCTTGATAGTCTAATTGGAAAGCTAACTACTTTTGAGCTAAATAATTATGACAATAGTCTTGTACTGGGTGTTGAGTCTTCTTTTATGTCTTCCCTAAAGATCAGTAAATCTAGCAATAAGCATAATATAAAGAATGAAAGTGACAGTGATAGCGAAGATGAGCTTGATGAGATTGAAGGACTTATGGCCCAGAGACTTCATAAAGGTAAAGGAAGGTATAAGGGAAAGTTACCTTTAGCTTGTTTTAATTGTAAAGAGATTGGCCATATTGCTTCTAGATGTCGTAACAAGAAAGAAGAAGATAAAGACAATGATTGATCTGGCAATGAAAAGTTTGGCTGAAGAGATAACAGAGGAAACTAACACTATGACAAAAAAAATAATCGACATTATAGAGACAAAGAAAAGAAGGAATGTTACCTTGTTGGAGAGGATGAGAATGATACCAACATTGACACTAATGATGAAATTGAAGTGGTATTTGTTGCAATGAAAGATGATTCAGAAGAAGAGGAAAGGTATGTAGAAACAACACTCATATCTAAAGTTAGTAAAAATGATACATGGATCATTGATAGTGGTTGTACACATCGCACGACTGGTAATGAAGATAAATTTGAATACCTTGAACACTACAATGGAGGATCAGTCCAAATGGGAAATGATACACCTTGTTAAGTAAATGGAAAAGGGTCTATCTTATTGAATGATAGGATTAGATGTGATAATTCATACTGGGTAAAAGGACTTAACTATAATCTATTGAGTATAGCATAGTTGAATAACTTAGGTCACCGAGTTGCATTTGAAAGTAATAAGGTGAAAATATATGATGGAACTGGAAAGTTGGTTGGTACTGGAGGACAATGAAAAGGTAATTTATTCTATCTTGACAATGTTGAAACTTCTTGTTTGATGGCCAAAAATGAAGATGTATGGTTGTGGCATAAGAGACTGTGTCATGTGAACTTTGACAACATGGTTAAGAGCAGTAAGAAGAGAAGAGTTAGAGGTTTACTAAGTCTAGCTAAACCTGATCATGTTATGTGCAATCAATGTCAGAAAGGAAAGATGACCAAATCTAGTTTTAAAAGCAAAGACTATTTATCTAAAGGAATTTTGGAGTCGGTACATACCAACTTATGTGGTCCTATGAGAACTAAGAGTTACTATGGTGACAAATATTTTATTTTATTTGTTGATGACTACTCTAGTATGATGATAGTAATGTTCCTAAAAGAAAAATATGAGGCTTTCAAGATGTTTAAGTGGTATAAGGCTAAAGTTGAAAAATAAACCAATAGAGACATAAAATGCTTAAGATATGATAGAGGAGGTGAGTTTATTTATGAAGAATTCATTAATTTTTTTAATTAGCATGCAATCAAAAGACATGTTTCTACACCAAGGACACCACAACAGAATGGGATTGCTGAAAGGAGGAACCATTCTATTGTTGATTGTGCCAGAACATTAATGATTGAGAAAGATGTTGTAAAAATGTACTAGAGAGAAGAACTTAGCACTTTTGTATATACCTTAAATCAAGTTCAACTGAAGAAAGACACAAACAAGACACCTTATGAGTTATGGTTTGGCTATACACTGAATGTAAGTTATTTTAGAATTTTTGGAAGCAAATGTTACATTCTGAAAGATGATAAAAATGGTAAATTTGACTCTAAAGGTGATGAAGGAATATTTTTAGGATATTATACTAAGAGTAAAGCTTATAAATGTTTGAACAAGGCTACTAATAAAATGGTTGAAAGTGCTAATGTAAAAGTTGATGAGTTTGCTAAAAATAATGATGAAGAAAGCAGAAAGGAACTAGAAGACTATGGTAGATTTACATATGTTGAGCATCCAGACTATCTACCGAAGCCACATGATGAGTCTACTGAGCATCAGGAAAATGCTACTAAGAATCATCAAATAGAAATTGGGAACTAGGAAGAAGCTACTGAGGAACAAAATGAACCTGAACTGAATGATGAGCAAAGAAGAGAGCAAGTACTGGCAAGATTTGTTAGAAGACACCATCCAAAGAACCAAATAATTAGAGATAATCAAGATGACATGATGACCTGAAGTAACTAAAGACAAAACACATGCTTAGTTTGTGAATTTGAGCCTAAGAATGTTAGAGTTGCACTTGAAAATTAAGAATGGATTAAGGCTATGAATAAAGAAATTGAATAGATTCAGAAAAATAAGACATGAACATTGATACCAAGACCAAATGATAAAAATGTAATTGGTACTAAGTGGATTTTTAGAAACAAGTTAAATGAAAATGATGAGGAATCAAGGAATAAGGCAAGACTTGTATGCAAGGGATATGCACAAGAAGAAGGTATAGACTATGGTGAAACTTTTTCACTAGTAGCAAGACTTGAAGGAGTCTATATATTACTTGCATATGCTGCACATAAGGGATTCAAAGTATATCAAATAGATGTGAAATCAGCAATGCTGAATAGAATTCTTGAGGAGGAGGTCTACATTGAACAACCGGAAGGTTTTGTTGATCTGAATCAGAAAAACATGGTACTTAGACTGCACAAAGCTCTTTATGGACTGAATCAAGCACCGAGACCATGGTATGAAAGAATTCATGCTTATCTTATCATTATTGGCTTTGCGAGGACAAGTGAAAATAGTAATTTGTACATGAAAGGAGATTCTACTGATAATATTTTGATTGCTGAAATGTTTGTTGATGATATCATATTTGGAGGTAATGACAATATTTTCAAATATTTTGCTAATGAAATGAGAAAGGAATTTGAGATGTCAATGTTTGGAGAGATTAAATTATTTCTAGGTTTGTAGATTATACAACAGAATGATGGGATATTCATCCCTCAATAAAAATACATAAAGGAAGTGTCAAAGACTTTTAGCATGGAAGATTCAAAACTAGTAGGAACACTGATGGTGATAGGATGTAAGTTGACAAAGGATGATGAATCAATTGAGGTAAATCAAACACTCTACAGATCAATGATTGGAAAAGTGATGTATGTTGTACATAGTAGGCCTGATATAGAACATGTAGTTGGGATTGTCGCAAGATTTTCTGCGAATCCTAAAGATTCACATATGGTTGGTGTTAAAAAGATTCTGAGATACTTGAAGAAGACATAAGACTATGGTTTATGGTACACAAAGGAAGGAAATTTTGAACCCCAAGTTTACACTGATCTAGATTTGGCTGGAAACATTAATTACTGGAAGAGCACAACTAGTGGAGCATTTTTTTTAGGACAAAGGCTTGTGACTTGGATAAGCAAGAAACAAGCATGAATTTCTTAGTCTACTATTGAAGAAAAGTATGTTGTTGCTGTTGCTAATTGTTCAAATATTTCTTGGATGAAACAAGTGTTGGAAGGAATGAATGAGGTGATCACTAAACTGATGATTATATATTGTGACAACACAAGTGCTATAAACATTTCAAAGAATTTGGTGATGCATTCAAAGACAAAGAACATATCTATAAAGTATCACTATTTGAGGGAACAAGTAAAAGAGAAGCAGGTGAAATTGGAATTTATGAAATCTAAAGAACAACTTGCTGATATTTTTACCAAGCCCTTACCAAATAACACTTTTGAGTACTTGAGGACTAGACTAGGGGTTCATCCCCTATCTATCAATCACTAAGGTGATCAAGAGGTTGCGTCAAACTATACTTTATCAGAAGATCATTCATGTTGATACACATAGCTCACACTTTAGGATTCCTAAGGTTGTGAAAGATTGTAGAATTTGGAACAAAGAATTATTTATCAGTATTTGAAGATACTAGATTTGGACCGAACAACAAAGAATTACTTGGTTGCTGAAGATCTATTTATTTTTTTTGGCATTCTTGTCAAAGGGGAGAGAGATTTCTATGAAATGTTAAGGAGAGAAAGTTATGTGAAACAAAGAAAAGGGAGAGACATGAAATATTTGTTGATGAGAACATGAGAGAAATAATCAAAGAGTTGAAAAGATCTAATCGGCGGGGAGAGTCTACATGGAATGTTGTTTGTAGTGATTAAACATATTAAATATCAAGCTAGGGAGAGCTTATCGAGCTACAACATTTATAAATATAGTTTTAGAATACATGTTTGGTATGTGTATGGCATGTTTCATATTATTTGTGTTGCCATCAATGCCAAAGGGAGAGATTGATGACCTACAACTGATTGAATATCTTGATGAACCAAAGGAGCAGTGATTAGAGATCACCGAGCTATTAAAGTGAGATGTAAGATGATTGAATAAGTCAATATTTTGTCATTGATGTCAAATAGTCTTGAATATACTTATCATGATAGTTACAAATATCTGAATATCTACAGAAGTAAGAAATGGTGAATAAATGAGATATCTACACAAGGAAAATATGGATATGACAGATAAGGATAAGGTATACATTGGGTAACTTATTGATGAGTCTATGGCATTATATTGTTGACTTAAGCATGTTAAATTATTCCATTATGAAGAGATTGGAATTGAACAAGTTAATGTGGTCGGTAATTGAAGATTTCAGTATACATCAAGCTGGTGCAGTGTATATTGAGTGATAGTAATAACTGAGTATGGATGAAAACATTAAATTCTAAGAACAACCAATTGAAATCGATGTGCTAGAAATTTTTATGATTTTTAGGTTACAGATAAAGTTTGTTATACGATACATGACTAAAATAATTCAAAGATGATATAAAGGATGAGATTGAAACATGTTACTAACACATTTTCCTAGGAAGGTTTAAGCAAAAAAATGGACGAAGGAGATTAAGAGGCAAAATTTGATGGCTAATATGAAAATAGTTTACTTGTCTATTTAAGATACATGAGTTTCATTATTGAAACATGTCGGATGAATAGAGAATACAAAAGATTTTGTGTGAAGACTTTATTCATGCATTCCTGATCAAATTGATTACAAACAAAATTGAGCTGCAGAGATTACCGAGCGTTAGAGAACTATACATCGAGTAAAGTAAGTTGGGGAAATATAGTGAAAGTGAATTGATTAATGATCAGATGAGTTTTTGAGCATAGCATAGATTTGAATATTTTCAATTGAGTTGTATTTGAATTAGATCAAAACTGTATCAGTTTAACCATTGATTCAGTAAAATCTCTTAACTGAGTGGACTTAACAGTCTTATGTGTTTCCATATGACATTCATTCAATGTTAATTATTATCTTGATGACCCCATAGTGAATACTGGTCAAAAGTTAGCTATTAGTGATAAATCCTCTAACTAGGTCACATCTAATAGTGTGCATTGTAACCTTTAACAGAGTTGGCTCCTAATCGAGCTCACTTTAGAAGAGCGAAATATTTTGGGTTACCGATCCCAAGTGGTTTTTCCCTTAGTAGGGTTTCCACATTAAATCATTTTGTTATGTGTTATTTGTTATGATAGTTATGCTATCATACTTTACATACTACATATTTGATTTCATCGATAATCACAGTTTGGATATATTACTAGTATTTGGTAAATGAACAGATAGATTGATATTTTATCTTACTGAAATGATTATATTGTCAAAAAAGTTTTGCAAAGTACATCTAAGAGTTTGGGACTATAGGATAAATGATTTAACTGACTCACCCCCCCTCTCAGTTATTCTAAAGAGAGAGAGAGAGAGAGAGAGAGAGATTACCAAGCCCAATAAGGTGGTATCTTACTATATACCACAAAGAAATTTCCACAAAAGATAGCATTAAAAGTTATAGAATTTTTGTGTTAGGCTAGTTCAATCCATCAAGGATCTATCCTTAAGGAAAGTGTATCCAATAAGGGATCTGACAAAGAATGATATGTCGTAAGGGAAGGTAAGATTCCTTAGGGATTAAAAAGAAAAGGAGGATCTATCCTTAAGGAAACTGTATCTAATAAGGGATCCAAAAGAACAATCTATCCTAAGGGAAGGTAAGCTTCCTTAGGAATTGAAAAGAGAAGGAGTATCTATCCTTAAGGAAACTACATCCAATAAGGGATCTAAATTAAAATGGTTGTTCAATGACCAAATGTGTGTGTGCAAAATGTGAAACATAGAGAGAGGAGTGTATGCCTCCACATTAAAGAGATTGAAAATGCCTTAACAAGAGAGATGGATTTAATAGAGCGTACATGCATCAACAAGAAATAATTACACTATGAAATTCCCCCAAGAAATGAAAAATCAAGGGAAACGAGTACATTAAAAAAGAGAATATGAAGGGATCTACCAATGTTGGGTTAGTATGATCATATGATAATATGTGAAATATTATATCAAAATAAGATTCATCATCCCCCAAAGGTAGTAGTGTTAAGCATGAATTCTGAATATGTCCTATGCGAGAGTATTCTAGTAGTTCTGTAGCAGTTTCATGTTGCATTCATGACTATGTTTGTCATTGATGTCAACACACTAAATATACTGGAGATTACCAAAGATGTAGACAAATTTTGAATTATCACACATGGATAATTTTAGATAAGTTTATGCGGAGTTGATAAAATGTTCCTTATGGTGTCTTGATATCATGGTTAAGAGCACGTACGTAAATTCAATTATTTGTGTCAGTTATGAGTAATCTAGTGGAAATTGTATTCTATTAGTATTCCTGAGAAGCGGTTTGTAATAATTGGATTATATCTCCTAACATGGATAGAATCTAGACATGTAGAGTTATAAAGAGGTTAAAGACATTGTGGAGGTGACTTGGATAAGTCAGCATAGGTAGAGGTCACATGTGTGAAGATTTAATAAGTTTGTGAGCCGACAATTTTACGTGGTTATGAAATATTATGTAACGTATAATATTTTATATTTTATAATTGGATAAGCTTAGTTGGGTGACTCAATTATGAAATATTGTGCACGGTATAAAGGAAGGATGTTTTTCATTCATTTAAATAACACTATGTGTGATATGAGAAGTATATGATGCAAAGTGAGAAGATCTGGTGAAGCATTTGGTTTGGTTTTGGCATAGTCAAAGGAGTGAAGAGAATTTGTTGAAGATTAGTAATTATTGGTATTATTCTCCTCAGATAATATAGAGATTAGTTGGATAGTGTGTTCAGTGATCTTTCCCTTGAAGCTGTTTTGACAGTGGGTCCTTCTGCCTTCCTTAACTCCTAACAAGGTTAGAATCTTCTCATAGGAATTCAAGGTCTCCTAACAAGGACTGATATGTACTAAATGTAATTCATAAGACTCCTTACAGAGTCCATCCTCTCACAAATAATTTTCATATTAGTACATTTTTATGGGTACCATCCCCACCGAGGTTTACTCTCTGATCAAGAGGTTCCCTAGTTAACAAATTTGGTGTCATTATGTATGATTATCTTTATATGGTTGATGTTTATGTTGATTACATGTTTCATATTTAATAAGCTTAATAAAAGTTGTTTTTATCAGATAACTGATTTACACCCCCCCCGCCCGCCCCCCCCCCCCCCCCCCCCCCCCCCCGCTCTCATTTATCTTGGTGGACTTTACTTTCTAATAGTTGGTATCAAATTAGTAGGTCCCTCAAGGAAATGTTTAACAACCCAAGGAGATCTATGGCGAGTCATTTTAGAAAAGAAAGTCCTAAGTTTGATGGAGTTAACTATGACAACTGAAAAGAAAAGATGAAGACACATCTACTATGTTTAGGACCATGATATTGGTTGATTACAAAGAATGACAAGACTATCATTGAAGAAGACAAAATTGAAGATTGCACTGAGAAAGAAAGAGATCTATTTATGTGTAACATACTTGCCAGAGAAGCACTTTTGTCAGCTCTTCTTGAGAATGAATACAGTCAGGTAAAAAATCTAAAGACATGTCATGAAATCTAGTTATCTTTGGAATCTCCTTTTGAAGGTGATAAACACACTAAGAGAATCAAATTAAAAAATTGGATATGTTTATTTCAAGAAGAAAAGATGATGGAAGATGAATATGTTAGAAGTTATATTAGTAGAATATTAGAGATTGTTGTAGGTATCAAAGCTTGTGAAGGAAATAAGACTGAAGATGAAATTATATGGAAGATATTGAAAACTCTAACCCCAATGTTTAAGTATACAGAGTAGATGATTGAACAAGTCATACCTTGTATTGATAAATTCACTAGAGAGACTCTTCTTGGAAGATCAGAAGCAACGGAGATAGGTTTGAGACAATCTGGAGATTTTCCCAGGAATTGAAATTGCATTCAATGCACTTAGTGTTTGCCTTACTTTGTCAAGAAGTACAAGTGTCAGTAGATATTATGCCAGTAGTAGTAGATTTAAGATTGAAGAAGATAGAAATATTGAAGAAGGAATTGCCTTTCTTGTAAAAAGAGAACCAGAAGGTAAGAAAATCTTTAAATATTGGACATATCAAGAATATGGTCATTTTGCATCTAAGTGTCCTAAGAGAGTGAAGAAATATAAGAAGAAGTTTAAGCCTAGAAGACCTAAAGAGTGATATTATGCTAATGATGAAGAATTTGAAGCTAGCATTGAGAAATTCTTAAGTGAAAGTGATAACGAAAGTGATGACATAGGATTTGTTGCAATAAAAGAAGAAAAATCTGAAATTGAAGTTAAAGAAGAAAAAACTTTATTATCTCAAGTTGAAAAGAAAACTAATTAGATCATAGACATTGGTTGTTCACATCATATGACTGGCCATATGAAAAAGTCTATAAAGTTTAATAATTATGATGGAGGAATTGTTAGAGTTGGAAATAATGCACCTTGCCAAATAAAAGGTATAGGATCTATTAGTCTTGATGGAAAGACTAACACTGATGATGTTTACTTTATGGATGGATTGAAACATAATATTTTAAGTGTTGGACAGTTAGTTGACAAGGGATATCAAGTTTGGTTTACTGAGAAGACTTGTGTGATCAAGGATAAGAATGGTAAGATGATTGGAATGGGAGAAAGAACTAGAGGTAATGTATTATTAGTTGAATCCTACTGAGATGACATGTTTGATTGCTAAGAATGATGACAGTTTGTTATGGCACAAAAGTTTTTGTCACATGAACTTGGATAACATTGTGAAAGAAAGAACCACATTTGCAGTAAGATATTTTCCTAAAATTATGAAACCTACTAACATGCTATGCAAAGAATGTGTTATGAAAAAGAAGAAAAGAAGTTCTTTTTCGAGTAAGAAGTTCACCACAACAACGAAATTGGAGATTGTTCATACAGATCTGAGTGGTCCCATAAGTACTAGAGGATTCTATGGTGAAAGGTATTTTATAATTCTTGTTGATGATTTTACTATAATGATGTGGGTAGCATTTCTTAAAGCAAAATCAGAAGCATTAGATAAGTTTAGATTGCTTAAGAAGAAAGCTGAGAATGAATTAGGAATGAAGATTAAGTGTTTAAGATTTGATAGAGGTGGAGAATTTACTTCAAAAGAATTTAACACTTTTTGTGAAGTGAATGGCATTAAGAGACAACTTTCAACCCCTAAAAAACCTGAGCAAAATATTATTGTTGAAAGAAGAAACAGATCAGTAACTGAGGCAGCAAGAGCTACATTTTTTGAGAATGATATAGTGAAGACATTCTGGAGAGAAGTAGTGAATACAACAATATATAAAATGAATATAGTACATATTAGAATAGATACAAACAAGACTCCTTATGAATTATGGTTTAGACATGCACCATCAGTAAAATATTTTAGAATTTTTGGAACTAAGTGTTATATTAAGAGAGATGATGACATTGGTTAGTTTGATCTGAGAAGTGATGAAGGTATGTTTCTTTGTTATTCATTGAAAATAAAAGCTTATAGATATTTTAATAAGATAATTATGACTATAGTTGAGAGCACAAAAGTTTAAGTGGATGAAAAGTTCAAAATTTAGGAAAGAATACTTGATTCTGATTCTGATGAAGAAGTCTATCCTAAAATTGATCAAGAAAATATTGAGTTATTTTATGAAACTAAAAATGATTTATAGAATGAGATTCATGTTGAGGAAGCAAGAGAACAACTGAGACTAGAGCCTAGAATTGAAGCAAGAATTGAGATAGTAACACCTAATAAGAATTTGATAAGGAATCATCTCGTTGATCATATTATTGGGAGAAAAGAAAAGGGAGTTATGACAATAAATGTGGTACAAGAAGAGCTATGTTTGATTTATCAAATTGAACCTAAGACTACTAATGAAGCTTGTAAATATAAAAATTGGATTCAATAAATGAATGAAGAATTAGATTAGATTGAAAAGAACAATACTGGGGAATTGGTCGCTGGATCTAAGGACAAAAATGTTATAGGAACTAAATGGGTTTTCAGAAACAAGATGAATGAACAAGGTGAAGTTGTAAGAAACAAAGCAAGATTGGTATGGAAAAGATACTCACAACAAGAATGTATTGATTATGAAGAAACATTTGCACCTATTGTGAGAATTGAAGCAGTAAGAATTTTTTTTGCCTATGCAACTTATAAGAAATTCAAAGTGTATTAGATGGATGTGAAGTCAATATTTATGAATGGAGAATTGGAAGAAGTCTACATTGAGTAGCAAGATGTTTTTCTTTGACTCAAGAAGGAGAAATGGTATGTATACTGAACAAAGCCTTATAGGGACTAAAACAAGCACCTAGAACCTAGTATGCAAGATTGGACAAATATTTGGTAAAATTGGGATTTGCTAAAGACACCGCAGGAAATAATTTGTATCTAAAAGAAATAGAGAATGGTTTATTGATTGTAGTTATTTTTTTTGATGATATAATCTTTGAAGGTGAAAATGAAGCAAGTGATAAATTTTCTGATGAAATGAAGACAAAATTTGAGATGAGCATGATTGGAGAAATGAAATTTTTCTTAGGATTACAAATTGTGAAAAATAGTGATGGTAGTTTCTTATCTCAGAATAGGTATCTGAAAGACTTATTACAGAGATTTTGCTTGGAAAATTGTAAGCTTATTGGTACACCTGTGGTAACTATCCATAAGCTATCTAGCAAAGATGAGACTCCTACAGTTGAACAAAGGAAGTACAGATCTATGATTGGAGGTTTTCAATATTTAACTTATACAATACCAAATATATCACATGCACTTGGTATTGTTGCAAGATTTCAAGATGATCCTAAGGAATCACATTATGAAGCAGTAAAGATAATATTTAGATATTTGAAAGGTACAACTGATTATGGGTTTTGGTAAGATAAATCAAATGATTTTACCCTATGTGCATATACAGATGCAGATTGGGGAGGTAGTTTGGATGAAAAAAAGAGTACAAGTGGTGGAGCATTTTTTCTTGGAGGAAGATTGGTTTCTTGGTTAAGCAAGAAATAAAATTGTATCTCATATAGTACAATAGAAGCAAGATATGTAGCAACAAAAAATAATTGTAATCAAATAATATGGATGAAACAAATGTTGAAGGATATTGGAATCAATTTCAATGAGACTTTAATCATACACTGTGATAACACAAGTATAGTAAGTATGTCTAAGAATCATGTGTTACATTATAAAACAAAACATATAGAGATCAAGTATCATGTTGTAAGAGAGAAAGTTGCAAAGAAAGAAGTCATACTTGAGTATATTAGTACATGGGAGAAGATTTTTGATATATTTATAAAACCCTTACCTAAAGGTACATTTAATTATTTGAGAGGTATGCTTGGGGTTCTGCCCCAACCTAGTTTTGAGTAGTGATGCATAAAGTTGCATCAGTTCAATGGTATAGAGCACTATGTATCTGGACTATATGATGATGCTTCCTCTATGGGGGAGTATCTTTGTTTTTGAGTTGAGTCATGAAGGACTCTTTGGTAAAAGGTATCTTGAAATAGTGTCTTTGGATATTTGAGCTTGTTTGGATTGACATAGTGATGTTTAGTTGGTCATTGATATCAATAAGGGAAAAGGATACATGAAAAACATTTGATGATTTGATGATTGATGAAGAGGATTTGAAAAGTGAATTATTGATAGAAGTATACATTTGATGATTGATTTGATGATTGATGAAGATGTTTTGAAAAGATAATGCATAACAACATATTTTCACTTTGGTATTCATGGAACTTGGATATTTTTCATCTATATTTCCATCAATGCCAATGGGGGAGATTGTTAAGCATGAATGATAAATATGTCATATGGGGGAGTATTCTTGTATTTCTGTAGCAGTTTCATGTTGCATTCATGACTATTTTTGTCATTGATGTCCATGTCTTGATTATACTAGAGATTAGCAGAGAAGAAGACAAAGTTTGAATTAGCGCACATGGAGAATTTCAGATAAGGTTATGTAGAGTTGAGGACATGTTCCTTATGGTGTCTTGATATCATGGTTAAGAGAGCATATGGAAATTCAATTATTTATGTTAGTTATGAGTAATCTAGTGGAAATTGTATTATGTGAGTGTTCATGAGAAGCAGTTTGTAATAATCGGATTATATCTCCTAACAGGGATAGAATTTGGACATGTGAAGTTATAAAGAGGTTGAAGACATTGCAGAGGTGACCTAGATAAGTCAACATAGTCAGAGGTCACACATGTGAAGATTTATTAAGTTTGTGAGCTAACAATTTTATGTGGTTATGAAATATTATATAACGTATAATGTTTTATATTTTGTAATTGGTTAATCCTAATTGGCCAACTCAATTATGAAATATTGTGCACAGTATAAAGGAAGGATTGTTTTCCTTAATTGAAATAACAATATGTGTGATATGAGAAGTATATGATGTAAAGTGAGAAGATTTGGTAGTGATATTTGGTGAAGCATTTGGTCTAGTTTTGGCACAGTTAGAGGAGAGAAGAGAAGTTGTTGAAGATTAGTAATTATTGGTATTATTCTACTTGGATAATATAGAGATCAATTGGATAGTGTGTTCAATGATCTTTCCCTTGAAGCTGTTTGGAAAGTGGGTCCTTCTACCTTCTTTAACTCCTAACAGGGTTAGAATCTTCTCACAGAGATTCAAAGTCTTCTAACAGGGATTGATATGTACTGAATTTAATTCATAAGACTCCTTACAAAGTCCATCCTCTCAAAAATAACTTTCATATTAGTATATCTTTTGTGGGTACCACCCCTACTAGGGTTTACTCTCTTATCAAGAGGTTCCCTAGTTAACAAATTTAGTGTCATTGTGTATGATTATCTTTCTTTGGTTGATGTTTATGTTGATTACATGTTTCAGATTTAATAAGGTTAATAAAAGTTGTTTTTATCAGATAACTAATTCACCCCCCATCCCTCTTAGTTATCTTGGTGGACTTTACTTTCTAACAAGTAGAGCTACAAAAATAATGGAAGAAAAGGATTTAAGATCTATGAAGAAGAGTATTTTTGGACCACATCAAGAAGACCAAAAAGAATAGGTAGCTACCATTTTACATCATCCTAATTAGACAACACAAAGGCACATTTATGAATAGTGGCACATGTACAACATAACATGCAATGACATATAGAAGGAGAGAGATACAAATAGAATAATGTGTACACCATTGTGATTCTTTTATCACCTTGCACCAACAAAGCAAAAAGGGTCATTCAAATAAATCTAAACAAAATAGATAACAAAAAATATATCATGGGGGAAGCACATTACAATAAGAAAACACACAAAATATACCACACAAGAGGAGATAATCAAGTGTATCACTTTACCCTATCTCATTATATAGTGTTTATGGAAGGTGGGAAACTCACAATAGGAAGAACAACAAGCATGATAGATGGAACAATAGCTAGTTCCAAACAAGGATCATGTTGTGGAGATAGGTCATTGTGTTTGTCATTAGGAGTGATAGATAACTATTGTGAAAGTACAATTGGTAAATCATGATCAATATTAATAGTCTAATAGACATAAGAATCACTAACATGGATATCATTGTTAGCATCATTCACATCATCATCAAGATTATCTTCTCATCCAAATTAATTGTAATAGAATCTAAGATATGAATAACATTGTCATATTTTCTCATTTTGATCTTGTCTAAATTCACTTCCTCTTTTATCTCAACTATGGGTTGGTCATAAGGATGCAAAGAATGAGTAGGTGTATGAGGTGAGACAATGTTTTTAGAATCCCATTGACAGGCTCTAGCATGAAGCTTACAATGGAAGTCATGATCATGACAGTTGTATTTGGTTTTTCTAAAAAAATGGTTTTGGATAGGATCAATAAATATCAGGTCCTTTTATTCTTTAGGAGGAAAAATGGGAGGAACAACACCAAGTTGATAGATGACTTGAGAAGGATGTTTATGAGCTATAGGAGGTGAAACATAAGCATATATAGGATGTGTAGCTAGTGTATAAATAATTCCATGTCTAGGGAAAAGAGATGGAACATCCTTATATTTTCTAAGTTCATAAATCTTTTGGACCTTGAAGGCTTGGTATAATTGAAAAAGATATTTAGGTCGGGTTTGATTTGGTTGAAGCATAGAAGGCTAAAAGAAATCAAGGTCAACTGAGTCTTGAGGCACTGAAGGCTAATAAAGACTATGGTTAATAGTCATGATTTATCCATTATGGGGAAATTTAAGACATTTATTAATACGGGAAGCTACAACTTTCATAGAAGTAATCCAAGGAAGACCAAGTTTTACCTGAAATTGATCACAACTTGGGATAAAAATGAAAGTAACATGTATAGTTTTACCTCCAAATTCAATAGGGAATAAAAGGTAGCCACGTGAAGGATAGAGGAAACCATTTCAAGTTTGGATCATAACATCGGATCTATCATACAAACCATGTTGGAATCATCTTCTATAAATATGCTCATCATTTATCACATTCACCATGCAAGTGGGATCAATAATGACACCATAGGAAGGAAGGCCATTAGCCTTTGCGACAATGTAGTCGGGACATATAGGTGCTTTAATTGTCTTAATAGGGTCAAAGGTAATGCAATTCTCAAATGGAGGTTTAGGTTTAACTTTCTCAACTTGGTTGATAACATGGTTAACTTCTTAATCATCATCATTATAGGAAATAGATGGAGGAGGAGAAGAAGAAAGTTGAGAAGATTCAATAGTGTTGGTTGAATGAGAGGTGAGAGGGAAAAGGATTAGTATAGATTTGAAAGTTTTGGTTAGGAGGTGAAATATATTTATTTCCATTATTATTGTCACCTTATATAGATATAACATTGGAATCAATAAGGTCTTGAATAATAGTTTTGAACTAGTAACACATTTTAGTATCATGAGTAGGTTGATGATGGTATTGACATAAATATTTGGGATCAAAGTATTTGGATTTGGGTTTAGATGGATCAATGGGTTTTACAAGAGGAAGTGTTAATACATTAGCATTAATTGACTTCAACATCACATTATAAAAAGATTCAGAAAGTTGAGTATAATTAAAAGAAGGTTTTAAAATTGATGACAAAGGAGACACCCCTTTGGATGCTGCTACTACTTGTTCATTAATAGTGTTGGATGAGTTGTTTATTTTGATGAAGGTTTAGCTTCAATTACCTAGTATTCAGGCTCAAGAAAAAGGTTGCATAGCCACATTCTAGCATGGGAGGAGAAGCTTGGGTATTTCACTTGCCCAAGGGATCCCCACCCCTATTTCTCTAAACACGACAATGTTAATGTTGTCCCCTAGGAATTATTCTTTGAAAACCCTCCTCAGCAGCATCAAAATGTCTACCTTTTCTCCTCTAAGGTTGAGAGGTCAACAAGAGATGCCAAAAAATGGGATGTAATATTGGTATTCACACAGTTCATGTCTTCATTGTGAAAAAAATCTCTGCCCAACACCATTTTAATAACCTCATTTACGAAAGGCCCACCCTCCCTAAAAATTGATTCCAAGGTTTCATCTGAGAAGGAGCCCAAAAAGGGCTTATGGGCTTCCTCAGATGTACATCTAAGCCTAATAGGAGTGTCCATCTAAATCTTGATTCTTCAAAAACCTAAAAGTTAAATTATTTACAGACTAATGACCTAAACCAGAGGAAGCTACAACAATCTATCTAGCAACGATGAATTGAGGAAGAAAGGAGCTAGATCATCTATAAATAACACTTGTGTTATCTCTATTGAGAATTAATGATTGTTATTTGTATCAAAGGAAGTCAATGATATTGATCGATTACTTTTATGAACTCAGTGGATAAAAGAAAGCATCACAAGCCAATCGGTTAAGTCTTTATACCAAGCATCTGATAGTTTTACCGAGCATCAGACATCGATACCGAGTAGCAGTAAACACCAAGCACCAATGTAATTACCAAGTAGTATTTACCGAGGATCATAGGAAATGACATAGGAATTAGAAATGGCACATCTATCTATGCAAATTGTTACCACATAATCAGAACATGTTTTACCAAGATCAAGGATAATTTATTGTTGAGATATTCATTATTTGCGATGAAGATCTTATGATTTATTTTGATTTAGGTTATTTTTGTACACCGTAGATCTTAGGGTTTTCTCTAAGATGTTGAAACCTAATTTTGTATAAGTGGCATAAAGTAGTATGCTATATATTTTGTATTTTACATCATTTTTTATGTGAACCAATGTATGAGCAAAGAAGCACTTAAAGCACTAGCCAACCTTCAAGATTATCAGTTGAGAGAGTAGAATAGTATTAAGAGTTTAATTAGATTAAGGAAGAATCAGAATCAGGCTAATTGATTAGTTCAGAGTAGAGATCTACATAGTATAAGGTGATATCTATTCAGTACTTTATTGATATGTATTAGACAAGCTGAGTTGTTATTAGTAGATAGTTACCTATTGCTTTCTAATAATTGTAATAAAGTTTTGGTGAAATCTCTTAACAGAGTAGACCTAACAGTCTTTTTGTAAATCTCTTAATCGAGTGCACACTCAAGTAGTGCTATTTAAATCCTATCACTAGGTAGATCTAGATGATTGAATATGTTACTCTTAACAGGGTAAGATCACCAGAAGTGATCAAAACTTGTAGCCCTAACAGGAAAACCTTTTCTATCTGCAGTAGTGAAGAATTTGTGGGTGTCATCCCCACCGCAGTTTTTACCTTCTAACAAGGATTTTTGCATTAACAAAATACTTGTGTTATGGGACTATTATATTATTGATTTCATGTTATTTACATTTACAAGTTGAATGGATGAATGATACATGCATTTGATACAAGTTATTTTGCAAGGTTACTACTAGTTGCTATTATAGATCTGAAAGGTTTATGAATTAAATTTTTTTGTGGGCACTAATTCACCCCTCCCCTCTCAGTACCCTATCTCTCCTAATCCAACAATTGGTATTAGAGCTCAGTTCTCTTATTGGATAGTTTAACCACTGAAGGGTAAAGATCTAGTCATGGAGAGGTATAAGTTAGATAAGACAATAGAAAATCAAAAGATTCAGATGCAGATGTTTATTGAGCAGTATAAGCAAGCTAAGGATGGACTGAAGAAAGTACTGGTTGAAAGGAAGAACCTAGCTATTCTAAAAAATGAAGTTGGTTACCATGAAGAAGCAATTGATGATCTATTTGATCACATTGGGTCTAGATCTATAAGTATTTCTGATGGATCTGAAAGTGCAATCTCTCATTTGTCTGAAAAGAACCTTCACTTAACCGGACAAGTGAAAGTACTACAAATTAGTAAGGAATCATAGATGGTGAGAATGGTAGAAATAATGAACAATGCTAGACATGCTAAGCAAGAAAGAAATCTAGCTATTGAAGACTGAAGACAGATAACTAAACAACTTCAAGAAAAAGAAGGTGAGATACAAAGACTCGCTAATCACCATTTTAAAATGTCTAATTAGATGGTGGTTGTGAATCAAGAAGTCAACCGAGTAAATGGAGAATTATCAAGAAGACTTGAAGATGTTGCAATACTCAGAGAAGAAAATGTGAAGTTGAGAAATGAAGTGAAAACTCAACAACAACACAATGAAATGAAGAAATTGGCTGAGGATAATTCTAAAAGGATTGATGACTTTCTGATTAATCAAAGAAGATTTGGAAGCAAAGCTGGTTTAGGCTATACTGGTGAAGGAGAATCATCACAACAAGCTAAACAAGCCAACAATAGTCAAAGACAAAGGCCAAAGATGCTATCATGTTATCACTGTGGAAAGCTAAGACATACTTCAAATGTGTGGAGAAGCAAAGCACAAGGTAAACCTTCTGTCACTCCTAAGTTTAATGGTTATTCCTATTATTGTGGAAATTATGGTCACCAAGCTTATGAGTGTAGAGCTAAACTAAACAAGAATGCTAACAATCCTACCATGGAGAAAATATGTTATACATGTAATAAACATGGACACACTACATGAGAGTGTAAGGCAAAAATGAAGCAAGTATGGACACCTAAGCTGAAGACACAAAACAAGCCTTATCAATCAAAGAGACAAGGTAATTCTTATGTTTGGGATTACAACACATGGACTAATTGTATTGCATGTGGTAGATATGGGCACATTATAGAAAATTGTAATAGGAAAATATGGGCTAGACAATTAAGAAGCTGGACAAGCACTGGAATGGCATGTTTGTATTGTCATAAAGCTGGTCATTTAAGCAAGGATTACAGAGACCAGGCACTAGAAGAAGGACATGTATTTGAGAGTGGAAACACTATTGCAGATATCATCAAAATCAAGAACACTATGTGGAGAAAGGCATCTAATGAGAATGCTGAGTCAAGTAATGCTGTCGGTGAAACCTCGTCCGCTACATTAGGTGACATCGGTACCTCCACCTAAGGTGATATAGGTATGTATGGGACTAAAATTTCAAAATCATCACATTTTAACATACAGTTCCTTATACATGTTGTGCACATACCAAATCTATATGAATAAAGATGCATTATGGTTTATATGTATTGAGCTAACAAAGTCACAAAGTCAAAAAAGTTAGACCGAGCAATGGTTAGCCGACGGTAATCACTATTCAATGTTAACTGAGTATCAATATCAACCGAGAAAAGAAATCATGTGTTAACCAAGTTGATGAAGTTTTTAGTCATCACCGAGCTGACAGTTGTCATGAACTAGGAAGTAGGTCAAGCATTTATTACATAAAGTTTTGAGTGGGAATACTGAAAGTTCTATAAATAAATAGAAGAAAGAGTTCATTTTTCACATTGTGAATATTGGAGAGCTAAAATTTCACAAAGCGAGTTTGAGCAAGAATCTTTCAAGCTAATTCAAGCAGTTACAGATCGAACTGAGCATAGTCTTCAATACATTTTGATTAATTTGAAACCCTATTGAGCATATTCTTGGTACTTACTAAAAACCTAGTTTGTTGAAATGGCATCTACTATGAGTTCTTCTAAAGTTGTGGAAGAATAAGTTAATCTAATAGTGTCAGGAAGCTACATGGAACCTCATTATAAGTTACACCTTGAAGTAGCATAAAAAATGGATTCAGCGGGCACTTTTTCAAGCATCCCACCTAGGGTTTTGTTAACTGAAGACATACGATCATACATACACTATAAAATTGGAGAAATAGGTGATTTCAATATGTATGTTGTGTATCAGGCTCTTTGTGATAAAGATATAAAGCTAAAGCCAGAGCACAAACTGGTAGAGACACTTGGTCTTACCAATGCCCTAAATTTCTCAAAGAATTTTAAGAACGAATAGATTAGGGTTGTGCTGAACCGCTATCATGAGGGTACATTCTGGCTAGATAGACCAATCAAGGTTAGAAAAAGAATGATTAGAAGGGTTACTGATTACCCTACTACCAATAAAGCCAAAGCATTCAAAAGTTCACCACAGGCCGATGTAGAAAAAAATATTGGTGCAGCATGGGATGGAAGAGCACTGCAAATTACATCAATTGTGGATCCCAAAGTTAAGTTTACATCACATGTAATTGGGTACAAGATATTTTAGTCAAGCAGGGAAAATAGTGTACTATGTAGTGCAGTCAACATGGCTCATAAAATGATAAAGAAGGGTCATCAGATAGACCTAGCTGAGCTACTACCAAGATAGGTTGAAGAAAACATGAAAACAATCAGGACACAGAAGTCCAATACTTGTAAGTTTGGATCATTACTAGTATGTTTATTTTTCTATCTCCAAAAATTCTTCCTTCTGTCGGTCACACCAATTGGCCTACTAACACACTAATCAATTTACAAATTTTTGATATTATGAAAGATCTAGGAGATAATGCTAAAAATGTTATAAAAAATTATTTTGAGGATTTTAAAGTAAAGATGAATTTGAGAAGTAGGATTCCAAGTTCACAGGTAGAGAATTTTGAGATAGACATATGTTTTCTAGTAGACACTGATCACACTATGATAAAAGTTATAGAACTGAAAACAAAATGGCTAGCACCAATGGGATAGGAGATGGATCATGATTTTAGTTTGAAATCTATTTAGGCACTGCTAGCATTACTGAAAGACAAAAAGGCTGAAAGGTTTGGAACCTTTGAAGAAGCAAAGTCAAGAATAAAAATAGGACTTGTCATTGGTAAAATGATAAGAAAAGAAAAGAAAATGAAGAAAGTCTTAACTGAGCATTTTGGAGACTTATCTGACTCGTCTAAGGAGTCATCGATTGAAACTACAACTGAAGGTCAGTTAATGTTGGCTAAAAAACCATATGATAGTGAAGAAACTGAGTCTGAAGAAGAACCATAATCTAAATAGGTTTCTCTCACACCAGTTACAAAGAAGAGGCAGTTGCCAATGCAAATAGGTGCACGCACAAGGTCATCAATTGTAGCGTCACCACCACAGAAGAAGGGAGCTATGAAGGTAGAAAAAAAAAGGCTGCTACACCAACAAAGACTTATGTAAAGAAAGGACCCAAGGTGATAGCCAAGGTACCAAAGAAAAGGAGAAAGTTAATAAGAAGTAAGGAAGACCTAGAGGATGAAGATCTTAATAATGAGCAATTCAAGGTTGTTAGTAACAAGGCAAGATCTGTAGATGAGGTTGCTGCAGATATAATTAAGCATAGAGATCTCTCTGATCTGAAGTTGAAATGATTTGACATGATGTCAAATTAGGACCAAAACAAAATTGATGAAGCAATCATGTAGATGATGACTCACTTTAAATTAGCCCAATTAGAATTTGAAGGATCACTACCCAAGGCATTAGAGGAATGAGTAAATTAAAAGTGGTCATATGCCTTGGAAACTAAGAGAAAAAGAAGGCAACAAATTATAGCATTGATAGCACCAAAGCTATCTCTTGATGAGCTTAAATAACTTATGGATACATATGTGCAGAGATTCAAAATAAAAGGTTGAGCTATGCTAGTGTTAGATGAGAATCTGGCAGAACTTCATGAGTCTAGTCAACTCATCTGGACTTCAATTCTTGCTGTCAGAGAACACAATGAGAAAGTTGCATTTCAAAATTTGTCTAAAAAGAGAAAGAATTCCAAAGGTAAAAGTATATTCATTGATGATGAAACAACTAAGAAAACAACAGAGTCCCTTGTATCATTTACCGAGGTGATTGATACAACAATTGCTCAAGAAATTAAGGATAGTTCATAGGATACACCGAATCTAGTAGTGATTGAAATTGAGGATACAAATCATAAGGATGTACTCATTGAGGACATCAAAAACAGTGATCCTAATGACAAGGATGAAGATGATGATGTGAATAATGCACCATACATCACACAGGATGAAGCACAAGTTACTGAGTGTGCATTTCCATCATTATTGGATGAGCTTCTTGTTCTTGTTGAAGAAATTGAAATTCTCTCACAAGAATAACCCGATGGCTTAGACCTCGAGCAACCTAAAGATACAACAAGAGAACCAAGCACCAAGACACCTACAGAGACAAACAAGCCTGAAGGAAAAGAGGCCACCCAAACTAAAACAAAGGCACAAGAAGAGCCTAAAGAAACTGATGCCACCCCACCTTCAGTCAACCAACACACAGATTACCGAAGAGTAGAAAAAGGAAGATAATGTGTCAACTAGGCATAACACACTGAGAGCAAAAGAAAAACTATTGTTTTAGTAGCCAAGAGTTCACCACAGGAACCTGAGAAGAAGAAGAAGAAGAAGAAGAAGAAGAAAAATAAAGGAAAAGGGTCGATCACTCTAGATGAAGTTATTGGGATACCTGAGTGTGACCCAAGGACCCTTAGCCCCGAGGAACTAAGAAAATATAGGGAATTATGTACCAGGAAAGAAACATAAGAGAAGTTGAGAAAAGAGAGAAAAAGCAAGGAGATATTAGAAAATGTAAGAGATATCTTACAATAGGTTGTACTTGAGGTACATGTAGATGAAGACACTCTAATTATGGACCAACTTGCTACTCTCCCTGAAGGAATAAATGCCCCAGATATCGATGTCAACAAGTGAATTGAAGAGAGGGCTGAGTCAAAGATACAAGATAAACTTGTCGAGAGAATAAGCCAAGAAGTGGCAATCAACAAGGTTAAGCTATTAGAGGTAATAATTGAAATTCAGTGTATTACTAAGTTAATTTGTCAAATGTTGTTTAAACTATGCACTGTGGAAACCTTCACTGCCGAGATCAGTGAAAAGATACAATAGTTTGAAAATGAAATCAAGGCCAGTGCACATGTAGCTACAACCGAGCCACAAGCTTTTGCAAAGTATATATTGAGAGTTCAAGAACTTAGGTGGTTGATAGAAAATCTCAGGAAACAAGAAGAGAGAGTCAGCGATTAGGTCACTGAATTACAAACTGAGCTCCTACCCTACTTGAAAATTTTTGAGAAGCATATAGTCAAGGCACAACCACTTGTTACAACACCAGAAATCTCAATGTTGGAGAACATCTTTGACATGCATGCACAAGTCGGTCTTGAGCACATTTCTCTCACCAACTTGAAAGAGGAATGAGAAAACCTCTTAGAATCATTGAAGAAAACCCATCAGCACATTTTTGACAAGCTGTAAGTATACATTTTTGTATTTGGAATTAATATCAAAAAGGGGGATAATAATGTATATGCCAAATAGGTAAATAGATGCTAAGTATACTACACATTATCGGGAGCATGCACTGAGGGGGAGTTTATAAATTTTTGATATATATGTATATGGTGGAGATATAAGTTTTGAGACATAAGGTCTATATATAGTAAGGTTTTGACACTAATGCCAAAGGGGGAGATTGTTGTCTCTATTGAGCATTAATGATTGTCATTAGTATCAAAGGAAGTCAATGATATCAGTTAGTTACTTGTATGAACCCAGTCGGTAAAAGAAAGCATCACAAGCCAATCAGTTAAGTCTTTATACCGAGCATCAGATAGTTTTACCGAGCACCAGACACCGATACCAAGCAGTAGTAAACACTGAGCATCAGTGTAATTACTAAGAAATATTTATACTGTTTACCAAGGATCACATGAAGCGGTATAGGAATCAAAAATGGCACATCTATCTATGAAAACAATTACAACAGAATCAGAAAATGTTTTCCCAAGAGTGAGGATAATTTATTGTTGAGATATTCATTATTTGCGATGAAGATCTTATGATTTGTTTTGATCTAGGTTATTTTTGTACACTGTAGATCTTAGGGTTTTCTCTAAGATGTTGAAACCTAATTTTGTATAAGTGGCATAAAGTAGTATGCTATATATTTTGTATTTTACATCATTTTTTATGTGAACTGATGTATGAGTGAAGAAGCACTTGAAGCACTAGCCAACCTTCAATATTATCAGTTGAGAGAGCAGAACAATATTCAGAGTTTAATCAGATTAAGGTAGAATTAGAATTGGGCTAATCGATCAATTTAGAGCAAAGATCAACACAGTATAAGGTGATATCTATTTAGTACTTTATTGATCCATATCAGACAAGCTGAGTTGTAATTAGTAGATAGTTACCTATTGCTTTCTAATAATTGTAATAGCGTTTTGGTGAAATCTCTTAATAGAGTAGACCTAATAGTATTTTTGTAAATCTCTTAACCGAGTGCACACTCAAGTAGTGTTGTTTAAATCCTATAACTAGGTAGATCTAGATGATCTAATATGTTACTCCTAATAGGGTAAGATCATCAGAAGTGATCAAAACTTGTAGCCCTAACAGGAAAACCTTTTCTATTTGTAGTAGTGAAGAATTTGTGGGTGTCATCCCCACCGCAGTTTTTACCTTCTAACAAGGGTTTTTGCGTTACCAAAATTATTTTGTTATGGGACTGTTATATTATTGATTTCATGTTATTTTCTTTTACAAGTTGAATGGATGAATAATACATGCATTTGATACAAGTTATTTTGCAATGTTACTACTGGTTGTTGTTATATATCTGAAAGGTTTATGAATTAAATTTTTTTGTGGGCACTGATTCACCCCTCCCCTCTTAGTACCCTATCTCTCCTAATCCAACAACTTGATCGATACTTAGCAATTAATTATTCTTTTTTTAATCATATTAAATCCATTATCCTTAATCTTTCATATCTTCCTGTAACTCTATCATGTAAATCTTTCCCATAAATGCATGCATGTGAGAAACTTAAATTCATTTTCCTTAATCTTTCATATCTGCCTATAAATCTTTCCCATAAATTGTAGGTTGTATTTATTTCTTACTTAGTTACAAGTTACCCTACAAGTGGCAACATCATCCACCCTCTACATGTGATGTTGTAATCAATGATCATGTTTATGGTGAAGGTTAATATTTGATACGTGTCGTGCTTATCGATACAAACATGTTGAGTGAAGAGTCTAGTACAGATAAGTTGACAACCCTAATTTGATACATGTCAACATTCTGGTGATTTCCCAAAGAACTTTGTTTCCTTCAAGAAATTGGGGCTAAGATTAACCTTCATCCATTGATCTTAGATCATCAGATGGTCTCAAATAATACATTTAATAATATAAAAATGTGCTTGCAATAAAATCCTAATCTATAATAAAATTGCATCCCATCTTTTCAAAATCGCCCATAAAATATTTTTTCCCATAATTAACAAACAATTAGCCAATAACATAAATAAATTTTCAAACGGTACATAAAATTCGCCATTACAATTATTATTTTTCCCTTCCAAAAAAATCATTCACCTCATATATTATAATTTTTTTACTTCAAAAGAAAAAAATTTGCCTCATTCAATATATATTTTCCCCCACATGATTGTATAATTCACCAGGAATTTATGGAATTTTCATTCAGCAAGAAAAATTTGCCAATACAAACTATGAAAAATCACGGATTTGAAAAAAAAATTGCCTTCATTAAGAAAAATTTCCCCCTAAAAAATGTACTATTTGCCAGGATTTTACACTATTTCCTAAGAGGGGGTTTCTTAAAGTTATCCCTATGCCCGACACCCTATTGTATTTATTCAAGGTTTCCTTCATAATTCTAACTTCTTAGAAAGAAGCGACACCAAATACAAGGGTATCATTTGTCAATTGGAGATGGGAGATAGCCTCAACACTAACCGCCACTAATACATTTGGTCCTCTTTTCCGACGGTCATTTCTGATGGAGGGGAACATTTTGTGAAATTGGTGTTTTTTTTTTAAATTGTACCCGACAGGATAACCGTCAAAAATGATACTGGATACATGTTGGAAAACTGATGGGAATTCTATAATTGTGACACAAAATTATGATGAGAATACTATACTTGTGACAAGATAACTGTCATATATTATATAGGCTATCTGTCGGCATTTTGACGGTATTGTTTTAATTGCGACACACTTTTACGATGAAGATGCTATACTCCCGATACAATAACCATCAGAAATGATACTAGATACCTATCAAAATTTGGATAGTAAGCTATAAGTGTGACATCATTCCAAGTGGTAATGCTATAATGCTATAATATCATTATGTGTCACTAATTCTGATAGTTTTATCTATCAAGAATTATGATGCTTACCACTTATGTTGTAATTTTTGAGGAAATAACTCTGACTTCCCTTTGTGTCAAACATTTGATGAATAGTCATTGAATTTACGATAGATTTTGGTTATAATTTGGCCTCAAATGTACTAGTGCACTACCTTAACACCTTTCTAGATTCCTTCTCTTCTTTTTTTAGAAATCAATTTGCCAAGGGACTCTACCATAATAATAAAAAGAAAGGGGGAGATTGGATCTCCTTGTGTTTCATCTTAAAATGGAAGAACTTCCATGATAAGAGCATTTATCCCTCTAAGTAAGTGGTCTGGGGTCATGTTAAGTGCCTTAATCAGGTCTTTGCATGTATCTGGCTTTTCCCCATGTTCTGCTTCCCTTTGCACCCATTTTTCACTTCATATTTGCATTTCCTAGCATTCTGGGCTAGGGTCTTGAGGTTTTTGACCTCAAGGTCAAAGTTGACCTTGAGGGTCAAAGTTGACCTTGACCTTGACCTAGGGTAGAGTCGACCTCGTCCTTGACCCCTAGTTCAAATTTCAAGTTTTTCTAATTTTTGGGCATCGAGTTTCGGAAAGATTCTTTTTCCCGCCTCCGAGTCAGCCATTTCGGGTTTTGAAATGGTAAATCCTTAAATTAAATTTAATATGGGTCCATTTCTAAGGGTTAAGGTTAATTGGGATTTAATTCCTCAATGTCAGCCTTCTCTAGAGGTTTGTGCCCTAGTTCACTATAAAAGGAGGCCTTCCTTCCTCATTTTCACATCACATCTCAAGCAATTTCATGAGCAATCTCTCAAGTGCAAGCAAGTGAATTCAAGCATTCAAGCAAGCCTTCAAGCATTCAAGTGTTCAAGAATTAATCCATCAAGGAGATCCATTGTTAGCCATTAAAGGATTCAATCTCTTTAGAGTCCCCTTGAAGATCCATCCTTCTACATTCATCCAAGCCTCCTTAAATGAAAAGGTCAATTCAAGATTGGTGTTGAAGATCAAATGCCATTAGTTTGAGACATCCTACATTCATTCTACATCCATTGAAGCATTCCTACTTGTGGATTTGAGGATTCGAATCCTCTACAAGGACTTCAACATAAGCGAGGTGCATTGTTTCAATTGCTTTGTTTATGCACACTACATTTCAATTCAATTTCAAGGTTAATTCCTAAATTGGGGTTTGACCAAGGCAAACCCCCCATACAAACAACAAAACTCCCTTTTTCTTGCCAGTACAGGTGTGGAATTTCGGATCTGAGATCGGATTTGGATGCCCTTTTCGGTGAACTTCTGAGATATGCGAACAAAGTTAGAATCGACCTTCAAATAAAGAATGTAGCCTTTGACCTTTTATGAGGGTCAAAGAATACCTGCTGTCAGAAAGACAAAAGATTTCTGGTTTTCTTCATCTCAGCATTTCCAGTCCGAAATAGATTGCAAAATTGCCCAAATTTACACACAGACATCAAAAATTGGTATTTTCCAGATTTTCCCTATTTTGAGGTTAGTATTTGTATTTCAATTATTTCAGATTTCAAGCACAATTCTTCATAGGGAAATATAAGGTTTTCTCTCTCTCTCTTTCATGTTCTCCATAGATTGATTCAATTGTGTATTAACCTTTTGGTTGATCAAATTGGATCTCTCCTTTGGGAATTTGGATTTAGGAGTGGATCTAATATTTCCCCCATATATTACATTGAATAGGTGTGATTCCATTTTACCACTATTCACCTTGTATAAGTCCTTTATTAGACTCAAAAAATCCTTGTGAGCTCCCATTAACTAGGTTCGAGAAGCAGGGAGAATTAATGCAACCATTAATCCAATTTACCCAAGAATCACAAAAATGAACTTTTTAAGATTTTTTAATAAAAACTCTCTATTTACCTCATCACAGGCCTTTTGAATGTACAACTTAACCAACATTATTTTTGTATGAGCTCTATAAATGGAATGTTTTGCTTCATGTGCCACAATCACCCCTTCATAAATTGATCTACTCAACAAGAAACCAGTTTGTTCAGGGGAAATAATGTTGTCTAAAATCCCTTTTAATTTCTTCACCATCATTTTTGAGATGATCTTATAAATTGTGTTACATAATAAAATAGGGAAAAAATCACTAAAGGTACTAATATCATCTTTCTTTGGGATGAGAGAAATGAAGATATTATTAAAGTATTTTAATACAACACCATTGGTTCTCGATTCTTCAACAACCTCCCAAAGATTGATAGAAAAAATTTCCCAAATTTTTTGAAAAAAGGTTGGGAGTCCATCTAGACCTAACACTTTATCCCCTCTCCAGCCAAAAGGGGCCACCTTAACTTCCTCCATTGTAACCAATTTCACCAACATCTCATTTTCCTCATCATTAATACATATAGGGATTCTCTCCAAAATGTCTACATCATTACATGATTTAAAGTTTGGGTCATCTTAAAACCATCTAAGAAGTGGCTCATGGCTTCTTTACAAATGACATCTTTATAAATTACTATCACCCCCAAATGATTCTAAATAGAATGAATTTTGTTATAAGACCATCTGGCTTTCATGGAGTTATGAATTTTTTTTGTGTTACGACCCCCCTCTGTCAACCAAGTCACTTGAGATTTTTGTCTCCAAAATGTTTCCTCCCTTGCCATAATTTTTGAATACTCTTTGTTAAGCTCTCTCACTATGACAAAATCTTCCTCTGTCATACCCCTATCTACGATTTTGGAATTTAGGGTACCTAATTATTTCTCAATTCTATATTTCTTAGTAAAATGTTCTTAAACACTTCTTTATTCCATCTTTTTAGTTGCTCCTTGATGTGCTATAACTTTTGGAAAAAGAAAAAAGCTTTATTCCTAGTCCTTATCAAAGGCTTAGCCCACCATTAATAAACCATGTCCTTCAGAACATCGACCCTTAGCCACATCTTCTCATATTTAAAGAGGCATCATTCAGGTGCTTCTGATTACCTACAACTAATTGAATTTCTTGATGGAGTGAATGGACAAGTGAATGATAGTGATTAATGGTCATCGAGCTACTAAAGTGATATGTAAGACAAATAAATCAGTTAGTGTATTGTTATTGATGTCAACTAGTTTTGACTATACTTATCATGATGGTTACAAACATCTAAAGAAGAAAATGGTAAAGGAATGATATATCTACATGAAGATGAGATGGATATGAGAGATACGGATATGGTATGCATTGGGTAACTTATTGATGAGTCTATGAAATCATATTGTTGACTTGATTATTGTTGGTTCCAAAAAATGATGGATTCACTTTTGGCCAACTAACAGGTTCACATTGATACCTCCATAAATCTGGCTTAATCTAGCCAAGGCTGGTAGGCCTAATTTCACTTTGAACTATTTAATTCTCTATGTCGCACAACTACATACATAACAAACAAAGTTCCTCTAAAGGCAGTGAATGACCCTTTAAGGAAATAAATTAATCTCCTAAAAATCTCTATTCTATAATACTTGACTAAATGGATTATACTAAATAATTAAAAGTAATGCTTTTGAAATAATGATTTAATGATCTATAAACTACAAATGTATGAACCAAATGACAATTTCCAAATAATAGTTAGATCAGTGCCTTCTAAATACTTGGGCTATAGAGTCATAAAACTTTCAATCCTACGTACAATTAGAGATGGTTTTAAGGTAACTCACTCCTGTAAAGCGAGACCATCACCCTGCAAGCTTCTATTGAAACAAAATTTAAAACAACTTATACAATAGGTCCTATGGTTTTTAACCCAACTTAAGAGCCATGGTTTTTAACCCAACTTAAGAGCCCGAAAGGAAATAGTAACAGGTTCTCAGACCATGCTACCATTATTCAAATTGTACAAATTAATCATAAATGAATGCATCAAAAAGAAAACACAATAGGATACCCTGATTCATAGAGTAATCTGAAAGACTAATTGAAAACATGTAACTTATAACCACAAATAAAAAGAAGAGCACTTATCTTTATTAAAGTTGAAAAAATAGTACATTAGAGTTCATATTGCATTTGTGATCAAATTCTATTCTATGAAAATCTTCATTGTATTGTTTATATTGTCCTCTCTCTACATTTTACATTATGTATATATACTCTACATTTTACATTATGTATATATATATGTGTTTGAGTGGCTTTCACACCTCTTTAGGGTGAAAAGACACAACCCTTATTACAAATTATTTTGAAAAAATAATAAACTAACTAAAAAATAACTACCTAACTTTCGGATTTGGGCTTGGTCAAAAAACCAAAACACCTCATGGAAAGCTAAGATTTTTATTGGAAATAGGAAATTTGATTTCCCGAACTGGGTCTTTTTTAGATTTTTAAAATTCAATCATCTTCTATGTCTGTCAACATCATCTTTGCAGCAGGTCGAAATTCTGGCATTTTCTGAAGGCTTTGATCATAGAATTTTGATTGTTCTTGTCACATAGCTTCCTTCCATAATCTCTCAACTTTTTAATTGAAAATTAATATAATTTTTTATCTCATTTCATGTACTCCATCATTAATTATTTGGCATGGAAATTAAGAGGCCATTTTTTAGGGTTTTATCAATATATAGGACTCCAAATTTTGCCCAAAATTTAGAGCTCCAACAATTATATTACATGATTTTGTTATGTATTGAAGATTATAACTGAACAAGTTTATGCAGTCAATGAATGAAGATTTCTGTATACATCAAGCTGGTGTAGTGTATAACAAGTACAATATTAATCAAGCAGGTAATCACCGACACATTATGTACTGACTGAGTGAAAGAAATAAAATTTTAATCACAACCGGCCAAATTGATGAGCTAGACAATTGCTTATGATTCTGAGATAGAAAATAAATTTTGTTATGATGATCTAATGACTGGAAAAATTCAAGATTGATTGAATGAAGGAGAATGAAATGTGTTATTGACACAACTGTCGAGGAAGCTTAAAGTGACAAAATGAACGATGGAGATTAATAGCTAAAATCTAACCGATGAGAAGAAAATGATTTGTGTTGTCTATTTAAAGAACACAAGATTCATTATTGAGTATGGGATTATTGATACTGTAGGAGAATTCACATGAAAAGAACTATTTTCATGCACCACTAATCAAACTGGTTGAAGATAGAACCAATTTGAACTACAGACCTTACCAAGTATCAGATAAGCATACACCAAGTGGAATGAAGTTGGAGGATATGAGGGATTGAATTGATTATTGATCAGAGGAGGTATATTGAGCTTAGCATAAAACTAAAAATCTACAAATATTAGTTGTATTTAAATCAGATCATTATTGTATTAGTTTAACCATTATTACAGATAAATCTCTTAACCGAGTGGGACTTAACAATCCTTTTGTATTTCAATATGACATTCAATGAATGTTTATTTTTTTCTTGTTGACCCCATAGTGAATGCTGGTCAAAGAAGAACTATTAGTGATAAATCGTCTAACCAACTCACACCTTATAGTGTATTTTATAACCTTTAACAAGGTTGGCTCCTAACCGAGCTTAGTTTAGAAGAGTGAATTATTTTGGGTTAGTGGTCCCATGTGGTTTTTCGCCTAACAGGGTTTCCATGTTAAAAATCTGAGTTATGTGAGAATGATGTGTTGAATTGTTATTTTTCTTTTCACATTTCATAACTAGATTGATTGGTAAACACAGTAGTTAATTTACTATCAATCGGTAAATGAAGAGAAAGATACAGTTAATATCTTAGCGAGTTGATTATTTGATTGAAAAGTTTGAATATATACATCTGAGAGATTTGGGACTGTAGGATAATTGGAATTAATTGATTTACCCCCCCTCTTAGTTATCTAACAATTGGTATTAGAGTATAGACTAATTAGAGAGGAAAGTTTGAAGAACTTAAGATGAAGATCACAAGATGTATAAGAGAGAGATGCTAAAGTTGAACAAAGATAACTTCTCGACATGGAAAAGGAGAATGAAACTGCATATATATGGAATTGGAGAATCTACAATATACTACTTGAGCAATGATTACATCCAATTGATTGGTCCCTTGACTATTGATTAGATGCGAGATAAATATGAACAAAATGTCACAATGATAGAGATTGTTGATGCCTTATCAGATGTTGAATTTGAAGATGTAAGACATGCACTACTACTAAAGGAATGTGAGACAAACTTGCATTAGTTCATGAAGGAGATGTAAATGTGCTAAGGGAAAAAGATGAGAGTCTTAGAGGAAATTTTGATGAGATGAATATGAAAGAAGGAGAAAACATTTCACAATACAGTAACCGAATCAAGGAGATTGTCAATGCTATCCGAGGAGTAGGAGGTGTTATTATTGAAGACATTTTTGTGAGTAAAATTCTTAGAACCTTGCTTCCTATTTATGCTATTATAATTTTTGTAATCCATGAAATGAGATCAGCTTCAGGTAATCATCTTACACTTGATAGCATAATTGGTAAAATGACTACTTTTAAGTTGAATAGCTTTGATAATAATATATTTCCCAATGTTGAGTCTGCATTTATGTCATCCTTGAAAATTGGTAAATCAAGAAGTAAAAATATGATAAGAAATGAGAGTCATGGTGACAATGATGAAGATGAACTTGATGAACTTGAAGCATTAATGGCTAGAAGACTGCACAAAGGTAAAGGAAGATACAAAGGGAAATTACCTCTTGCATGTTTTAACTATAAAGAAATTGGCCACATTTTAGCTAGATGTCCTAACAAGAAAGGAGATGACAAAGACAATGACTGATCTGGTGAAAGAAAATTTGACAAAAGAGATAACCGAGAACACAAAGGCAACTAATATTATGATAGAAGAAGCAATCGAGACTAAAAAGACAAAGGGAAGAAATCATGTTACCTTGTTGAAGATGATGATGATGACACCAACATTGATGAAGATATTGAGGTGGTATTTGTACCTTTAAAAGAAGACTCAAAAGAAGAAGATAGGTATGTTGAAACAACACTTATTTCTAAAGTTGACAAGAATGATACTTGGATTATTGATAATGGCTGTACACATCATATGACTGGTGATGAAGACAAATTTGAATATCTTGAACATTATAATGGTGGATCTATTAAAATAGGAAATGATACACCTTGTCTAGTAAAAGGAAAATGATCTATCATGTTGAACAATAAGATCATATGTGAGAATGCATATTGGGTAAAAGGACTTAATCATAATCTGTTGAGTGTAGCACATCTGAATAACTCAGGTCGTCGAGTTTCATTTGAGAATAGAAAGGTGAAAATCTATGATGAAACTAGAAAGTTGGTCAGTACTAGTGAACATTCAAAAGGTAATCTATTTTATCTTGACAATGTTGAAACTTCTTGTCTATTGGCTAGAACTAAAGATGTATGATTATGGCATAAAATGTTATGTCATGTAAATTTTGACAACATGGTTAAAATTAGTAAGAAAAGAAAAGTTAGAGGCTTACCGAGCTTAACTAAACTTGACCATGTCATGTGTGAACAATGTCAAAAGGGAAAGATGTCAAAATCTAGTTTCAAGAGAAAAAAATTATTCATCTAATACTATTTTGGAGTTGGTTCATATTGACTTGTGTGGTCCTATGAAAACTCAGAGTTACTATGGAGACACACATTTCATTTTATTTGTTGATGACTACTCTAGGATGATGAATGTTATGTTTTTGAAAGAAAAATATGAAGCTTTCAAGATGTTTAAAAGGTATAAAGCTAAAGTGGAAAAGCAAAGTGGAAAATAATTAAAATGCTTGAGATCAAATAGAGGTGGTGAGTTTATTTTTGATGAATTCACTAACTTTTTTAATTATCGTGGAATTAAAAGAAGGTTTCTGAACCGAGGTAACCACAACATAATGGAATTGTTGAAAGGAGGAATAGAACTATTGTTGATTGTGCTAGACACTGATTATTGAAAAAGATGTTGCATAAATGTAGTGGAGAGAAGTTGTTAGTACTGCTTTATACACATTGAACCGAGTATAACTAAAGAAAGATTCAAACAAGACACTCTATGAGCTATGGTATGGGTACACACTGAATGTAAGTTATTTCATAATATTTGGAAGTAGATGTTACAATCTGAAAGATGATAGAAATGGGAAATTTGATTCAAAAGGTGATGAAGGAATATTCTTGGGATATTCTACTAAAAGAAAAGCTTACAAATGTTTGAATAATGTTACTAACAAAATGATTGAAAGTGCAAATGTGAGGGTTGATGAGTTTGCTAAGAAAAAGGATGAAGAAAGAAAAAAGGAACTAGAAGACTATGGTAGATACTTAAGGTGTGGTTTTATGCTTTCATTTTAATATGTTATCATGGTTGTTATTATGTCATGGTACACTCTTGATGATGAAATACAACTGATTTAGAACTTGATTGAAGATCTGTGATTTAAGATCACCGAGATGATTGATTAGATATGTAATATGATTAAATCAGTATTATGTTGTCATTGATGTCAACTAGTTTGACAACACTTATCTTGTAAGTTACTATATTGAAACATCTGTAGAAAAGGAGTGAAAGATGAAGAATAGAAATATCTACATGAGGAAGATGGATATGACAAATGAGGATTCAGAATATATTGAGTAACTTGTTGATGAGTCTATGACCTTATGATATTGACTTCATTATGTTTCATTCATCTATGATGAGGAAAAGAGCTGAAAGACATAAAGCAGTGTTGTCAGTTAAAGAAGCATTTGAGTATACACTGACAGAGTATAGTGTATACTGAGCACAGTGTATACTGAGCATAGTGTAAACTGAGCTTGTGTTCACCGATGCATTTCTTTGTTAACCAAGTACGAGAAATGAACAAAATGATTAGTTTAGCTGATAATGATTGATGAGCTGGAAAATGTATGAATTCAAGGTTGGAGATAAAGTTTGTTACAAATATTGATAGCTAACAAAATTCAAGAAAGATCTAAAGGATGAAAATCAAACGTGTTATTGACACAATAGCCGAGGAAGGTTAAAGCGGCAAAATCAATGAATGTGATTAAACGACAAAATCTAATGGAGGAGAAGACAATGGTTTACTTGTCTATTTAAGAGACTAGAGCTTCACAATGACAATGTTGAAAGAAGGAGACTGCAAAATTATCATGTGAGCAAGTTTTCATGCATGCTTGATCAAACTGGTTATTGAGAACCAAACTGCAGAGTTTTTACCAAGCATCAGGAAGCTATTACCAAGTGACAATAAGTTACTGAATATTAATTGAAACAGAATTATTGTAATGATTAGAGGATTGAATGAGCCTAACATTGATCTATACACTTGCAATTGAAGTTGTATTAAGGCAGATCACCTACTGTTACATTTTAACCATTGTACATAGTCAAATCTCTTAACCGAGTGGACTAAGAAATTCTTTTATGTATCATTCATAGAATGAACATTGTTATCTTGTCAACCCCATAGTGAATGTTGTTTGGACAATAATAGTTGGTCTAAAATCCTCCAACAAGGTCACAGCTAATAGTGTGTTTGTAACCTTTAATAGGGTTGGGTCTTCACCGACCGCACTTTAGAAGAGTGAATACTTTTGGGTTACCGGTCCCAGGTGGTTTTTCCATTCATAGGGTTTACACGTTAAATCTCTTGTATTATGTGTTGATTTTGATATTTGTTTGATGTCATATTTGCATATTGCATATTTGATTTGATTGGTAATCATTAGACTGGTAATTGGTAAAAGCACATATAGTATAGTATTTTAAGTTACCGAGTATCAAAAGTTTAAGTAATTTGTTTTTGGATTATACATTTTGTATTGGGACACTGGATAACTGATTCACCCCCCTCTCAATTATTCTAACAATTGGTATTAGAGCCTTGGTTGCTTAGAACAGAGTTTTAAGGACGTTAGCACAAAGATCTCAAGATGTATAAGAGGGAAGTGTTGAAGCTGAACAAAGAGAACTTCGCAGTATGGAAAAGCCAAATGAAGTTGCACATATCTAGAATTGGGAATTCTACACTAGAAATAATGGAGAATGGCTATATTGAACCGACCACTATTCCCCTGACACTTGATCAACTAAGAGACAAGCATGAACACAATGTTACTATGATGGAGATTGCTACTGCCTGTACCGATGCCAATTTTGAAGATATTAGAAGCTGCACTACTGCCAAAGGCATGTGGGATAAACTTTCTCAAGTTTATAGTGGAGATGTGAATGTCAAAGAGCCAGAGCTAAAAGCTTAAGGGGAAGATTCGATGATATGAAGATGAAGGAAGGTGAAAATATTGTGCAGTACACAAATAGACTAAAAGAGGTAGTATATGCTATTAGAGCATCTGATGGTGTTATAAGTGAAGAGACAGTAGTAAGAAAAGTCCTTAGAACCTTATTGTTGTTTTATGCAATCGGAATATCTTCTATTCATGAAACAAGGTTTGCAGCTGGTAATGTCCTTACTCTTGACAATCTGATTGGTAAACTTACAACCTTCAAACTAAATAACTTTGACAATAGTGTTGTTTTGTCTGTTGAGTCTTCTTTCATGTCTTCTTTGAAGATTGGTAATTCTAGTAGAAATAATAAGAATGATGATAGTGATAGAAATAATGATGATGAGCTTGATGAACTTGAAGCTCTCATGGCCAGAAGGTTACCTGAAGGAAAAGGAAGGTATAAAGGTAAGCTACCTTTAGCATGCTTTAACTGTAAAGAGGTTGGCCACATTGCTACTAGATGTCCACATAAGAAAGATGATAGAACCAAAGACCGATTTGAAGGAAGCTATGGGAGAAAAGTCAATAAAGGCTACCGACACAACAATAGAGACAATCAAGATAGTAATGATAAAGGAAAAAAGGTATGTTACATAGCCGAAGATAATGAATCTGAATCTGATTATGATGATGATGTAGAAGTTATATTTGTTGCTATGAAAGATGACTCCGAGGAAGAAGAAAAACATGTAGAAGCAACACTATTCTCAAAAGTTAACAAAAATAATACATGGATCTTAGACAGTGGCTATACACATCACATGACTAGTGATGAAGAAAAATTTGATCATCTTGAAGAATACAATGGAGGATCAGTTAAGATGGGTAATGATACACCTTGTATGGTAAGAGGTAAAGGGTCCCCGATGATAAATGATAGAATAAAATGTGAAAATGCTTATTGGGTAGATGGACTGAACTATAATTTGTTAAGTGTGGCACAACTGAAAAATTCAGGTCACTGAGTTGCTTTTGAGAGCAAGAAAGTGAAAATCTTTGATGATGGAGGAAGACTAGTTGGAACTGGTAAAAAATCAAGAGGTAATCTATTTTATCTTGATGTTGATGAGTCTTCTTGCTTCATGATTGTTGCCATTATTTTCACTCTTTTAGAGGCCTAGTTACTAGATGAGCTAATGTACCCTAGTTTGTGTTATTAAGTGATCTTGCTTAATATTTGTGTTCACTTTCATTGCAAAGTACATGAAAGGGAAAGGAGATAGATATCTACATCTAAGATTACATGTGCATATATCAATCTTAAGCATGCTATATAAGAGAACTGAAAAGAACATTATCTGAGGCTCACACATGTCGTGAGCATAGCCATTGCTAGAATTGCATAAATGAGTGCAAATATACATATATAAGGAGCATAAATAGTACAAGGGTACCAAACATTTCCTAGTAGTGAGTCTATCTCCATGGTGTTCACAGTGTGCTCATGTGATCCTAAACTTGCAAATAAGAGAAGAGAGGTGGGTTAGATCCTTCAGATCTAAACAATGCCTGGTATCACAAGTACCTATCTACAAGCATGCATACCTACACCTAGCTATACACCTCTAACATGGGCTGTACTCAGGGTAGGTGCATGAGGAAGCTATGGAAACAAATAAATATCATTGTTTTTAACTAATATTTTTATTCCATGTGCAGACATAGAAGAAGTTGATTCATAACAAATAGTAGAATACCAGGATCCAGATGAATGATGATGCCCTATGATGTGGGATCTCTCAGGAGAATCTCAAATTTCCTAGAGAGAGACCACATCACAGGCCAAGAACACCCATGCTCAATGGGGGGACATTCAATGAGTGATGCAATGTCAAACGGACACTCAAGTATTAACAATGGTAGATAGTAAAGCATGGAGCATTGGCAGATTCAGGAAGCATTCATCATCAGCATGTTAAAGGTACATAAATCCATATGTTCACAGAAGGTAAAACATAAAAGTGCTTCAAAGCTAAACTCAATGCATTAACATCATAGCATGAACATAATAAAGATCTGCATTATGAGCCAATAGTAAAAAGACTACAGTTGGTAAATCAGTGACAATATGGTATATCATCATGTGAGGAAGTGGATGAATGAGCTTTAGCCATTAGGTATTACACTATAGAAAGGCCATAGTATCATTGAAATAGCATGCAATATCAAATGAGGATAATGTCATATTCATGGGCCTTAAATACAACAAACATGCGCTGCAATGCTTTTACCTAGTGTCATCAAGAGGACCAAACAATCAACTTTTAAAAGTGTATTTGAGACAATAGTTAAATATCATAGCTCACTAGTTTGTCCCAACAACAATATAGATGTAGGGCATTACCATGGAGTCAAATTGCAAGACTACAAAGAATACCCTCTAGCAGCATAATAGGCTCGCAGGCCTCCTAGAAGTGTCCAACATGACAGTGAACTTAATAATAAACAATAGAATATGTTTCACAAGCTCTGAATAATGTGGAACACTCCAGCATTCAATGGCATAATGAAACTCCAATCACAAATAGTAAGCTAGAGCATCATGACATATACATTGACCAAAGCATGGAAGTGGTGCCACAAAGCCCAATACCAATGAGTATGCCCTAGTTTGATACCTGTGGGTTGTACATAATAAATAAGAATGGTGCCTAGAAAATGGAGTTAGCAATGAAAATCAAAAGGTAGTCCCCTCAGGAGTATGATGAGTATCAACTCATTCTGTCAAGTAAGTGATATGTCAACACGATAAGTGAGCCAAGACAGTGGCCATCATAGCCTCAGTCGCCAAGATGCGAGCAACACAAGTAAGGTTAATGGGATTTTGAACATATACCAATACAATAGAAGAAGATCAATTAGGGCATGGGTTGCCATGAACTGCAAACACCAAGCATTGCAATAGATAATACAGAAGGCTCGTGCCCTAGCAAGGCAATAATTAAATATAATATAGAGATGTAAGGCCAGGGCTCTGTGCCATCAAATCCAATAGTTGATCTAATAAAAAATCATTGATGCCCTAATATATGAGCTAACAAACTAGGGCATCAATGCTACAATATTTTCAAAGCTCGGTACCACAACATGCAATGCAGAATGCCAACAATTTTACAATCAAATGTAGAGGCACACATTATAATGCCCTAATCTCATTAAGGTGAAAACTAAACATGGCAAGGGTGCCATTGTTCATCATTCAAATACCATGCCCTTGAGATATTTAGAGGAGCCAAGACACACATTGTAAACAAAAATCCAGACTATCAATGTAGAGTATGATGCCAACAAGCGCATGGAGATGGAAATGCATAAACAGTCCCATGAGATACAATAGTAAACCAATCAAACATCAAACGTACTTGGGTTCACAGGCCGTGAATACACCATCAGTGGTGATATAATAATTGGTGCCTTGACTCAAAAGAAAATATAGGTAGAGGGTTCCCTCAAAAGTGCAATAACATCAAATCCACAGTACCCTTGATTTTTAGAGGATGAGGTTAACACAAACAAATGAAAATACAGAGTAAATGCTAGAATGTAATAACCTACCTCAAAGTATTGATGCCATGAAACTCATGAATAGTTGTTTCCAAATTCGTGCCCAGTGAGCTGCCAGTGAAGATAGCAACTTGCCAGGTGCTGACTGGGGAAGGTGGAGTGCCAGTGGTTTCTTGCCCTTTTGCAAAGAGGGTTTTTATTGAAATGGTTAATTTATGTATTCTCCCCTTTTCTAGGGTTGAAAATGTATCAATTATCCCTTTTACTAGTGTTTTCTTTTAGGGCATGGGTTTTTACTAATATAGGGCCATTAATATATTTATCCCTTTTAGGGTTAATATATTAATTGTTTTATTTTGATGCCAATAAATTTTCAAAGCATGGTGTAAATTGAGAGTCATTTATTGACTTAGGAGGTAAAATTTTAAATCCATGTGTAATTTTAACATGGATAAGGGGGTTAAGATTTTAATTGTAAAAGTCATGGCTCATTCTTTATTGTAAGATATCAACAAGTGGTGTTGTTATAAACCATTGTCAAATATCATTTATTGAGCATGACTTAGTGGATAGATTAGTCTTCTTTGACCAACAATTTTTAGGGGTCTCACTTTCCTCACCCCCTAGAATCTGGGGAATCTGGCATCTAGATTTATGAAGCTTTTATAGCCCTATATGTAGTTATTTTCTATCTTTAGGAGGTGTGGGTCATGATGCAGATTCCTAGGATTACTTTTATACCTCTCACTTCTATGATTGAAGTTAGTTCTTCTTTCCCTCTTCCTTAGAGGTGAATTCTTGTAGGTCAGGAGAAGCAAGCTGATATATTTGGCTCCTTTCATGGAAAATAATACAATATTCCTGCTCATCCCTATTAGTTTTTGGGTTTTCCTATTTGAATTCATGTTAAAGTTATTGTGATCTCATCATCCTTTACTTTGCATGTCATTCAAGTTGAATGTTCAAGAAGGTGTTTTGCAGTTATTGTTCTAATATGTGTGCATTTGGTTTTAAGTTGTGGAAGTTTTTCCCTTCTTTTAATACAAATACCTCTTTATTTCAAGAATTGTCAAGGAAGACAGGGTCAAGTTGTGAGTTACCTGGTTATTCTAAGTGTCATTGTGAGTTTTGTTTCAATCTATGGATCTATCAAAGTTTGATCAATCGCCTAGTTAGTTTCAATTTTCATGCACTCTCTCTCCCTTTCCCTTCAAATTTCAGTTCAATTTCAGGTGATTCAAGTGGAAGTTGGCCCCCTAATCTGGAGGTCTATTCTCAAATAGGTTACCCATAACCTGAGAATAGTCCCATGTTTCACGGGATTGCTAGCTTCTACACTTAGCCATACTTGGGTGCAATCCCTAGTGACAACATTTTTTGGCATGCCCAGTGGGACTACTTTGTTTCCCATCATTCAATGAGATTTTTGGTGTGATCCTTAGTGCAAACAGCCTTTAAGAGGTAGTTTGTTTCAAGCACCATGGTGACTCTAAAAGAAATCTACTAGTTTAAGCAGTTCAAGTGCTGATAAGTTTCAGGAAATATCTTTTTATTAGCTCATTTGATGAGCAAGTATATCAATGCCTAATGCATATTCACCCTATCACCCCCCATATCATGAAAAAACCACCTATGTGCCATCATTCATGCCATATCAGGCTGGCCAAGCAGCAACATATGGTCAAAATGGCCCACAAATAGCAAATTACCAGCATGCACCACCATACCCCCCCACCCAGCATCAAGCACCCTGGTAGCATTCCTATCAACCACCCTATGAAGATCACCATTGCAATCCTTAGAATCAGCCCAATAGCATTTCAGATTCAAGCTCCATGTCCTCTTTGTTGACAATTTTTCGGGAGGAGATGAGCTCTTTCATGAAAGAACATGCAGAGATGAAGTCTCAGAAGGAGGATCTCTCAAGACAGTATATGGAGGTGATGACCTTCTCAAGGCATCTTGAGATCTAGATAGCAATTCATGAGCAGACCCTTGAGGAGAGGAACCATTTGGTCTTGACACAAGAGAGGGCCTATGAGAAAAGTCTTGAAGATCATCAAGAATTAATAATGGTCATTCAGCTTTCAGCTACAAAAATTGAGAAGGATCTTCAAAATGAGTTAGAAGAAAAGGATCAGTTGGTGAAGAATCTGATGGCACAAGCACCAAGGCAAGGAGATCAAGAGGTCATTTCTACCCCAAGGAAAGAAATATCTCTAGAGGAAAGCAATAAAGACTTAATGCAGTCTTGGAGACCCTCATGGACTTTGTATCCAGGTTACAAGATGCCAGCTCTTTTTGAGGAGGAGATCCAGAAGGAGATGCCTCATGCTACTGAAGAGAACCTAGAAGCTTTGCAAACTAGACAGGAGACTCAAAAGGTTCAAATCCCAAGTTTCTTGCCTGGTAAGTCCACTAGCACCTCTATTGAAATTCCAATCTTTAGGATTTCTCCTTCAATTCAGAATCTTAGTCAACATGAGCCTAATCTCCATGCATTTTTAGAGCCTATTCATGACCCTATCTCAGATTTCCAGCCACTCTATTCTATTCCTATAGATGAGATACCTAAAAGTTTTGACTTCCTAAGTGATAGTGAGCCCATCCTATAGAAGATAAAGCCCTATAAGCCACTTCCTAAAGAGCCCTCTACACCTCATAGCATTTCAGGCCACCAGAAAGAAGATGATTTTTGTCTTTTAGGTGTACTTTTTCATGATGATCATGAGCAACAAGTAGATTTGTTACATTCTGATGGATTAGAGCAGCCAGATAAGGATCAGAAAGCAAGTGAAGAGTTTGAAATCCTAGCTGATTTATTTGAGGAGATGCCTTATTATATTAAGCAAGATGAGGTAGTGCAACATTTACTAGTTCAGCTCACTGATTGTGATAAGAAAGATGAAATAAGCGCTACTAACTTAGAACAACAAGATGAATTTGATTTGATCATTGATGTTTTCTGCTCCACTCTTGTTGATGTTCCTCATCTTCCTAAAAATTTTAATAGCTTGCATGTTCTTGAGGGAGAGTTTGTTTTTCAAGAAGTCAATGTTGTGCCAGTTATAGAATCTAAGCCTATCTTCAATAAAGTAGAGGATGAATCTAAGGAATCATGTTGTTGGAATTAGGAGAGATAGATACTAAGAGGGGAGGGGTGAATCAATGTCTTCAAAAACTTTCACTTGTAATACCTTTCAAATCTATATTAGCAATCTGTATTAACTGACCAAGTTGACTTGTATCTAATTGCATAAATCACTTATCGAGTTAACTTAAGAAAGTAAACAACATGAAATCAATATGACAATCACATAACACAAGTATTTTGGTAACACAGAAACCCTTGTTAGAAGGTAAAAACTACAGTGGGGATGACATCCACAAATTCTTCACTACTATAGATAGAAAAGGTTTACCTGTTAGGGCTACAAGTTTTGATCACTTCTGGTGATCTCACCCTGTTAGGAGTGACATGTCAGATCAACTAGATCTACCTAGTTATAGGATTTCAGCAACACTACAGAAGTGTGCACTCGGTTAAGAGATTTACAAAAGACTGTTAAGTATACTCTATTAAGAGATTTACAAAAGCTCTATTACAATTGTCAGAAAGTAATATACAAAATTATCTGCTAATTGACACTCAATTGTCTGAAACAGATCTTATAATTCTTTGATAGAATATCACCTTGATTGTGATGAATCTTTACTCTGTTCTACTTAGTAGCCTTCTCTGAATCTGCTTGGTATATTGTTTTGTTCTCCCCAACTGATTAACTTGAAGTTAGGCAATGGCTTCAAGTGCTTCATGAATCATATATCTCAATTCAACAACCTCAAAAAGTGGTGTGAACATACTAAATATATAGTGTTCTATTTTTCCTCTTAAGCAAAGATTAGGTTACAAAAAATTATCATACCCTAAGATCTACGGTGCGGAATTATCCTAGATCAACTATTACAAATAAGATAAACATTACATTTAATGAATATCTATTACAATAAATGCTCCTTGATCTTGGTAAACCATTTTATGATCTGTTGTAACCATCTGCATAGAATAATGTGCCTTTTTTTTATTACTATGCCATTTTTTGATATCATCGATAAACACTGTATAGACTGCTTGGTGTATACTATGATGCTCGGTGTTTACTGACTGTTGGTGTCAGTGTCTGCTGGTGCTCAGTGAACTGTATAATGCTTGGTGTAAGACTTTACCGACTACTTTGTCTTGCTTGTAGTTATCGACCAACTCAATATAAGTTACTGTCCAATCTATTTTTCATCTTTTGATACTAATGACAATCTTGAATGCTCAATAGAGATTAACAATCTCCCCCTTTGGCATTAGTATCAAAACTTCAAATGTATATAGACAAAATGTTCTATATAGTCCTTATATCTCCGCCATATACATGTCCACATCAAAAACTTTCTAAGTACTTCACAAGTACTCCCCCTCAGTACATGCTTCCCGGTATAATGTAGTATACAATCAAAATTGTAACCTATTTGGCATATATACATGTTTTCTCCCTTTTTGATAGTAATGCCAAATACAAAAAATATATACGGTATACTTACATCTTAGCAAAAATTGATGGATGGGTTTTCTCCAATGAGGCCAAGAGGTTATCCCACTCCTCTTTCAAGTTAGTAAGAGCAATATGCTCAAGACCGACTTGCGCATGCATGTCAAAGATATTTTCCAACACCGAAATCTCTGGTGTTGCCACTAAGTGCTCAGCTTTGACAATGTGTGCCTCATAAATTTTTAGGTGTGGAATGAGTTCTAGTTGTAACTCTATAACCTGATCTATGATTTTCTCTTCTTGTCTCCTTAATTCTGCTATCAGCTATCGAAGTTCCTGGACTCGGTGGATATGCTTAAGAAAAGCATTTGGCTCTGTGATAGTGGCTTGTGTACTCAACTAAATTTTTGCTTCTAAGCCTTTAATCTTTTCACTGACTTCTATAGTGAAGGTGTTTGAAGTACAAAACTTAACCAATAATTGACAGATTATCTAAGAAATTAATTTTACCTCAATGATAACCTCAGATAATTTTACCTTCTTTATTGCCACTTCTTGGCTTATCTTTTCTACCAATGTGTCCTGAATTCTAGACTCTATCCTCTCTTCAATTCTTTTATCAGCGTCTACATCTAGTGTATTTATCTTATCAGCAAGCAAAGCAAGTTGATCTATTATAGGAGTATTCTCATCAATGTCTACTTCAGGTACTACCTACTAGAGAATATCTCGTATATCATTTAGAACTTCTTTTCTTTTATGCTCTTGCTTTAGCTGCCCTTGCATTACTTTTTTGGAACATAATTCCCCATACTTCATTAATTCTATGGGGCTCAGGGTTCTTGGGTCACATTCTAGAATTATTATCACTTCATCAATAGTGACCAGCCCTTTTCCTTTCTTCTTCTTCTTTGGTCCAAGAGGTGACTTCTTATCAGTAAGAACAATAGATTTTTCTCCAAGTTTTTAGAGTATCCTTCCTAATTGACATTGTATCTTCTTTCTTCTGCTCCTCAATAGATGGTGTAGGAGTCTCGGTAGGAGCGTCAGAGGGGTTCACCTCAATTGTATTTATTTCTTCAATTTCCTTTGGTTCTTCTGTTGCTATTGGTTCTGTAGATTGTGCCTCTGTATTATCAGGCTACTTTGTCTCTGTAGGTTATGTAGGTACTTGTGTTTCTGGTGTATATTTGTTTGGCTCGGGGATAGATGCATCGAGTTGTACCTGTGAAAGTATTTCTACGACCTCTGCAAGTATAGGTAGTTCACTCGGTAAAGATGTGAGCACACTATCAATAATCTTTGATGCTTCATCTTTGTATGGCTCGATAGTCACATCTGCATCATCTTTGTCATCAGGATCACCGTTAGTGATGTCCTTAATGAGTACATCATCATCAATTTTCTTCTACAAGTGGATCACTACTAGATCTGGTGCATCCTGTGATACCTTTACCTCTTCCTTCTTATCGGTGATATCAATTACCTCAATATCTAATATACCGGAGTCTTGTACTTACTTTCCCTTACCATTATCAATGTAGATGCCTTTACCTTTAGAATTTTGTCTCTTCTTAGACAGTTTCAGGAATGCTTTCTGTTCAGCTTTCTCTTCAGCTTTCAAAATAGATGACCATAACGAATCACATTCGACATCCATATGACCCAAATTCTCATCCAATATCTGTAGTGCTTGGTTCTTGACTAAAAATCTAGCTTGGTATCTTGTTAAGTATTCATTTGCTTCACCATAGCTCATAGTTGTACCAATACGAACTAATGACCTTTCTCTTTTCCTTCTCTTTGTTTCTAGTGCAGTGGCCCATTCCACATTTATTCTGTCATCTAGTTCCTTCAGTAATTGACATGGAAACTCCATTGGAACTCTTTTGAACTTGACCATCATCTGAATAATAGCACGTTCTAGTTTTTTCTTGTCCTCTGTTGACATTGTGTCAAAGTTGCTTATGCCTGGATCTACAAAACTTCCATTTTCAATAATGTCTTCAATTATTTCATCAATTGTATCTTCCTTGCATTTGACCATTTTGAACTGAGTAGTGTCATCTTCTTTATTAGTCTCTTCAATATCTTCTTTGGTTCTTATTAATCTCTTTCTTTTCTTTGGTGCCTCAGCAACAGGTTTGTTTTTTCATTTGAAATATTTCCTCATCAGTGTAGCTGCCCTCATTTTCTTTTCTTTTACTTCTTCTTTCTTTGGAAGGGATGAGGCTATAGTAGATGATCTTGTCTTCATGCCTTTTTCTTGTTTATCTTTAGCTGGAGGAACTAGTGTAGTATCCTTGTCCTTTTCTGACTCGGTTTCCTCACTGTCATAGGGCTTGTTAGCTAGCATTAACTGACCTTCGGTTACTTCTTTAATTGGTGACTCCTTAGGTGAGTCTGAAGCATTTCCATACCTAGCATCTAGGTCTTTCCTCATTTTCTTTGCTCTATGAGACATTTAACCAATCTCTATGTCAGTTGATATTCTTGATTTAGCTTCATCATAAGTACCGAACCTAGTGGCAATGTTGTCCATTGGTAATGCCAATAGTGCATTGATTGATTTCAAGGTGAATTCATGATTCATTTCATATCCCATCGGTGCCAACCATTTGATTCTAGGTTCTACTGCCTTGATCATAGAAAAATTTGTACTTACTACAAAGGTTATATCATTTTCAAATTAATCAACTAATTCCCTTGGAATTCTATTCCTTTGATGCATCTTAGTCTTGAATTCTTTGAAATATGCATCAAATTCATTATTAAAATTATTTCCTAAACTCTCCAATATTTCACTAATCTGGATGATAATCGGTTTATCTAATTGCCATGTTACTTTACTGATACTAGGCATGAATTTTTGTATATAGAGAAATATGCACACAAGGAGTGATCCGTACTTACATGTATTAGTATTTTTGGACCTTATAGTCTTCATATTCTCCTAAACTTGATGTAGTAGAAGTTTGGCGAGATCAACCTAGTGATCTTTCTTCACAATTTTGTAAGCCATGTCCATAGCATTGCAGGGTACACTGTTCAATCTGTTGGATTGAAATATCTTGTATCCGATGACATGAGCTACAAATTTCACTGCTGGATCCTTGATTGTTGAAATCTTTAAGGCTCTCCCATCCCATTGTGCTCCAATGTTCTTCTCTACGTCATGACGAGATGAACTACGAAAAGATTTAGCTTTATCAGTAGTAGGGTATCTAGTTACCTTACTGATAATTTTCTTGTTAATCTCAATAGGTTTATCTAGCCACAATTTGTCATCATGAAATCTGCTAAGTATGATTCTTATCCAATCAGTACTGAATCTTTGGGGAGATAAGTGAAATTAGATAACCCTAATTCTTGAATCTTCTTATGTTCGAGTTTTAACTTTCCATCTGGTCCACAAATTTGTTGATACACTGCAATGGTCTCAAAATCACCAAATTCATCGATCTTGTAGTGAATGTATGCCCTAACATCCTCTGTTAGTAAAATGCTATCCAAAATACTTGAAAAAGCTACCTTATAATTCGTTTGAGCTGTGACCTTCAAATGTGGTTTGAATTTTGCCTCAACAAAATTTGCTCTTACAATCAGCTCTACTTCCTCCTCAATTTCATTGGATTTGCTTGCAGACAATGTCGATGCCATAAAACAAATCTAGGGTTTTGGAAAGCAAAGAGTAATAGGTGTTTTAGTCGTAAAGAACTTACTCAGTTTAGTCGAAGAGTATCATCGGTTTGATCTGTAGTTTGCTTTCAACCTTTCTGAGAAATTTTCAGCTCAAACTTTGCTCTGTGAATTTTCACTCTTCGAAATCACAATGTGATAATGAACTCTATTTCCATGTATTTATAAACCCTTTCAATATTCCCACTCAAAATTTCATGCATTTAATGCTCAACCTAACCTTTAGTACGACACAGTTGTCAGCTCGGTGATGTCTACAATTTTCTTCACTCGGTTAACATAGAATTTCTTCATCAGTTTGTACTGTCATCAGTTAACCTTGTGTAGTGATTACTGACAGGTAACCAACTCTCGGTCTCTCTTTTACTGACTATATAACATTGTTAGCTCATAACACATAAACCATAGTGCATCTTCATTCATGTAGATTTGGTATTTGCACATCATATATAAGGAAATGTAAAATGTGCTTATTTGAAATATCAGTCCCATACATACCTTTGTCACTTTAAGTGGAATTACTGATGTCACCCATTCCAGTGGATGAGGTTTCACTGACGGTGTTACTTGACTCAACATTCTCACTAGATGTCTTCTTCCACATAGTGTTTCTTAATCTTGTGATCTCTACAATGTTATATCCACTTTCAAATATATGATTTTCATCCGGTGCTCGGTCTCTATATTTCTTGCTTAAATGACCGACCTTGTGACAGTGCATACATGCCATTCTAGTGCTTCTCCAACTTCTTGAATGTCCAGTCTGACCCTTTCTGTAGTAGTTTGTTGCAATATGTCCATACCGACCACATACAGCACAATTAGTCCATGTATTGTAATCCCAAACATATGAGTTACCTTGTCTCTTCGGTTGATATGGCTTGCATTGTGGTTTCTCCTTAGGTGTCTAGACTTGTTTCATTTTTGCTTTAAATTTCCATCCAGTGTGTCCATGTTTGTGCACGTGTAGCATATCTTCTCCATAGTAGTATTGTTAGCAAGATCCTTTTTTTTTGTTCTGCACTCATAAGCAGGATGTCCAAACTTTCCACAATAGTAACAATATCCATTAAACTTAGGATTAATAGGAGGTTTACCTTGTGCTTTGCTTCTACACACATTTGATGGATGGCCTGATTTTCCACAATGATAACATGTTGACACTTTAGGTTTCTAATTTTGATTTTTGTTGACATTTTCAGCTTGTTGTGATGATTCTCCTTCACTGGTATAGCCTATACCGGCCTTACTTCCAACTCTTCTCTGATTAGTCAGGAAATCATCAATCTTTTTGGAACTTTCCTCAGCTATCTTTATCATTTCATTGTGTTGCCTTTGTATCTTCAATTCATTTCTTAACTTTTCATTGTCTACTCTGAGTATTGTAACATCTTCAAGTCTTCTTGATAATTCTCCATTTACTCGGTTCATTTCTTGATTGACAGTCATCATTTGATTTGATGCTTGGAATTGTTAGTTAGTGAGTCTCTATATCTCATTTTCTTTTGCTTGAAGTTGTTCAGTCATCAGTCTTTGATCTTCAATTGCCATATTCCGATCTTGTTCAGCTTGTCTAGCATTGTTCATAATTTCCACCATTCTTACCATCTAAAATTCTTGACTTCTTTGAAGTTCTTTTACTTGTTCAGATAGATGCTGATTCTTTTCAGATAAATCAATGATTATACTTTCGGATCCGTCAGAGATGCTTCCAGAACTTGATCCACCATGATCAAATATATCATCAATAGGTTCTTCATGATAACCGATCTCACTCTGCATGATTGCAAGATTCTTCCTATTAACTAGTAACTTCTTCAGTTCTTCCTTGGCTTGTTTATATTGTTCCACAGACATCTACATTTGTAACTTTTGATTCTCAATAGACTTGTCAAGCTTATATCTCTCCATGACTTAGATCTTTTACCCTTGAGTGGTTATATTGTTCAACAAGAGAATTGAGCTCTGATTCCAATTGTTGGAATTAGGAGAGATAGATACTAAGAGGGGAGGGGTGAATCAGTGTCTTCAAAAACTTTCACTTGTAATACCTTTCAAATCTATATTAGCAATCTGTATTAACCAACCAAGTTGACTTGTATCTAATTGCATAAATCAATCATCGAGTTAACTTAAGAAAGTAAAAAAAATGAAATCAATATGACAATCACATAACACAAGTATTTTGGTAACACAAAAACCCTTGTTAGAAGGTAAAAACTACGGTGGGGATGACACCCACAAATTCTTCACTACTACAGATAGAAAAGGTTTGCTTGTTAGGGCTACAAGTTTTGATCACTTTTGGTTATCTCACCCTGTTAGGAGTGACATGTCAGATCGACTAGATCTACCTAGTTATAGGATTTTAGTAACACTACTGAAGTGTGCACTTGGTTAAGAGATTTACAAAAGACAGTTACGTCTACTCTATTAAGAGATTTACAAAAGCTCTATTACAATTGTCAGAAAGTAATATGCAAAATTATCTGCTAATTGACACTCAATTGTCTGAAACAAATCTTATAATTCTCTGATAGAATATTACCTTGACTATGATGAATATTTACTCTGTTTTTCTCAGTAGCCTTCTCTGAATCTACTTGGTATACTGTTTTGTTCTCCCCAACTGATTAACTTGAAGTTAGGCAATGGCTTCTAGTGCTTCGTGAATCATATATCTCAATTCAACAACCTCAAAAACTGGTGTGAACATACTCAATATATATTGTTCTATTTTTCCGCCTAAGCAAAGATTAGGTTACAAAAAATTATCATAACCCTAAGATCTACAGTGTGGAATTATCCTAGATCAACTATTACAAATAAGATAAACATTACATTTAATGAATATCTATTACAATAATTTCTCCTTGATCTTGGTAAACCATTTTATGATCTGTTGTAACCATTTGCATAGAATAATGTGCCATTTTTTATTACTATGTTGTTTTCTGATATCATCGGTAAACACTGTATAGACTACTCAGTGTATACTGTGATGCTCGGTGTTTATTGACTGTCGATGTCGGTGTCTGTTGGTGCTTGGTGAACTATATAATGCTTGGTGTAAGACTTTACCAACTGCTTTGTCTTGCTTGTAGTTACCAACCAACTCAATATAAGTTACCGACCAATCTATTTGGCATCTTTTGATACTAATGACAATCTTGAATGCTCAATAGAGATTAACACATGTTTCCTGAACCATGAGGAGGGGCCAGTTATGGTTAAGGACCTGATGCAATGTGATAGCTTGGATGAGCTATTAGAGGTTCCAACTAATGAAGAGGATAATCCTCTAACTACAGAAGAAGAAATATTATGGTAGGCTATCATGGAGGGGAAAAATTTTGATCAGCATGCTGAAGATATTAGTAAGATGCATACTAAGCAGCAGGACAGGCCTGGTTTTGTGCTCTCTAGAGGGTGTCCTATCAAATATCTAGCTCAGATGGGGTCAAGCAAGGCATCCATATTTAATTATTTAATGGAAGGTGATGTCAAGAGTCCACTCCTTGGTGATTAGGAGCTTATTCAACCTTAGCAAACTCCTTGAGAGGATAGCACCTATGATCTAGTTGAGGTGAGTTGTCTAGACTACAATTTTCAAGAGTTGATATGCCAGGTAGTTCAGTACATTCTTGTGTTCCATATTCTCTTTGTTGGCATCAAATATGCAAAGCATAATACCCTAAGGAGAATGGGAAGCTATTTCAACAATTCAGTTAATGGATTTGTTTAACCAGTTTGTTGATACTGGTTAGAGTAGGGTAGGGTAGAGGTTTTTATTTTCTATGTTTCCTAAGTGCCTTGGCACAAGCTAGCTTTCAGTGTTGCTTTTAGTTTTTTTTTAGTTCAGTTTTCAGTTTGGTGTTAGTAGCAATAAGCCAAAGAAGTTACATCTAGCAGTTAGTGTTCTGTTGAAGAAGGAGGCTGTTCTGGGGAGATAACTTCAGTTTGAGGCTTTGTGACTCTATGCCCAATGGATTTTCTAGGCAACTGGTCAGGATGCTTAGCAGGAAAGCACTCATTAGAGGTTGCCAGAATGTTGCCATTATTTTCACTCTTTTGGAGGCCTGGTTACTAGATGAGCTAATGTACCCTAGTTTGTGTTATTAAGTGACCGTGCTTAATATTTGTGCTCATTTTCATTGCAAAGTACATGAAAGGAAAAGGAGATAGATTTTTTCATCTACGATTACATGTGCATATATTAATGTTAAGCATGTTGTACAAGAGAATTGAAAAGAACATTATTTGAGGCTCACACATGCCGTGAGCATAGCCATTCCTATAATTGCATAAATGAGTGCAAATGTACATATATAAGGAGCATAAATAGTACAAGGGTACCAAACATTGCCTGGTAGTGAGTCTATCTCCACGGTGTTCCTGGTGTGCTCCTGTGATCCTGAACCTGCAAATAAGAGAAGAGAGGTTGGTTAGATCCTTCAAATCTAAACAATGCTTGGTATCAAAAGTACCTATCTACAAGCATGCATACGTGCACTTAGCTATACACCTTTAACACAAGCTATGCTCAGGGTAGGTGCATGAGGAAGCTCCAGAAACAAATAAATATCATTGTTTTTCACTAATATGTTTGTTCCATGTGCAGAGATAGAAGAAGTTGATTCATAACAAATAGTAGAATACCAAGATCTAGATGAATGATGATGCCCTGTGATGTGGGCTCTCTCTCGAGAATCTCAAATTTCCTGGAGAGAGATCACATCATAGGCCAAGAACACCCATGCTCAACAAGGGCACATTCAATGAGAGATGCAATGTCAATGGGACACTCAAGTATGAACAATGGTAGATAGTGAAGCATGGAGCATTGGTAGATTCACGAAGCATTCATCATCAGCATGTTAAAGGTACATAAATCCAAATGTTTAGAGAAGGTACAACATAAAAGTGCTTCAAAGCTAAACTCAATGCATTAACATCATAGCATGAACATAATCAAGATCTGCATTATGAGCCAATAGTAAAAAGACTATAGTTGGAAAATCAGTGAGAATATGGTATATCATCATGTGAGGAAGTGGATGAATGAGCTTTAGCCATTAGGCATTGCACTATCAAAAGGCCATAGTATCACTGAAATAGCATGCAATATCAAATGAGGATAATGTCATATTCATGGGCCTTAAATACAACAAACATGCGCTACAATGCTTTCACCCAGTGTCATCAAGAGGACCAAACAATCAACTTTTTAAAGTGTAGTTGAGACAACAGTTAAATATCATAGCTCACTGGTTTGTCCCAACAGCAACATAGATGCAGGGCATTACCATGGAGTCAAATTGCAAGACTACAATGAATACCCTCCAACAGCATAATAGGTTCGCAGGCCTCCTAGAAGAGTCCAACATGACAGTGAACTTAATAATAAACAATAGAATATGTTTCACAGGCTCTGAATAATGTGGAACACTCTAGCATTCAATGGCACAATGAAACTCCAATCACAAATAGTAAGCTAGAGCATCATGGCATATACATTGACCAAAGCATGGAAGTGGTGCCACAAAGCTCAATACCAATGAGTATGCCCTGGTTTCATACCTGCGGTTTGTACATAATAAATAAGAATGGTGCCCAGAAAATGGAGTTAGCAACGAAAATCAAAAGCTAGTCCCCTCACAAGTATGATGAGTATCAACTCATTCTGTCAAGTAAGTGATATGTCAACATGATAGGTGAGCCAAGATAGTGGACATCATAGCCTCAGTCACCAAGATGCGAGCAACACAAGTAAGGTTAACGGGCTTTTGAACATATGCCAATACAATAGAAAAAGATCAATCAGGGAATGGGTTGCCATGAACTTCAAACATCGAGCATTGCAATGGATAATACAGAAAGCTCATGCCCTAGCAAGGCAATAATTAAATATAATACCGAGATGTAAGGCCAGGGCTCTATGCCATCAAATCCAATAGTAGATCCAGTAAGAAATCATTGATGCCCTAATATATGAGCTAACAAACTACGGCATCAATGCCACAATATTTTCAAAGCTTGGTACCACAACATGCAATGCAGAATGCCAACAATTTTACAATCAAATGTAGAGGCACACACTGTCATGCCCTAATCTCATACAAGTTAAAAGTAAACATGGAAAGGGTTCCATTGTTCATCATTCAAATACCATGCCCTCGAGAGATTCAAAGGAGCCAAGAGACACATTGTAAACAAAAATCCAGAATATCAATGTAGAGTATGATGCCAACAAGTGCATGGAGATGGAAATGCATAAGCAATGCCATGAGATACAATAGTAAACTAGTCAAACATCAAATGTTCCCAGGTTCATAGGCCATGAATACACTGTCAGTGGTGATATAATAATTGGTGCCCTGACTCAAAAGAAAATATAGGTATAGGGTGCCCTCGAAAGTGCAATAACATGAAATCCATAGCACCCTCAATTTTCAGAGGATGAGGTTAACACAGACAAATGAAAATATAGATTAAATGCTAGAATGTAATAACCTACCTTGAAGTATCAATGCCATGAAACTCATGAATAGCTATTTCCAAATCTGTGCCTAGTTAGCTGCCAGTGAAGATAGTAACTTGCCAGGTGCCGAGTGGGGAAGGTGTTGTGCCAGTAGTTTCTTACCCTTTTGCAAAGAGGGTTTTTATTGAAACGGTTAATTTATTTATTCTCCCATTTTCTAGGGTTGAGAATGTATCAATTATCCCTTTTACTAGTGTTTTCTTTTAGGGCATGGGTTTTTACTAATATAGGGCCATTAATATATTTATCCCTTTTAGGGTTAATATGTTAATTGTTTTATTTTGATGCCAATAAATTTTCAAAGCATGGTGTAAATTGAGAGTCATTTATTGACTTAGGAGGTAAAATTTTAAATCCATGTGTAATTTTAATATGGATATGGGGGTTAATATTTTAATTGTAAAAGTCATGGCTTATTTTTTATTGTAAGATATTGACAAGTGGTGTTGTTATAAACCATTGTCAAATATCATTTATTGAGCATGACTTAGTGGATAGATTAGTCTTCTTTGACCAGCAATTTTTAGGGGTCTCACTTTCCTCGCCCCCCTAGAATCTTGAGAATTTGGCATCCGGATTTATGAAGTTTTTATAGCCCTATATGTAGTTATTTTCTATCTTTAGGAGGTGTGGGTCATGATGCAGATTCCTAGGATTACTTTTATACCTCTCACTTCTGTGATTGAAGTTAGTTCTTCTTTCCCTCTTCCTTGGAGGTGAGTGCTTGTAGCTCAGGAGAAGCAGACTAATATATTTGCCTCCTTTCATGGAAAATATTATAGTTTTCCTGCTCATCCCTATTATTTTTTGAGTTTTCCTATTTGAATTCATGTTAAATTTATTGTGATCTTGTCATCCTTTACTTTGCATGTCATTCAAGTTGAATGTTCAAGAAGGTGTTTTGCAGTTATTGTTCTAATCTGTGTGCATTTGGTTTTAAGTTGTGAAATTTTTTTCCTTCTTTTAATACAAATACCTCTTTATTTCAAGAATTTTCAAGGTAGACAGGGTCAAGTTGTGAGTTACATGGTTATTCTAAGTGTCATTGTGAGTTTTGTTTCAATCTATGGATCTATCAAAGTTTGGTGAATCACCTAGTTAGTTTCAATTTGCATGCACTCTCTCTCCCTTTTCCTTCAAAGTTCATTTCAATTTCAGGTGATTCAAGGGGAAGCCGTCCTCCTAATCTAGAGGTCTATTCTCGAATAGGTAACCCACAACCTGAGAATAGTCCCATGTTTTAGGGGATTGCTAGGTTCTACACTTAGCCATACTTAGGTGCAATTCCTAGTGACAACAATGATGAAAAATGAAGATCCTTGGTTGTGGCATAAAAGGTTATGCCATGTGAATTTTGATAACATGATTAAGATTAGTAAAAGGAAAAGAGTTAGAGGTCTACCTAACTTGTCAAAACCTGATCATGTTATGTGTCATGAATTTTAGAAAGGAAAAATGACTAAATCTAGTTTCAAAAGAAAGGATTATTCAACAAAGAAGATACCTGAGTTGGTTCATACCAACCTATGTGGTCCTATGAGAACTCAGAGTTATTATGGTGATAGATACTTTATTCTTTTTGTTGATGACTATACTAGATTGATGATTGTCATGTTCTTGAAAGAAAAATCTAAATCATTTAAGATGTTCAAGTGGTATAAAGAAAAAGTAGAAAAAGAGACTAGTAAGGAATTGAAATGCCTAATATCTGATAGAGTAGGTGAATTTATCTTAGGTGAATTTACTAATTTCTATAATGAGCATGGTATTAAAAGACAGGTCTTTGCACCGAGGACACCTCAGCATAATGAGATTGCTAAAAGGAGAAATAGGTCAATAGTTGACTGTGCAAGGACACTAATGTTGTAAAAGAATGTTTCTCAAACATACTGGAGGGAAGCTGTTAGCACAACTGTTTATGTTCTGAACTGAGTACAACTAAAGAAGGACACTAACAAGACACCCTATGAGTTATGGTTTGGACACAAACCTACTATAAGTTATTTCAAGATTTTTGGAAGAAAATGTTTTATTCTAAAAGATGAGAGAAATGGGAAATTTGACTCAAAAGGTGATGAAGGGATATTTCTAGGATATTCTAGTAAAAGCAAAGCTTATAAGTGTCTGAATAAAACTAATAATGAAATGATTGAAAGTACTAATATTCAAGCTAATGAATTTGATGATAAGAATACAGAGGAAAGCACAAAGGAACTAGAAGACTACATATAGTAGATTCAATTACATTGAACATCTAGAGTATCTATTGAGGACACAGACTGTGATAACTAGTCAGTAGGAAAACAATACCGAAGAATAGGAAAGAGAAACTAACGAGCAGGATAGAGCTACTGAGAAAGAAAATGAACCTACACAGGATGAACAAGAGAGAAGAGACCGAGTACTGGAAATATTTTTAAGGATACATCATCTTGAGACACAAATTATTGGAGACAGACAAGCTGGAATACAAACAAGGAGTAAGACAAGACAAGGTACATGTCTAGTTTGTGAATATGAACTAAATAATGTAAAATTTGCATTAGAAAATGATGAATGGGTTAATGCAATGAAAGAGGAAATAGAGAAAATAGAGAAGAAAAAAACCTAGACCTTAGTACCTAGACCTAAGGACAAGAATGTTATCGATACTAAGTGGATATTCAGGAACAAGTTGAATGAAAATGGTGAGGTAACAAGAAATAAAGCTGGATTGATATGCAAGGGATATGCACAGGAGGAAGGAATTGATTATGGTAAAACATTTTCACCTATTGCTAGATTAAAAGGAGTTAGAATGCTACTTGCATATGCTACACACAAGAAATTCAAAGTTTATCAAATGGATGTTAAGTTAGCATTTTTGAATGGAATAATTGAAGAAGAGGTCTACATAGAACAACTAGAAGGGTTCGTTGATCTAGACAACAAAGACATGGTATGTAGATTACATAAAGCTTTATACAGTTTGAAGCAAGCACCAAGAGCCTGGTATGAGAGGCTGCATACTTATTTGTTAAGTATTAGATTTGTTAGAACAAGTGAGAACAACAATTTGTATATGAAAGGAGATACTGATGATACTATTCTTATTGCTAAAATATTTGTGGATGATATTATTTTTGGAGGCCAAGATCACATATGTAAATCCTTTGCTAATGAGATGAGAAGAGAGTTTGAAATGTCTATGTTTGGAGAGATTAAATTCTTTCTAGGACTACAAGTGATTCAACAGAGTGATGGGATATTCATCACACAATCTAAATATATCAAGGAAGTATTGAAGACATTTGGCATAGAAAATGCTAAACCTATGGAAACACCAATGGCTACTGGATGTAAATTGACTAAGGAAGATGAAACTATAGAGGTAAACCAGACACTTTACCAATCTATGATTGGTAAGTTAATGTATGTAGTTCATAGTAGACTATATATAGCACATATTGTGGGAATTGTTGCTAGATTTTCTGCAAACCCTAGAGAATCACACATGATTGCTACAAAGAGAATCTTAAGATACCTGAAGAAAATTGAAGACTATGGATTATGGTATCCTAAGGAAGGCAAGTCTGAACTGAAGGTTTGTACCGATGGTGATTGGGCTGGAAATGTGGATGACAGAAAAAGTACCACCGGAGGAGCATTTTTCTTTGGTGAAAGACTTGTTACATGGACAAGTAAGAAACATGCTTGCATTTCTCAGTCTATAGCTAAAGAAAAGTATGTTGCTGCTACTACAAATTGTTCAAATATTACATATATTAAGCAAGTGTTGGAAGGTATGAATGAGGTAATCACTGAGCTGGTGATTATATATTGTGACAACACTAGTGCAATTAATATTTCAAAGAATCTAGTGATGCACTCTAAAACAAAGCATACATCTATTAAGTATCACTACTTAAGAGAACAAGTATAGGAGAAGCAAGTAAAGTTAGAATTTGTTACATCAAAAGAACAACTTGCAGACATATTTACAAAGGCTCTACCGAAGGATACATTTTAAATACTTAAGGACTAGACTTGGGATCCATCCCCTATCTACCGGTCACTAATGTGATCTGGATGTTGCATCAGCCTAATCTTATCAAAAGATAATTCAAGTTGATGCAACATAGTTCACACTTTGGATCATGTCTAAGGCTGTGAAAAGTTTGGAGAACTAGAACAGATTGGCATATCAGTATACTAAGATACAAAGAATGTACCGGACAACTGAGAATTACATGGCTACTATAGGGCAGTGTGTTTATTTGTTTCTTTGACATTATTGTCAAAGGGAGAGATAAACAATATGAAACAATATTCACCAATGAGAACTATCTAAGGGAGAGATAATCTGGAAGAAAGGAAGAGCATTGAAGATCAGTTACTAAGAATAGAAGCAGGAACCTGAGAGCTGGAAAGAGCATATCTACAGATTGGCAATATAGCATTACAAAATACCATTATCTCAATGTTGTTTAGCAACGTAGTAATTAAACATATTAAGCTAGGGAGAGCTTGCACAACATTTGTTCATAGAGTTGTAGAATACATGTTTGGTATGTGTGTGGTATATTTCATATTACTTGAGTTGCCATCAATGCCAAAGGGAGAGATTGATGAACTACAACTAATTTAGAACCTGATTGAAGATCTGTGATTTAAGATCACTAAGCTGATTGATTAGATATGTAATATGATTAAATCAATATTATGTTCTCATTGATGTCAACTAGTTTGACAACACTTATCTTGTAAGTTACTATACCGAAACATTTGTGGAAAAGGAGTGAAAGAGATGAAGAGCAGAAATATCTACATGAGGAAGATAGATATGACAGATGAGGATTAGGAATACATTGAGTAACTTGTTGACGAGTCTATGACCTTATGATATTGACTTGATTATGTTTCATTCATCTATGATGAGGAAAAAAGTTGAAAGACACAAAGCAGTGTTGTCGGTTAAAGAAGCATTTTAGTATACACCGACAGAGTGTAGTGTATACCAAGCATAGTGTGAACTGAGCTTGTGTTCACTGATGCATTTCTTTGTTAACCAAGTAGGAGAAATGAACTAAATGATTAGTTTAGCCGATAAGGATTGATGAGCTGGAAAATGTATGAATTCAAGGTTGGAGATAAAGTTTGTTACAAAGATCGACAGCTAACAAAATTCAAGAAAGATCTAAAGGATGAAAATCAAACATGTTATTGACACAACAACCGAGGAAGGTTAAAGTGGAAAAATCAATGAATGTGATTAAATGAAAAAATCTAATGGAGGAGAAGAAAATGGTTTACTTGTCTATTTAAGAGACTAGAGCTTCACAATGAAAATGCTGGAAGAAGGAGACTACAGAATTATCGCATGAACAAGTTTTCATGCATACCTAATCAAACTAGTTATTGAGAACTAAGTTGTAGAGTTTTTACCAAGCATTAAGAAGCTATTATCGAGTGAATGTAAGTTACTAAATATTGATTGAAATAGAATTGTTGTAATGATCAGAGGATTGAATGAGCCTAACATTGATATGTACACCTTCAATTGAAGTTGTATTAAGGCAGATCACCTATTGTTACATTTTAACCATTGTACACAATCAAATCTCTTAACCGAGTGGACTAAGAAAGTCTTTTATGTATCATTCATAGAATGAACATTGTTATCATGTCAACCCCATAGTGAATACTGGTTTGACGATAACGGTTGGTCTAAAATCCTCTAACAAGGTCACACCTAACAATGTGTTTGTAACCTTTAACAGGTTTGGGTCTTCACAGACCTCACTTCAGAAGAGTGAATACTTTTGGATTGCCGGTCCCAGGTGGTTTTTCCCTTCATAGGGTTTCCATATTAAATCTCTTGTGTTATGTGTTGATTGTGATATTTGTTTGATATATTTGCATGTTGCATATTTGATTTGATCGGTAATCATTAGACTGGTAATCAGTAAAAGCACAAACAGTACAGTATTTTAAGTTACCGAATATCAGAAGTTTAAGTAATTTGTTTTTGGATTATACATTTTGTATTGGGACACTGGATAACTGATTCACCCCCCTCTCAGTTATTCTAACACTTGATTGCATATTAGTGTTTTTGCATGACATGGTTATTTGAAATGTTTATGTGGATCATATTATCTACATACATTGAGCAACCTGACACTCTACCTGAGCAACAAGCTAAAATTAATGAGCAACATGATAAAGATACCAAGCATCAACATATAGAGATTGAGAACTAGGAAATAGTTATGGAGGAAGATCTTGATCCTACATCAAATGATGAACAAAGAAGAGAGAAAATAGAAGAAAAATTTGTGAGAAGATACCATCCATAGAATCAGATTATTGGAGACAAGCAAGCTGGCATGATAACATGAAGTGGAGAAACACCACATGTTTAGTTTGTGAATTTTAACCTAAGAATGTTAGAGATGCACTTGAAAATGATTAATAGATTAAAGACATGAATGAAGAAATAGATCAGATACTAAAAAACAAAACATGGACATTGGTACCAAGACCGAATGATAAGAATGTAATTGGAACCAAATGGATATTCAAAAACAAGTTAAATGAGAATGGTGAAGTTATTAAGAATAAGGCAAGACTTGTATGGAAAGGATATGCACGAGAAGAAGGTATTGATTATGGTGAAACTTTTGCACCAATTTCTAGACTTGAAGGAGTTAGAATATTGCTTGCATATGTTGCCTACAAAGGATTTAAAGTATATCAAATCGATGTCAAATCTACATTTTTTAATGGAATACTTGAGGAAGAGGTATTTATTGAACAATCTGAAGGTTTTGTTGATCCGAATCAGAAAAACATTGTATGTAAGTTGCACAAAGCACTATATGGACTAAAATAAGCACCGAGAGCATGGTATGAAAGATTGCATTCATATCAAGTATTAGTATTGGATTTTTTTAGAATAAGTGACAACAACAATTTATACTTGAAAGGTGAAACTAATGACAAGATTCTTATTGCTGAAATTTTTGTTGATGATATCCTATTTGGAGGACACAATAATCTATGTAAATCATTTGATGATGAAATGAGAAAAGAATTTGAAATGTCAATCTTTGGAGAGATTAAATTCTTTCTTGGTTTGTAAAATTTATAACTAAGTGAAGGTATTTTCATTACACAATCAAAGTACATCAAAGAAGTGTTGAAGACCTTTGGAATGGAAGATTCAAAACTGGTTGGTACACCTATGGTCATAGGATCCAAATTAAATGATCAATCAACCAAAGTAAATCAAACATTATACAAACCAATGATTGGTAAGTTGATGTATGTTGTGCATAGTAGACTAGACATTGCATATGTAGTTGGGATTGTAGCAAGATTTTCTGCTAATCCTAAGGAATCACATATGATTTTTGTTAAAAGGATTCTAAGATACTTGAAAAAAAAAGAGAATTATGGTTTATGGTACAAGAAAGAAGGAAATTTTGAACTGCAAGTTTACACTGATGCATATTGGGTTGGAAACATTGATGATCAAAAGAGCACTACTAGTGGAGTATTCTTTTTAGGAGAAAAATTAGTTACTTAGATAAGCAAGAAACAAGGATGCATTTATCATTCCACTACCGAAGCAGGATATGTAGTTGTTACTGCTAATTGTTCAAACATTGCATGGATAAAATAACTTTTGAAAGGCTTGACTGAGGAGATCACTGACCTATTGATAATATATTGTGACAATACAAGTGCTATAAACATTTCTAAGAATTCGGTGATGCATGCAAATACAAAGAATATATCTATAAAGTATCACTAATTGAGGGGACAAGTACAAGACAAGCAAGTAAAATTGGAGTTTGTGAAATCAAAAGAACAACTTGCAGATATATTTACTAAACCCTTACCTAAGGATACATTTGAGTACTTGAGGACAAACTAGGGGTCCATCCCCTGTTTGTCGGTCACTAGGGTGATCGGGAGATTGAATCAACCTATACTTTATCATAATATCAAATGGTGTTGATACATATTTCTCACACTTTAGGTTTCCCAAGGTTGTGAAAGCTAGAAGATTGAGAACAAAAGAACATTTCATATCGATACATGAAGCTACTTGATCTGAACTGAACACTAGAGATAATATTTTAGCTATTGTAGAGTTGTTTATTCTTTTTGGCAATGCTAGCAAAGGGAGATAGAAATGTGTAAAATATTATCAAGGAGAGAGAATCAAAGGGAGAAAGTCAATGAGAAGAAGAAGATCAAATCTGCAAGGAGAGTTTGCATGGAATGTTGTGTAATGATTAAACATATTAAATATACAAGTTAGGGAGAGCTTACCAAGCTACAAAATTTGTTTATATGGTTGTAGAACAAATGTTTGGTATTCTATGGCATATTTCATATTGTGTTGCGATCAATGCCAAAGGGAGAGATTGATAACCTACAGCTGATTGAATATCTTGATGGAGTGAATGGACAAGTGAAAGACAGTGATTAATGGTCATCGAGCTACTAAAGTGATATGTAAGACAATTAAATCAATCAATGTATTGTCATTGATGTCAACTAATTTTAACTATACTTATCATAATGGTTACAAACATCTAAAGAAGAAAATGGTAAAGGAATTATATATCTACATGAAGATGAGATGGATATGAAAGATATGGATATGGTATGCATTGGGTAACTTATTGATGAGTCTATGGCATCATGTTGTTGACTTGATTGTATTACATGATTTTATTATGTATTGAAGATCAGAATTGAACAAGTTTATGTGGTCACTAAATGAAGATTTTTGTATACACTAAGCTAGTGTAGTGTATATCAAGTATAGTATTCAACTGAGCAGGTAATCACTGACACATTCAATATTGACCGAGTGAAAGAAATAAAAGTTTTATAACAAGTGACTAAATTGATGAGTTGGATAATTACTTATGATTTTGAGGTAGAAGATAAAGTTTGTTATGATGATCTAAGGGCTGACAAAATTCAAGATTGATTGAGTGAAGGAGAATGAAATGTGTTATTGACACAACTGCTGAGGAAGCTTAAAGTGGAAAAATGAACGATGGAGATTAAGAGGAAAAATCTAATAGATGAGAATAAAATGGTTTATGTTGTCTATTTAAAGAGACATTGGATGCATTATTAAGTCTGGGACTATTGATACTGCACGAGAATTCACATGAAAGCACTATTTTCATGTACCACTGATCAAACTGGTTGAAGACAGAACCGAGCTGAATTACAAACATTACTGAGCATCAAAGAAGCATACATTGAGTGGAATGAAGCTGGAGGATATGATGGATTGAGTTGATTATTGATCAGAGGAGGTATTTTGAGCTTACCATAGATCTAAAAATCTACAAATATTAGTTGGATTTGATTCAAATCATTACTATATTAGTTTAACCATTATTACAGATAAATCTCTTAACTGAGTGGGACTTAACAATAGTTTTGTATTTTTGGACAGCAGAATGGCTTTGTCCCAGGAAGACAAATTCTGGACTTAATCATTTTTTTTTAATGAAAACATCCATTCCTTGATGATGTCTAAAAAAGAAGGTTTTATACTGAAGTTGGATTTGTCTAAAGCTTACGATAGGGTTGACTGGGATTTTTTTAAGGCTACTTTAGAGGCTTTTGGCTTCAATTAGAGAAGTAGAGATCTTATACATTGTCTTGTTTCTTCTGCTACCTTCTTGATGCTTGTGAATGGATCTCCTACTCCCTTCTTCAAGTCTTCGAGATGTCTTAGATATGGGGATCCCCTGTCTCCAATCCTGTTCATTATTATGATGAAGTGTTTGGGTAGATACATTGGTCGATTGGTTAACAAAGGTGAGTTTATAGGGCTTCATCCGTCTTCAAAAGAGAATATTTGTTCCCACTAGTAGTTCATGGACAACTCTATTATTATGGGGGAAGCCTCTATAACAAATGGTAAAATCATCAAAAAAGCCCTTGATAATTATGGTGCTGCTACTAGATAGATTATAAATTGGAACAAGACTTCAATTTTCTTTATTAATGTCCCTGAACAAAGACAAGAAAGGATAAAAAGGGTGATGGGATGTGAGGTGGGATTCCTTCCTAGATCCTACTTAGGTTTGACTCTTTTCCTTGAACCCCCTAATTCTTTTTGGAGATCTATGATTGATAAATTCCACAGGAGTTTAGCTAGCTAGAAGGGTTCTCTTTTGAGCCAGGCTTGTAAAATTTTGGTGCTCAAGGCTACTCTCCAAAGCATCCCTCTCTATGGTTTAAGTATTTTTAAAATCCATAGGAATTTTTTTGAAAGTATCTAGAAAATCAAAAAGAAATCCTTTGGTCTGGAGTGGAACATAAGAAGAGAATGGCTCTCATTGCTTGGGATAAGGTTTGCAAACCTGTTAAGAAGGGGGGTCTTGGTATTTGAAGTATAAGAAGTATGAATGATTTTCTCATGGCCAAGCTTCTATGGAGATTATTCAAGACCCCAAGAGAATGGAGTACTATTTGGCATAACAAATATAAGAGGGACAAGAGTAGTTTCCAAAAAATTTTGAATCAGGAATCTATACAAGGAGGTTCTAGCATTTGGAATAATACTTTGAGAAAGAAGGAACTGATCAAGAAGGGTGTTAAATGGAAGGTTGAAAATGGAAAGACTATCCTTTTTTGGGATGATGAATGGATTTTGGATTGCCCTCTTAATTCTGATTCAAATTGTAAAGAAAAGATGTTGCAATGTAAATAGGTTTTTGGACCGCATGTGGCTGACTATTGGGAAGGGGAGAACTGGACTAATTTTGTCTAGGGTGGATTCGTCTCTTAGAAGTTTGAATAAAATTTTGAATGCTGTCTTCCTCATAGATGAAGAGGATACTTTAATCTAGAGATACAATTCTAATGGTTCTTTCTTGGTCTCTTCTTTGTATATGCAGAATTATGAGAATTGCTTTGAACCGTGTTGGGCAAAAGCTTGGTTTAAAGGCTTAACCCCTAAAATTAATGTGTTTTTCTGGATCTTATTGCAGGATAAAATCTTAACTATTGATAATCTTATGAAAAGGGGTTTATACCTAACTAATAGGTGTTGTCTTTGCAAGAATGATGAGGAGAACATTAATCATATGACTATTCATTATGCCTTTACTAGGAAAATATGGGAGAAGTTTTTGGATTTGATGAATATGGATTGGATCTTTCCACAGGGCATTTAGGAGCTTTTCACTTCTTGGAGATCTCCTACTAATAATAATATTTTATTATCTATTTGGAACTTCCTATTACCCTACATCTGTTGGGGGGTTTGGAAAGAGAGGAATGATAGGATCTTTAGAAACAAGGAGTCTAGCTAAGTTGTGATTTTCCACAAGATTAAGAGAGCCCTGTTGGAGAACATTTGGTTGACTAGTAAATATTAGGAACCGAAAGATGATTGGGAGGTGAAAGTCTTCAAAAATTGGAAGCTAGATGGTAAGAAGGTCCATAATATCAAGAGGAGTCTAAGGAATGATGCCCATTGGGATTTTCCCGCTAATGGCTGGATGAAAATAAATTTTGATGGTACCTCTAAGGGAAACCCGAGGATTGTTGGTTGTGGCATTGTTATCAGAGATGAAAATGGGAATTGAAAAAGGTGCTAAGGCCATTCCTATTGGTTTTAATACTAACCATGTCACTGAGGCCAATGCTACTCTTTATGGTCTTATGTTGGCTAAAAGGAAAAGCTATAGAAATGTATGGGTTGAAGGGGATTCTCTTAATATTATTAAGTGTCTTAATAATATCATGATCCCTTCATGGACAATTGCTAATGCTATCAATAAAGGGTGAAGCATCATAAATTCCTTTGATGCATGTGTTGTTACTCACAATTATAGGGAAGCCAACTTAGTGGCTGACTAGGCTACAAATGTGGTATGCCATAATCAGGTGGACATTGAATGGGATGATGGGACTATCCTTCCTCCTGAAGGGGCGTTATTAATCGATATGGATTGATTGCATAGCAAGCAATATATACTTAATGAAGATCACATTAATGGGTAATAAGTGCAAGGATCTGTGTGAGGATGATGAAGGACATTGTGGTGATTTCAAGATGATTAATGTCTTCATTCCACATGATTTATGGGTCTTTCGAGGCTTTAGAGGGTATTATTGTTACTTCAAGCTTAAGCTTCAGAGCTTTGTGAGAAACTGTGAGAGTAGATTTATTGACAGTTGCAGATCCATGGAAGGCCATAAGAAAAGGTGTGACTAGGGAAATTTAATGACTGGAACCAAAACCCAGAGGTTTGGAACATTTTAAGGAAGGGGGACTAGCGGTTTATTTGGAGAAACTACATGGAGGGAAGCTTGTTGTTACAAAGCATTTCATCAAGACCTAGAATAAAGGGAAAATTATGGTGGGAGCACAGAGCATGGATGTTACTTAGGAGATCATCACTGAGGCAACGAGTCTCAAAATCAAAGGGATCAACTTCTATAGAGACAAGAAGGTGTTAGATAAAGCTCTAGAGGTTTTTACGGTAATGGACCAGGAAAGGAAGCCCACGGTTAAGGTTGATAACTCTTATTTTAACCTTAAATGCATTTCTAGGCCATGGAGACTAGTTCTTTTTGTTATCATTAGTTACATTACGCTGGATGGTAGATATACCAAAATTTATAATCACCATCTTATTCTATTAAATCATTTCAGACATGGGGTTAAAGTTAATTTCCCCTTTTATCTTTTGAGTTCTTTGAATGCTACTATTCTTAGCTGGCAGAGGGACCCTGAAGGTGACCATGCCTATCATGATGGGTTGATGGTCCTTATCTATGAGGTTCTTAAGTCTAAGAAGGTTGAGAGGTCCCAGCTGAATCAGAAGGCCCTTGAAGATTATGATACTGATGGCAAAGATTTAGAGGAACCCTTTATGGATGATATTGAAAATAAAGAGGTTGACTTTGAGAAACCCAACAAACCTTCCATGCATCATGACTCCTCATCCAAAATAAAAAATAGGAAGGCCAAGATGGAGGATTTGGTTACTGATATGGAGATGGAGGAAGAGGAAAGTAGGGATGACAGTGTGAAGGGGAAGGGTAAAAATAAAATGGAGACTATAGGGAAGTGCACTTGAGCCAAAAATAGGAATAAAAAGAGGGATAAGAGTGTTATCATTTCTTCCAATGATGACTCAGCCTCACAGGAGAATATTCAAGAAAATTAGGACAAGCGGGTGGATAAGGAACCTATTATGGAGGACCATGATGAGTTAGACCAGAATGTTCTGGTAGATGATAATATCATGCAAGAAATGTCCTAGGATGTGGCCAATATTCAGAAGGGCAGTCGGGCAGTTAACAAGGATAGGGTGGAGAGTTCCAAGGAGGAGACAGTATGTGTGAATAAGGACTTTGACAACCTGGGGTGTACTGCTTTCCTTAACAACCTCAGCACCATGAAAAATGACATCATCACTATTAAAAACAAAATCCAACAGCTTCAAAAGGATACTAGGGATCTTGGAAAAATGAATTTGGGAGAGAAGACTATGGGAGAGTGTATTGATGAACTGAAGGAGACTGTTGGCAGGGCTGAGGGGATTACATCCTTTAATGATAGAATCATTTCAATGGAGAATAAAATAAAAGAGGGGGATGTGGTGAAAGGTGGTAACATGATTAAGAGAATTGATAAAATGGAAAATAGAATTGAGAGGCTAGAGAAGATGGTGGGTAAAATCATTGAGCAAAGTTTCTCCATTCTCAAGGCCTTGGCTGAGCATGTCAAGATTCTTGTGGACAAAATGGAGTAGGTGCTCATTGAGGTTAAGGAGGATCACAGACCTAGTAAAAGAACTAGATCAAGCTTCAAAAAGCTGGAGGATAATAAGAACAAAGATATTGAGGAACTCAAAGTTTCTTCTACCAATATGCAGATGTTGGCTGAACAGGCGACTACACTAATGAAGAGTATCTAGCCAGGTGTCTATTGTCATGCTGTCCTTTTGCTATCCTTTTTCTCTATGTCTTTCTTTTGAAGGACTTGTTAGTTTTTTGGTGTTGGTGCACTATTTTTGCTAGAACTTTAATGCTTATATTGTAATCTTTTTGTAAAAGGTTTCAGGTCCTTTCAAAACCTGCTTTTAGGTAATCAAAATAGTCTTTTTGTATTTCAATATGACACTCAATGAATGTTGATTATTTTGTTGTTGACCCCATAGTGAATGATGGTCAAAGGAGAATTGTTAGTGATAAATCCTCTAACTAGGTCATACCTTACAATGTATTTTGTAACCTTTAACATGGTTGGCTCCTAACCAAGCTCACTTCAGAAGAGTGAATTATTTTGGGTTACCAATCCTAGGTGATTTTTCCCTAACAGAGTTTACATGTTAAAAATGTATGTTATGTGTGAATGATGTGTTGAATTGTTATTTTTCTTTACACATTTCATAATGGATTGATCAGTAAATACAGTAGTTAATTTACTATCAATCAGTAAATGAAGAGAAAGATACAATTAATATCTTACCAAGTTGATTATTTGATTGAAAAGTTTGAATATATACATCTGGGAGATTTGGGACTCTAGGATAACTAGAATTAACTGATTCACCCCCCCTCTCAGTTATCTAACAACTTCTTCCTCTTGGATCCTAAATCTGATTGGACAATGGTTAGAGCTTGTAAAAGGAATAATGCTTGCATAAAAATTCCACTGTAGATCAACCCAACTACTTGAAGAATAAATCTATCAATATTTTTAACTATATTTAGAAAACCTTTCCATATATTAGTCCAATTAAAATCACCATTTTTAAAGTGTATCTCCAACATGTCATTATTAGTCATAAAATCACTAAAATCATTCTTCTTCTAACTCATCCAACCTGCACCATTTGTCTTGTCTGAGGGCCTTAAAATGGCATTAAAATCATCCCCAACATAAACATCTTATCTATTTCCATCATGAGGGCATATATAATGTCTCTCCACACCTCCGTAAGTCCTTCATTACAATTGGGTCCATAAACATTAATAGGCTAAAACTAGCCTAAAGATGTTTAGACATAACATTAACCCATTATCATGATCTTTCCATTCTATTGATTTGTATGTTAACTAATTTTAGTTTCTATAAGATACCCAGACCCCCAAAAGGTCCTATAACTTCTACAATAGAGAACTTCCACCTACTAAATTGCTTATAAAAAGAAGTAATATCATCACCACTAAGCTTTAGTTCCTATAATAACACTATTTCAAGTCTAGTTTGATCAAGAAATCTCTTGATAAAATGAATATTGTCAGAGGCATTTCCTCGCTTGACATTCTAGGAAAGGACATTCATTGCCTTCAGGAAATGTATACTCTTTTCTCGATCCTTAACTTGGTTTGGCCAACTACACAGCCTACTATTTCTAATTTAGCTAATGTTGACTTAGGTCCCCATTTGTTCTTTTCCCCAACCTTATTCTTGGTTTTTTTGTGGTATTATGCGATAATGATCTTTTTTCTACAATGCCCACAAAAGAATCTAAACTAAGATCATCATCACCCATCCATTCCTCATCTAATGTAGAATCAGAACCTAAACTAGACCCATCTCCACCCTCCCTTTCCTCCTCAAAGAAACTATCTAAATTTATGATCAAAGAGATTTAGATGTTTTTAAACATAGGTTCATCAGCCTCAATTATTTCCTTTTTATCAAAAGGTTGTTGGAAATCCTATAGTCCCAAGTCTCCTGCATGCTCTGAGAGAGGCAACTCACACTCCTTTAAGACCAACTCATCACAAACTGAGACCATCCCAACATCGTTTGACTTCTCCATCTACAAGTTTCGCGAGTCTATCCTTTTTTCATTTGAAGGGCTAGAATCTTTTAGAAGATGAACATTATTTTCACTGTCACCACAAATGAGCACATTTTCATTCTCTAAAATGTTCTTTTTACTATTCAAAAGTCGAGGGTTAGATTCACAAATACTGCCAACATTTCCAACCTCCATCTCATTGATGCTTTCCATAGATCCATTAGTTATACTACTATTATTCCAACACTCAAAGTCATTTAGTTTCTAATTTTCCTTTGTCTTTATCTCTTCATTCAATTATGACACTTGAGGGAATAAGGATCTATTGGCAAGTGATGTTTTGGGAGCACTAGGGATCACTTAAGGGTTGTCATTTATGGCAACACTTATGCTGGAGTGATCGCATGCAGAGAGTTTTGGTATTGGAGACTTAGTCATGAAAATGACTAAGTACAGAATCAGAATAACAGTATACTACGGTATTGTTTTGGTTAGCGAAGATTATATGTGATGTATTATGGCTTGTGAAGTTAAAGAAAGACACTTTGGTATATGTATAAGCTTTAGTTAAGGTTGCACATGTTTTGGTGATGAGATCAGTAAGATACAATGATATGAAGGTATGCAAAGACAAAGAATAAGTGAAACATGGCATATGAAGAGTCGTGATGATTGAGAGAAGGTTAGTCGGTATGGTAATGTGATAAGTCAGATGAATGTTGTATATTGCTAACACTTTGGTAATATAAGATTGCCAACTCTATGTTTATCATTTGCATAAGTAATTATTATGTTTTGTAATGTATTTTGAGAGCGGACTGGATAACATAATTAATATAAGTATAGAGTGTTTTGTGGAAGCGATAAGTATGATTGTAATGATGATGTGATGGATACAAATTTGGGATCTTAGAGAGAGCATATAGAAGATGCAAGATAAGAGTTTGATAGAGCTATAACTGGAACTATCAAAGCATAGTAGATGCTTGTATAGTTCACCTTTTGAAGAAGACTTTAGTGATAGTCTTTTGATTGCAAGAGTTGTAAGCTCACCACCTTTAACAAGGTTTTTGTATACCCCTAGCAAGGTCTTGTATTCCTCTAAAAAGGAAATGTACTATATAATACTCAGCTCCTAACATGGCTAGATCTCCTAACATGGATACTATATTTTAGTGCATAGTTGTGGGTACCATCCCCACCAGGGTTTTCTCTTGCCCAAGGTTTCCTCAAAAAAAAATCATGGTGTTATGAGTTATGTGTTGTGTACTTATGTTATTTTCATTTCAACATTAATATGGTCTATTTTCAATTGGTTGAAGTTGAAATTAAAGTGTTTTAATATTGACTCACTCTCCTCTCAGTATTACCTAATCCTAACAATTGGTATCAAAGCTATTAGCCCTTGGAGAGAAAGCCTAATAGCTTAAGGGAGATCAAAATGGATTCAGAAAGCTTGCAAGAGAACTTTGAAGCATCACTTGATGACCCAGACAAAGAAAAGGCTAAGAATATAAAATTAAAATTCATATTAAGAAGAGCATAAGGTTTCATCAAGAAACTAAAGGAACCGCTTGAAATTTCAAAAAGTCAGAGATAAGACCTTATGGATAAGATCAAAGAGGATTCAGACAATGATACATCAGACCAAGTAAAGAAGTTGGAGCAAGAAAAGGAGAAAATTAATCTTCTGATGATTAAAGAGATTCAACATGAAAAGGATGCAAGATACAAAGTTGAAGAGTCACTAAAAGAAGAAAATGTGTAGATAGGACATATGAAGAGTGAGCTTGATCACTACAAGGATAAATGTTAGGAATTGGAGAAGTACAATCAGATCATAAAAGGAGAACTCAATCAATCCAAATTACATATTGAGAAGTTGCACATGAGCAGTAATAAAATTGATGAACAAAGAGAGAGACAAAAACCTAAAGGACACATGACTGGAATCATATTCAATGAAGGTGAATGTTCTAAGACTAATGATGAATCACATGAAGTGAAGAATAAAGATAAAACTACTCTTGAGATACCTAGAGATCAAATCAGACCTTTAAGAGGTAGATGCTTTGGTTACAACAAACTTGGACACATGAAAAGAGATTGTAGAGGTAACAGTTCTTTCAAACCCTTTTTTGGTTATTGTCATAACTGTTATGCATATGGACATAAAAAAGAAGAATGTAGGAAACCTGATCAGTCTAGATATAAACATGATTACATCAAAGAAGAATTAACATCAAATATCACATGTCACAAATGCAATAACTTTGGGCATACTAAAAGGTATTGTAAGCTGTAGGTAAATCAGGATAGAAAGAGACCACCTACATATTAAAAATACAACAACCTTGGACACATAATGAATTTTTGTAGATATAATAGAGAGGACAAAAGAAGAGGACCAAGAGGACCACCTCCTATGGTTATAAAGAAGAATATTGGAGACAGTGGTAAAAGTCTTACTTGGTACATGGATGAGTTCGAGAATCATTTCAAGAAATCATAAAATAAAGAAGATGAGAAGATATGGAAGGTAAAATATTTCAATAAGGCATTGGTTCAGGGAGAGACAATAGATGCTACTATGTCTTTGCTTGATGTTGACATTACTAAATCGACCTAGAAGGCAACATGGCCTTAGGGGAGCATTGGATGAAGACACCAGAATATATCTAGCCCTTGATTATGTGGAATAAGCTCATGCGAGATTAGATATAGTCTGTATAGACATTATGGAGATTATGTTTGTGATCGTAACACTTGGGGATTCATATTTGATGACCGGGAGATTTTTTTTGATTGGATAGTGTGTGAAGTTGAGCTAACTATTATTAATACACTTACTCAACCAGCAATGGATAAAGATCTTGAAGCATATAATTTCCTCACCATTTGATAATCAGCAAACAAGGAGAGCAGTGAGAAGAAGCATTTCAATCATCTAGCAACCACATTGCATGATCAATTTGAGAAAAAGTTTCTGAATTTAGCGTATCAAAGGTATTTAGATATTATACTCTTTCAAGAAGATATGGATGCACTTGTAATATTTGATGTTGTTAATAGAACGAGGTATAAGTTCAAGAAGTGCCCATTTAAGTCCTTTGAGGATGATCCGGAAGGAGCATTTTTTAAAACCCCTTATGGTGTATTACATGTTGAAGGCATTAGGGCATACATTCACTGCAAATATGAGCCCATTGGGGATGTAGATATCTATAGGGAGATATATGGAATGATAGAATTAGAGGGAAAGATGGTTGAAGAGTTCAAACATTTGGAAGACCAGTCCATTATTAAGTTAACCCTTCTAATTGAGTTCAGCAAAATTGAATGGCTTAATATCATCCTAAGTAGAATTCATGACCAATTTATTTGGATAGGAGATAAACTAGTTAAAATATGTGGCTAGATGATACATGAGAAAACTAGATTGGATAATACTAGAGCCCTCCTAGTAGCTGAGAAAAACATCAAAAAATAAGCAGAAACCCTAACCCATTCTAAGTGGGATAAGAAAGCAATGATAGTAAATGAAATCTTTCATCAAGATCTAAGATTATTGGCAATGATATTAGGTTAGAAGATGTTCCATAGCAGCAAACCTAACTATGTATCAGCTAGAGTAGTTATGATGGCATACATAATGGTTTAGGAAAATAAGAAATATACCTATGCAAAGTTCTACCACAATAGCTTTTGGAAAATGTGAAGGTTATCAAGAAAGATAAGTCAAAGGAATTCAGGTTTGGTTTACTTCTGGTTCATATGTACATCTACATTGAGCACAAATTCCCTGGAATGCACCCTGGAGCATGGAAGAATGATGTACCTGCTAGTATTCAAATCTATGAGAGCTATAGAAGACAAAATAAAAATTGGGTAGATGGAGAGCTATTTGCAATGACCAAAATCATTCAGAGGAAAATGAAGGAGAGATATAGGATACCTAAGGAAATGGTTGAGAAATATAAAGACATAATCTATTTCATGGTTGAAACTGACTGTGTGTTCTTTGAGGCAGCCGAGCCTAGGAAGAAATGGTTCTACCCTATGGGGTATGAAGTCAGTTTTGAGGTTCTCACAATGCAAGTTGAACATGTACTTGCAGCTGAGGTAGACACATCTAAAGAAAGATGGGGAACATACTAGGAAAAGTTAGAAAAGTTAGAAATAAGAAAATAGTTAGCACAATTTGAGGATGAGAATATAAGAAATAAGGCTATTGAAGACACGTTGTTGGTAGTATCTATACAAGAGAGGGAGAGAATCATCAAAGAGATGAAACCTTTATTAAGGACTAAGGCCAGACTGGTGAAGATTAAGGCAAGAAAATATGATGATACCATAGAAGATACACAAAAGGCACTAGACAAAATTCTTATGTGTGACATGCCTAATAAGACCTCACCTCCCAAGGTTACCAACCCTACACCCTTAGGAATGGGAGAAAGTTCCAAGATAGTAGAAGAGAGTGAGAAAGCATGTGAAGTTGACATACAACCAAATTTCTTCATTTCTGGTATGCCTATATCACTTGAAACTTCACTTGATGTGAATGACCCATTTTAAGATAATCTAAACAATGCGATGATAGTTGAAGAGGAAGGAAAAATAAAGGAAGAACAAATAGAGGAAAAAAAAGAAGAAAAAGAACATGAGAGGGAGAAACAACATGAAGAAAAGCAGGTAGAAGAGACATGAGCAGAAAAAGTAGTGGAGGTAAGAGCTGAGCATAAATAATAACCAGACATCTCCTCTACTCTATTTTTGGCAAGTATGGCCAAACCAATGAGTGTAGATGTGGAAAGCATGGATGAGGATGAACTCATGAGGTTATCCTTCATGGCATTTGCTAAAGAAAAATAAAGGTCGGTACAAAAAGGGGATAAAAGGGTAAAGGTGATTACTACGGCAGTGGAGACAGTGAACAAAATACTCCCTACACCTATTGTCTTTCAAGGAAAGGATGATGCCGAGAATTTGAGCATGGCATTGAACAACTTTGACAGTCATTTTGAGTCACTATTGAAGACCATAGAGGCTAAGGCATAAAAGAGGTTCTTAGAAAAGAAGTTGAAGGAAGTTTGTCAATCCATCTCATGGGACTTGGACATTCTAAAAGCAACTACACTTAAAGATAGAAGCTGCGTATCACAAGGAAGAAAGGTATACAGTTATTGTATAAATCTTGTTAGACATGTTAAGAATATTGAAGATATCATAGCCAAGGATAGGGCTACACTAGACAGCTTGATGGACAGTTGTGAAATCTCTTCACAAATTGTGGCAGAAATGGAAAAACAAACATGCAAGTTTTTGGATAAGATAAGTGTTTTGAATATAGAGAAAGGGAGAGTAGTGGAAATATTTGGATTGCTAAAGAGTCTAATAACTCCTAAGCTTTCAATTTGTAAAACTCATCTCACAGAGATGGAGAAAATAGAAGGATCAATGACAAATGCTATACCCAATGAGTTGAAGGCAACAAAAACAACATCTTATGCACTGATTGGACTGATCCATGTTAGTGAAATTATGATTAAGTCATGGGTTAAAGAAGTGAAGACCTTGGAAGACTCCTTCCAAGACATTCTAAATCTGGTGAGTAAGAACTAAGTCTTTTGTCCTTAGTATTTTGAAATTTTGTAACTACCTTTGCCATTGATGTCAAAGGGAGAGGAAGAGAAGAGAAAAATGAAAAAAGGAAGAGAAGAGAAAAAGTGAGGAGAAGAAAAAGAATTAAATTAAAAAAAGAGAAGAAAAGAGAAAAAGAGAAGAGAAAAGAAAAGAGGAGAATATGTATATAGAGAAGTAGAAGGAAGATAGTGCTTTGACACTTAGTCATTTTTCACTAAGTGTTGCCATCAATGCCAAAGGGAGAGATTGTTGGCAAGTGATATTTTGGGAGCACTAGGGATCACTTAAGGGTTGGCATTTATGGAAACACTTATGCTGGAGTGATCACATGCACAGAGTTTTGGTATTGGAGACTCAGTCATGAAAATGACTAAGTACAAAATTAGAATAACAATATATTGTGGTACTATTTTGGCTAGCGAAAATGATATGTGATGTATTATGGCTTGCAAAGTTGAAGGAAGACACTTTGGGATATGTATAAGCTTCAGTTAAGGTCGCACGTATTTTGGTGATGAGATCAATAAGATAGAGTGATATGAAGGTATGTGAACACAGAGAAGGTTAGTCGGTATGGTAACATGCTAAGTTAGATGAATGTTGTATATTGCCGACACTTTGGTAATATAAGATCACCGACTCTATGTTTATCATTTGCATAAGTAATTATTATGTTTTGTAATGTATTTTGAGAGCCAACTGGATGGAAACATTAATATAAGTATAGAGTGTATTGTGGAAGCGATAAGTATGATTATAATGATGATGTGTGTTAGCATACAGTTTTTTCCTTTCTTTAAATTAATCTTAAACTTCTATAAGGCATGAAAGAAAAGAAAAACTCAACACTAACAAATGAGTTGCTTAGAAAGAAAACCCTCTGCAAATTACAAGGTGCAGCTACCTTCTAGAAAGATTTTCAATATGATCTTGTTGAAAATAGAAAAAGTAACATCATGTACATTTTTTACCAGAAAACACTTAAGGTAAACATCCAGTTCATCAACATGAAAAGAATGTGCAAATTTTAGAGACTCGGATCTACTTTTATCTCTAAGTCAATATTTGAATCTAAAACTTTGGTGTCAATTCTCTCTGCTATTCTAAGCATAAAATCCATCCATATCACAGTCAAACTTTATTTAACACAACCTATTCCCACAGGAGAATAAATCATATAAGATAAACAATAGTATTTATCAGATCAAAAGTTCAAATACACATGCAATGCCACAGGATATTTCACATGTTCTATAATATCAATATTCATAAAGCTTAAAGTTTGTTCTTAGAAAATAGTTCCTCTGAACTTCGAGAGACCAAACCCCGAGTAAGTTAAAAAAATTTCAATAAATAGCCGCGCAGGGCTTCCCAACTAACTTGGTAAAATTATCCTTTCTTGAAAGTAAAAACTTCTAGATGGAATAACTATCCTAAGCATTAAGCAACAAAACATGGGACTGGGAGAAAAATGCCTTCAAAAAGTTGCCAAGTGTTCCAGACGGTTAAGGGGTTGAGGTCATTGCAAGTTGTGCCGCTTTCCAATCTTCAAACGCGGCTGTAAATGTGGATATTACCAATTGGTGTGGCAAACCAATAAAATCAATCCACTGTTTCCAAACTTCTTTCTCCCTTTTGATCTCAGCTATCTTTCCTCTATGCATAACTAAATGATCTTGCTTAATAAAAAGTATTGACTCTATCTGTGCAACCTTTGTGAGTTCCTTGTCTGTAGAGGCCTTCATCCCTTTGAGCTCATCGAACAAGGTATTTACATCCTTGATTACCTATTCAATCTATTTATCAGACTCCTCTTGAGCTTCTTGGCACTGCTTATCAATCCATCTTATATCATTGGAGATGATATCTTTAATTGTCTTTAGCCCCTTCAAGAGATTCCTTACCTTAGAAATTCCCAGGGCTATAGCTTCATTTCTCCAATCTATACATTCCTTTATAACATAAAGGATTTTGTCATCCAGCCCTGGTACTGACTTCTCTATGAGGAACTTCTATAGACCATATTCCTCAACATCTTCCATCCAATGGAGCTCTTTGTTCTAGGTAGTCTTATCTATCTCCCATTCTTCAATACTGGCTTCTACTTTCTTTACCAGGTGATCTCCTTTGGCATGGGTTCGATCTAGGTGAATTAACTACTTGACGGCTTCTTCTTTTACATGTTCTACCCAATCATCAAATGCTTTGCTAACCACCTTGCTTCTTTGAACTTGGTCAAGAAATCGTTGATTATCAGGGGATTTCACATCAATGGAGGCTAGCATTTCGTTTAGAGGAAAGGGTTCAGGATGTTGGATGGCTTTGATATATTGGACCATACTCTTCATAGCTTCCTTCATCTCCTGTTTGTCCCTAGCATCTTTCCAAACCCTACTGTCAATCTTCTTATTTGACACTTCAAAGAATCTCATATCAGCAGCTCTGGTGTCCTTCCCTAAATCCACCTTGGATATTTGAAAATCCTGAGCTGAAGCCTCCCCTTTAGCTTTATCATCCACAGGTTTTGCAATCTCTACCATCCAGTGACCACTTCTTTCATCAAAATCAATTTTGGATTCCATCTTTATTTTCTTAGCCTTTGAAGATTTTCCCAAACACCTACTTACTACATCATCAATGGGCACTGATAAAGGAACCACATTTCTTTTCTTGGCAACTGGGATTTCCAGCCATGGTGGGGCAGTGGAGGATTTCTTTTGAGTATCATACTTACTCAAAAGAGCCAGTGAGTCTATCGGAGTATTCTCTATTTCCCCTTGTATCTGTTGATCATCTGCCATCTCAGGTATCTTGGGGTCTGCAACTGGAATTGTCTATGGATCAGTGTCTGCTGAGTCCAAATTCATGATGACACTAGGAGATGCTTCCTACCTCTTAGCCCTATTTTTCACTCTTAAACTTGATCTAGTTGCTCAAACATCAGGTTCAACTTGGTCTTGAACTTGAACTTGTGGAGAAATTGGTTCAAGTCTAGGTTCAGCTTTAGGTTCAACTTTTCCTGCACAAGATTGATCAACACTTACGTTAGTTAAAATAGAAGTTTTCTTTGCTAAACTCCTCTTTTTGGTCTTTACTTATTTCTTGGCAGACTGCAAAGGAGTAACATAAACCTTTTTCTTCAACAACCACACCTTTGTTCTTTCAATAACCCTTTTCATTTTCTTATGTAGATCATCCTCCTCTAGCTCCATCCAATCGAACTCAGGGATAGGGAGGGCCTCGACCTTCTCCAAGTATAGAGAATCTAAAACATCAATCTCACTATCTTCCTCTACCCTGTCTGTATCCATATCCAGCTTAAAGGTGATGATTTGTTTCAAAGTTAACTAGGATCACAACCTCTTTCTTACCTCTAGTTCATTAGAACAGCTAGCCCAAAAATCCTCTAACTCAGGGATGTGCATGAATGTTTCTAGGACATTGAGATTCACTCTTGCAAAGTCTCTATAGTCAAAATTGACTCTGGGAATATAGGTTTGTAGACAGAAAGCAACCAATTCTTCTTTTATAGCCATAGCATCTTAAAAACTTTTGCACCTGTAGTACCCTAATTCAATAGGGAAAATAACACCTGAAGACTTCTTCGAGTTCCCTACTTTTTGTTCAACTAGAACGAGCTACCTGCAGAGCTCCATTAAGACTACATCGTCTAAACAAAACCTAGGGAGATGAAGTGGTTCCTCATCAAACACTCCAACCCTCAGATAAGTAAATCTAGGAAACAGTATAAAATGACAGCCATACACATTGATCACCTGTTTAGCTTCCTCTGAAATCTTGCTATTTTCTTTCCCTCACAACTCAAAAATTAACTTCGCAGAAAATCTGTCATTTACTATTTTGATCATGCTGGAGAACTTTTCTCTCTGTAAGCATGTGAAGTAATCATATATCTTCATATCACTCGTCCACAATTCATGGGGTAACCCTTCCCAGGCTCGGCAACATGCTAAGACATAAACAAGATAAGACATGTAAAATGCAGTCAAATTAGTTACATTTAAGAGTTCTCTGTGGAGTTTCTCTGCTATTAGGTCAGCCCAATCAATGAACTTATCTCCTGGATAAAGCAGAACATCCAGTTCTCCTAATGAAATGCATGAGGGTTCCCTTTCACCCTATTTAAAAGAAGAACCATATCAGCTATGTCCTTACGGAGGTGCTCAACCGTCAGAGGCTTTGGCAACCTGGATCCTCCTTTTTTGGTTTCGTAAGCCATGCCTGGGCTATCGAGGAGCTGTATATTTTCTTATCTACCTCATACACATGGTCTGCTTCTGCATAGGTCCATGGCTCATATGGTTCCTTATCCAAAATTTGCAGAGCTGCCATTAATGTCTCTTGACTGATCTTGACCAAGATTTCTCCCGACGCATCCTTGATGCATCTGCTCTTAGCGTCATACTTGTTAGCACACTCCAACACCAGTTCGGGGAAAACCAGAGCTAGAGGAAATGCATCAACTTCTATAAGTCCGCTTCCTGCTAACTTCCTGGAAAAAGAACCTTCGAAATCATCTCAGACTCTATCACATAGCTCCCCTAGATTTACATTCAACAAGAAAGTATCCCCTATGTTTGGAAGAGAAACTAATAGATGGGTTCTAATTTCCTCCTTCGGAAGTTTTGGATGGAATAACGACATCTTACCAACATGCAGTGAAAACACTTATAACACAAAAAGAGCCTCTGAATATTGAAAACTGGGAAAAATAACTCACTGATTTCCTGCACATCAGTTCTCTATAAACTTCTCACCACCAATTCCGTTGCTCCTTCTTCTTTCTTCAACAAGAATAACTAATAGAAAAGTTCTAATCAATCTTCATTTATTCACAAATGCCTTGCAGAACTTAATAAATCTTCAAAGCATGTCTCTAATAAATGCTTTAATGGAAGAATGATTGATTTGACATGTCTGGCCACTTCTTATTAATTTTCTAGCTAATTCGGCACGAATATCTCAACTCCTGAGGAAATTCCCTAATTACCATATATGTATAATAATGACTCCCTCTACATCATGCCATCAAATGTCTTTTCCAATATTCACATGCATGAGCCATCCAGTTGAATGAGACAATCTCTGTACGACAACTTCCACATTTCAATTAACACTCACAACGCTTTAAAATAGAAACCTTCTTTTGGAAGAAAAGACAATCCAGCTGGATCCTCCATGTGTAAATTATTATATTATAAACGTGAACTTGAACTTGAATAAACTTAAGGTTCAAGACTAGGTTCAAGTTCGGGTTCAATTGTGGGACTGATAGACCTTTTTGAGGGAAAGACAAGCATAGGCTTTGTAAGACTTAGAAGCGGTAATGGGTTGAACTTGAACTTGAACCAACTTCACAAAAGTTCAAGTTCAACTTCGACTTGAGGACTTTCATTTACCAAGACTATAATCGGGGGCTAGAAAAATGAAGGTAACAATGTGATGGATACAAATTTGGGACATTAGAGAGAGAAGATAGCAGACGCGAGATCAGAGGTTGACAGAGCTATAACTTGAACTATCAAAGTATAGTAGATGCTTGTATAGTTCACCTTTTGAAGAACACTTTTATGATAGTATTTTGATTGTAAGAGTTGTAAGCTCATCACCTTTAACAAGGTTTTTGTATACCCCTAACATGGTCTTGTATTCCTCTAACAAGGAAATGTACTATGTAATACTCAGCTCCTAATAGGGCTAGATCTCCTAATAGGGATACTATAATTTAGTGCATAGTTGTGGGTACCACCCCCACCAGGGTTTTCCCTTGGCCAATATTTCCTCGAAAACAAATCATGGTGTTATGAGTTATGTGTTGTGTACTTACATTCTTTTAATCTCAGCATTAACATGGTTTATTTGCAATTGGTATTACCTAATCCTAACATGATCATGTGTCTACTTGACTTTCACTAATAATTTCAAAGTTCTCAACTAACATAAAACTATCCTTTGTAGTGCCTCCAAGCCTCCCATCACCATTAGAAGTATCATCTTTGAACACTCTAGGTTCTCCATAGTTTCAGAGCATATGTTTCTGAAGCCTCTAGAAATGCATTATCTTCCAACTATACTACACTTTCCTTTTCTGTGGTAAGATTAGTCAGAGCATTTAGATCCATGGCTTTCCCTTTTGTTCTCTATGGGCATTCCCTTGTGAGATGGCCATATCCCTTACACTTCGAGCACATTTCTACTATATCTTCAAATTCTATTTGTTGTTTCCAAACACCTTCCCCAGATTTTAGTTCTACTATTTTGGGTAGAGAGTGACTTGCCTACCATAAGATGCAGATTTGCACTTACATAATAAACTCTTTACTATCTAAAGCTTCATCTACTTTAACAAACACCCCCGATTTGTTCCCAATAATCTTTGGGGTTTCCACATCCTAGTATTCATGAGATAGATTATACAACCTTATCCATAGTGACACCTCCTCTAACATTGTCATTTTGCGATTCAATTTTGGAACCCATTCCTTTATGAAAAATCCTTTCCCTTCCATCATTAATGGGCCACTACTTAAAATCCCCCTACTGCTCATTGCACCAGTTTTATATTTTTTGTGAAGGCCAGCCACATGCTGCTCTATTTAAGGAACAAACCCCTTTCTTTGAGAAGTGAGACAAAATCATTTCATTCCTTATTTTAAACCATAAGGGAAATCACTATAGTATGTTTCCTATTAGGACTTACCGTATCTAATTTCACCTCCATGCCCTACAATTTCAGTCTCCGAAACTTCTTCTCTAGTTTTTTTAAATCAATTGGGCTATTTATCCTCATGCTCAGAAAACCCCACCTATTCCTAGGCTCCAACCACCGATGTTGGTCATTTTATCTTTCATGCAACTGAGAATCCCACCCATTATTTCTTGGAACCTTCCATGCTAGTTTTGATGATTGCCAAGAATTATTTCAAAAACATGCATTGATTTTAAAACTATTCTAAAAATGTCTATTGAATGGCCAACCACATTGTACATCCCCATTGTATCGCAACCCAGGATGCCTGCAAAACCCTACCCAGCTCGGCCTCTCCCATTCCATCACTCTTTTAAAGCATATTATATTATTATTTACTATTTATTATTAATTATTTATTATGTTATTTTCTAACAATTGTATTTATTAGATAATATTATATAATTAATTATGATCTTATCATTATTAAGTAAGTTTATTAAAAAATACATTAATTTTTTTGTATGTTTGGAAATTATAATCATAGATATTTGTTAAATTATTATTATAAAAAAAGTGGTTTTATCACCTATACATTTTCAAAAGAAATAAGACAAAAAGATATAGTGTATGTATTTGTTAAGTTGTTATTATAAAAAACAAGTGAATTTGTCATCACATATTGTGAAAAGGTTAATGACAAAAGGGAATAGTAAAAAAACTATTATATGAAAAATGAAGAAAAAATACAAACATTGGAAAAGTTATTCAATCTATTTTAATTCTTGCTTCTCATTGGTTGATGTTTTGACCTTACAAAGGTTGTTGTCATCCTGATAAGAATGGAGAATATTGTTATCCAATAGAATTATAAATAAAATAATTTATATATTTTAAAGAAATTTAAAAAAATTATAAACTTCAAATTTTTTAGCAAACCTATTTTAATTCTGCATGGTGATTCGGTAATGCTTTGACATTTAATTGAATCTGAGTGAATAGATATTACCAGTAAGAACTAATAATAGTAATTTACTATCAACTTTATTGATATTAATGTAATGTGATGATTTAAATATAATATATAATATTGATTCTAGTGGGAACAAGATCCCCTTCATAATTCTAGATCCAAAAGTCAAAAAACTTTTATCATTATGGAAAAAATCTACTTTCAACAAAATATATTTCTAACCAATTAAATAATTAAATATTATTATCTAATAATTAATTATTTTTGATGAATAGAGGCCTTTTCTATTAATATAAAATATTAAAGTACAATATTCACAAAAAAGAGCCAAGGAAAAGAGTCACCCTGCAAGTTCACACAGCACTTAGGCCGGAAACAAACAACTATTCATCAAAAAACTATATCACCAAAAAACCCTCAAGCTGCGAGAGTAGTAGCAGAAGAGGGAGGAGGATCTTTATCATCAGGATTGCCCCACACATTGGGCCTAGGAGTCTGATCAAGAATGGCCCATCCATCATTAGTTATAAATTTTAGATAAATACTCTCTCTCTCTCTCTCTCTCTCTCTCTCTCTCTCTCTATTGTCCATTCCCTTGAGATTCTACCCTCATATTGTTTGGTTTAGTGTTCATTTGTGAAGTAAGTTGAAGAAAGAAATCAATAAATCAGTTTTTCCTATGCAAGTTGATAGTTGATGATGAGTGCTTCTAACTTCTTAATCTACTCCTCATTGAATGAATGAATGAACGCTTTTAATAACGCCTGTGGGGCCAAAGCAACCTATGGAATCCCTTAGGAAATAAAATAAAAACACCCCAAGAATAGGGTACCATACTTTAGACCTTTTGAAATTGCTTCTTTAAGTAAGCTCTTTGACAATGAATTTTGATCACTAAGTTTGTTGTCCTATCTAGTTGCGTTTCTTCAAAACGAGTACCTAAATTGTCAGCTTCAAGAATATCCTCATATCTAGACCGGATGTCATTGTATGCTAGACACTCCATGATAAAATGCCACTCTGTCTCCACCACTCCCATGTTGCAAAATAAACATATTCTCTCCTTCCATTCTTCCTTAGGTATCATCCATCTACTCGTTTCACACCTCAAATGATGAGAACTTTTCCTAAGCTGCGCTATGAGCATTTTAGCTCTGCATTTGATATTTGCTCCGATGTATGCCTTCTCATGATCTCTCATGGGGTTAAACTCTTTGATATAAAGGTTTTTTTTGCACCCATTTTGTTTTGCTCATATTAGACTCCTGAAATTTTCCTTCACAAACTTTTTATTCTATCATTGTTATCCTGACATTCATGCATATTAACATTCCATTTTTCCATCAATTTGACATTTTGTTTCATCCACATGTTCTTTCTTCTATCAAGTTCTTCCTCTATGATCAATTTAGGTCACCAATGTTTTCCCATACCTTGGGTTTTCTTTAGATAGCTTAATAACCGAACTATTGCCGAGGCTTCTAAAGGGAATATGAGTGTTTCTGCCAATAAGATTTCATATGAGACCGCTGTTTTAATTTTGAGACTGCTAGTGATCGAATAAGTTATACCAAGAGATATTCATAAATTTATCCATACTATTCTTATAAACAGCACACTCAACAACATGTTAATCTAAATGTTAATTTAGATATCCTTGATGAAAATTTAAATTAACCTAGATGTTATATTTCTAAAGTTTTCTCATTATTGAATAGTCTATTAAGGAGATGAATTTGTTAATCTTACTCTTACTCTCTTCTAAGAAAAGGATTCATATGTGGACAGTGGCATAGCACTTCAGGTCTGCTTTGTGCCTCTTCGACATTTTATCCTCGCATAAAAGCGTGGTGAAGATTCTCTGTTTGTATAACACAATTTGTATGTAACACTATCATGATGTGATCAAAATAGCAAATTGCGTCAGTTTTACAAAACCTTCAATAGGGTTTTACAGGTGATTCCTTTAATGCAGGGTCCAGTAACCAAAATAGCAAATGTCTTTATTTCTACAAAACGATCCGGAGGGTTTTAATGCAGGGTCCAGTGATCAAAAATGTCTTTATTTGTGCAAAACCATCAATGGGGTTTTACCCGTGGTTCCTTTAATGAAGGGTCCATCTAGTAACTGTAATTTGTTAAATTGCCGGAGGCAGATTGAGCAGGCAGAATCTGCAGATTCCGGAACTGGGTTCTGACAGAGCGACAGAGGTGTCGACTTTCCAGTTGCGAGGCGAAAACCTAATATAGCATCTGCATGGTGAGGTCATTTAAACCAGCCAAGAGGCTATAACAAACAGCTACATAAGTGTACCTTTACACAGTTATATGGGCGGGTTGTCTCTGACTGCAACGAGAATGTTAACACGTGAGCATCTAAGAACTACTATTTTTAACATGTTCTTGCCATATAATGCAGAGGTATTAAATGTTTGATCAATTTTATATTTGTTTTGGTTCCTGGATGCATTTATTGCTAACATGAAGCATAAGTCTGCCTATTAAATAGGAGGAAATGAAGAGCTTGTTAAAGATATTTTGGTTCTGCTCTGTAATCTGGACTCCCTCATCAAAATTTACTAACTTTGAGTACCAAAAAATGACCATTTTGATTTATTTCTCCTTTGAATGCAAACTTTAGGTCCATAGTATAATATAATGTACATTTTAATTCTGCATCAAAGTCTACTTTACAAAGTTTACAAATTTTCATATAGCATAACACATACTTTGATCTACCCTGTTTCTAGATGCTTCTCAATGTAACTTTTAAATCCAGTATCGAACACAAAATACCTGTTTTCAGATAGAATGCAATGGGACACAACATAGATATTTTTGGTATAGTCATTGGAATTAGAACGAAACAACACATTTTTTATGTCTTTTTTGGTTGGGAATACAATCCTGACCAGTGACCATCTCTGGCAATAGAAAATCTCGTGAATGCTGAAACTATCACTGCCCGGGCTCATTTAGATATCAAACACCCACTATGTTCTTCATCAGAAGGGTGGGAATGTATTCTGCACAATGACCGTTAGGTATAGGAGATTTCCTACACTCAATCTGAATCCGCAGAAGATTGCCACTTTTATTCTGCAAATTCTCTATCTCATTGATTTGCAGTGTGCACGAATCCATCTGAAAACATGTATCATATTAATAAACGGAACTAGGACGCTTTCTAGCAATTGTCTATGTTAGAAGCATTTGCTCATTCAAATTCCATCTTTAGAAATGAAATATCATCTGCACACCACGACTATGGAGATGCTCTGTCAAAATGCATAATATTCTTTGGAGGTCATAGAAAACTGCTGCCAAGGCAATGCATTAATTGGAGAAGAGACTCTGCTGTCACACATGGTTCAGCTGAAGAAGGGAGACATTAATATTTAGTTCATTTTTAAAAATTGTTGGAAGATATGACTGATGTATTTATCTAGAAGTTCACAAATGGGCCGTTTTAGGCATTTTCAATGGGGTGACTTGGGAACTCAAATGTAAAGTCTTTTTTATACAATCAAACCCACAAAGCAATAGACATATATGTTTACACTTCTAGATTTTGAATTCTATGTATTATAAGCTGATTAAGTTGACTAGTCATGTGAGGAGTATTGCAGGCTGATAAGGTGGAGACAACATAAAATTTGGTTTTCTTTGGCTTTCACCACCATAATTCTTGCATGGAGTGTCATAGAGTTTGGAAGTATTATGGGCAGTGAACTACATAACGATAGAGTTTCAGTACACTGGGCCACAAAAATGTCCAAAAGGCCATAGAACATAGCACACTCTTAAAATACTTGTAGCTGATGGCAAACTTTTATATCCTTTGCTTTAGAATTATAATTCTAGTAAGAATATCTATATGAAGTTATGTACAATCTTCTAAACAAGTAAATGCATTGTGATAGGTGCAGTGAATAGTGGTCTAAAAAGTATTAGTTGTGAGATATAGTCCTGCACTCCATGCGCACACCTTACATGTCTTATTTTAGCTTGGAAGAGATCCAAAATATTTAGAAATGCATTCTCCCAAAGAACCTGGTTTAACCTTTTGGGTGAACCCGAACCCACAAATATTTAATCACGCTAACAAAAACTTAATATGTCAAAATCTTACTGAACTTTAACTTAAATTTACAAGTCTTTGGGTTTGAATTTGTATCTCAATTATTTTTATTTGTAGCTTATGCGTTACGTAGGTGATCCTAATGCAGATCATGTTTGCTGGGAGAAACCAGCAAGACGTGGAAACACTAGAAAATAGTTTACAAGATTACCAAAAATAATCCTGTCTCCGATGTTGATCCATCACGTTTCAGACATGATGGATTGCTTATTCACAGCTGCTTCTCAAGACTGTTTTCAGGGTGCTAATTCTACAACTTTATAGTCATAACTTGAGTATAAGAAAAAAAAAATGAGGGCTATGCTACTTGCACAATCCTAACTTGTGCAACAGCTTTCAGTTTGTAGACAAATACAGGGGAGTCTATAAGGACAGCTTCAGAGCAGGACTATGTCCTTTCTACTGTGACTTTGATGGATTGTAAGATTGAATTTCCGTTTTAGATAATATCATTTTTTTATTTAATTCCATTCAAGACCCTTTAGAAGCTATAACCTACCGGATATCACATAAGTTATATTGTTCACTAACAAGATTCATTTCAAAGAGGTGTGGTCATTTCAAACCTTAAGTTTGGTTTAATATACTGGTAGTTTCTTTGTGAAGATGGTATGATGTTAGCTTGAAGTATATTTGTTTGGTTAGATGGTTCATCTGAAATCATACTAATAGGTAGACCTTATTAGAGAAGCTAGTGTGATTTCAAATGAGCAACCTAAACAAGTCAAAACTTAAGAGTGTACTATTTAAACATGTCCCATGTAGACAGAAACCAACTGATAATTATAAAAGAAAATCTATTTATACTAAAAACATTATGCAAAACATTTGATGTACTATGTAGTAATTCAAATAAATATTTTCAAAATTAGCACGTGTGACATACTGTATATTGATATATGTTAAAATTCGCATGTTGCAAATCAAGCCAGCTTATGTGATTACTACTGAGGCGGACTTTGCAACCAAGATACATAACAGATATGTATCCTGTTTTGAATTTCATCGCACAAGAAACAATGTTCTTATCTATTGAATGCATTTTAATGTAGGTTACTTGAAAATTTTGAGAAAAAATAGGAGAATTATAATCACAGATTGGCTATATGTTTTAAGCTGTGTTCGCAAAGTAACATTTTAATGTAGAACACTCACAACTTCTAAAATAAAAATAGAAACCATGGAAGACAATGGCACCCTGCTTCAAGAACTTCTTCAAGCGTTTAAGTCTCTCTTTCAAGGCAACAATTGACTGCTCCACTTGTTCAAAACAGGATAAAAATTCGTACATTTTGTTCTTGCTGCATTTACTCCAAAAAAATAATTGATCTTAAGTAGCATCTCAAACATTTAAACAACAATTTTATATCAGTCCACGGAGAAATTTAATCGCAAAAAGAATCTTCGAAAAATGGAAGCTTGGTATGATGGAGTGTAACAATCTTATAGCATGACTCATTAGGAAACTAATTGAAGCTAAAATATTAGGCGAACTGGTTATGTCCTCAACATGATGCGGCGTGATATAAGGAAAAAAGTTTTTTTTTTTTCTTAAAGAACAGCATAAATGGGAAACAATTTCATGCGGTTAGATACACAAACCGTTTATTAAGATACTGTCTAGACTAGTTTAGATGAACTACTTAACAAAGAAAAATTGTATTCTATCTGTTGGTATATAATGGTCACAACATTTTAATATGACTACGCTATGTAATTGTATTTTGATTTTCAGAATTTTATTTTACAAATCAACATATAAGCACATGGATGATATATAAGAACATATAAGCTACAGATAGAGTAAAAAAATAGAATTATCAGGAAGGAGAAATTAGGAAAACTAATCTTTGTACTGCCTGAATTGTATGGAGATGCATCCATCTTAAATGATAAAGCCAAAGTTCTACATGTTCTTCTCTCAGTTTGATGGAAGAAGGCAAGACATTCTCTACGTGTTCAATCACACAGAGATTGCGGTTTATCATGGACATAACAACAAATTGCACAAACATATGTTTAATTAGTTCTCAGGCTGAAAAGGAATGGGTCCTTATATGTTTAAATTGATTATACCGTGCTTCTGTATCACTATCTATTCACCATTACCAAAATTTATGGATCTTTTGACTCTTCTCTGTATCTGAACCTGGACCCCTCTGGCAAAAATTACAAATTTGAGTATGATATAATGACCATTTTGATTTACTCTTCCTCTGAATGCAAATCTTAGATCTCGATTATAATATAATCTACATTTTGATTCTGCATCAAAATCTCTTTTACAAAGTTACAGCTTTTCATATAATATGACACATATTTTGATCTGCCCTGTTTCTGGATGTTTCTCACTTTAAGTTCCAATTCAGAATCAAACACAAAATACCTAATTTCCAGTAGAATGCAATGGGCCACAACATTGATATCTTTGGAGTAGCTGTTGGAATTAGAATTAAAACAACACTTTTTTAACGTATTTTTGTTGGGAATACAGTTTTGACCAATGACCATCTCTAACAATAGAAAATCTTCTGAATGTTAAAATTATCATTGCCCATTCTCATTGAGGTATCCAAAACCCACTATGCTCTTCATCAGAAGAGTAATAGTCTATTCTGGGAAATGGACACTAGCCATTAGGTATATGGGATTTGCTTCACTCATTCTCATTCTGCAAAAGTACAGAATATTGCCCACTTCTGCAAACTCCCTATTCTTATTGGTTTGCACGAATCCAGCTGAAAACATGCTTTATACAACTCAACTCCAACTACAATGCTTACTAGAAATTTTGTTTATGTTAGGAGCATCTGCTCATTCAAATTCAATCTATAGAAATCAAATGTCATCTGCACACCATGACTATGGAGATGCTATAGCAAAATGCATTATATTCTTTGAAGGTCAGAGACCTGGAAAACTGCTGCCAAATCAACATATTAAATGGAGAAGAGACTTTGCTCGCATAGATGGTTCAGCTGAAGAAGTGACCAATAACGATTTACTTTATTTTAAAAATTGTTGGGAGATGAATGTTGTATTTATCTAGAAGTTCACAAATGGGGCATTTTTTGGCATCTGCAATGGGGTGACCTGGAAACTCGTACTTATGTCTTTCTTATACAAACAAAGCCACAAAGCAATGAACATATATGTTTACACTCTTTGATTTTGAATTCTATGTATTATAAACTGATTAATCTGATTTAATCGCATGATTTTGAGCGTTGATTAGGTGTGAGGAAATGTTGTCACAATTGAATGCACCCTATGGAGGATTGGTCAAGCTGACTCTCTTTCCAACTGACACAATAAAACACTCCTAGGCTGTGGGTGACCCGTAAGTTGGAGTGAATATCTAGAGAGGGCTGGTTTCCCTAGTATAGCACCTATTCAAATGTCATTGCAAGGAAAAGGGGTAGAAAATGGATCTGAAACTAGAACCTAAAACAAGAAAATGAGGTGATACACCAAAATATTCAACGACTTATATTTACTTTTGCATACAGTGTGATTAAACAAGCCAACTAACCATACAGAACTCAAGTTTTAACATGTTTGCATAAGTATTTCATAGAGAGGATTAGGGTTTACTATAATGTGTAGAAGAAATAATATTCACAACTGAACTTTTAAACATAGAGCTGTAAACACAACATAAACTATGACCTAAAACTGAATTGCTGCTGTATAAAGGGAAAAAAATGAGACATTAATCAAGTATAATTTTTTTTTCACAAAATAGAATCAACCATTTTACAAAAAGATGCACAATACACATTTGAGTTGGCAACAATGGTTCTTTTATTGATAAAAAGGCATTATTCAACAAAAATATCTGTTATGACAATATTTTCTTAGGAAAACTCTGCTCAAATAATTGGTAGATGATAATTATGTGTTGTCTCTATAACTTTTATTTAAAAGAAAAACCTCCTTATTTCACATCTCCTAGGCCTGCATGCAAAACTTACTCAAAAATCAGGAAAAAGGAATAGTTGCCTTGAGATAGCTGAAGTTCAACATGAAAACTGCTAACCTCCTTGGCACATGGAAAAATAAATCTCCATATTTTAGCACTGAAACTGGTGATTAATTACCCTTTAATGCCTTAAATGGTCACTTTCATGTGTATGGGACATGCTTTGTATGAGTTTGAATTGATAAGAGTTCTTTGTGGCATTGAATTGGGCTCTTCAATACTTAGAAACTTCCTAGAATTGCTTGAGATGAACCATTTCTTCAAACTCGTGTCATGGGCGTAAGGTCTGCTCCTCTCGACCTTAGTTCCTTCTCTTCTTTTCTCCTATCTTTGGGTTCTTGATGTGTTGGGAACCCTCAATTTTTCTCATTCTTGGAATTTTCCAATCTGTCGGAGGTCAAAGGTTCTTTAGGAACTAGGAATCTTGTCAAAGGTTTCTAGAACTTCTGAACGCTCTGGTGGGTTCTTTCTTTCCTTCACACTATTAGACTTGGGATCTGGGCTTATTTATCTTTATCAAACCCTTTGGAGTCCCTATGTATTGGAGAACCTTGAACCTTGATACATAACCTTTTCTTTCATCTTCATGATTAAAGGTCGGAGTTCCATGGAAAATTAGAACCTTGTCAAAGGTTCTTTAGGTTCCCGGAACCTCTAAATTCTCCGATGCCTTCTTTTCATCTGCCCTTTCTTTTTTTTTAAGCTCAGAACTCTTCAACCTATTGGAGTTTGGGAGTTCCTTAGGAACGAGGAACCTAGAACCTTCTACACCTCCGATCTATTAATTTTTTCTGTCCTTCAAACTTTATCATTGAATTTCCCCATCAAGGGTTGGGCTTGAAGCCTGCCCTATGCTTCCTACCCCCCCCCCCCCATCGAGCTCAGTCACCGGGACTTACCATTTCTTTACATCTTCATGATCGGGGGTAAGGATTTTATGGGAATTTGAAACCTCATCAGAGGTTCTTGAGGTTCTCGGAACCTTTGAATACTTCCAACATGTTCATTCTTTCGTTTCTTCTCTTTATCGGCCGTCCTCTTGTTGGTGTTTGGACCTCAAAACTGAATCAAGAAAACCGTCAGCGATTACTGGTGTTCTGAGAAGTTTTGTCAATGCTGATGTTAGTTCCTGGAATAGTTGTCGGTACGATGGTGGTTCCTAGAACTAGTGAAAGATTTGAACGACCATAACTTGGCTAATTTTCTTCCGATTTTGTCCAAATTTGAACTGAGAATACCCAGTTAGGCACTTTACGAGGTAGAGGAATCATAAGACCCAAACAATAACAAAAGCACAACTGATCCAAATACCCACAAAATATCTTTGAAATCAGAGTTATTAGCAGAGGGAAAACAAGGGTGGCACAAAGTGTCAACAAGAACTATGATAAATGAGACAACACCATGTTTGGTTTCCTTTTGGCTTTCACCACCACAATGTTTGCATAAAATACAAGCGCTTCAGTATGCGAGTCCACAGATTCTCTCATTAACGCCACAACACATCGAGACACAATATATGTAAAGGTTCTAACCTGACTGTGAAGCCCAATCATTCTTCTGTCTTCTAACCGATGGCTGTTGGGATTCCAAAACCGTTTCATATTCCCCAGTTATGCTGCGATGGCAAAATATAGAAACTGGATTTCTTCTTTGATAAGAAGTGTAATATGTTTTGGGCTGCGGTGCTTTTTGTAATACTCTGAAGTATCTGAATAAAAGAGAGATTTCCCCTGCTTGTAGAGTGGATGGAGTCCATTTTGGATGAACCACTGTAAATCTCTGTTTTCTGCGTATCTTTTTTGCATATTTTATTTTTATTTAAAACGTATATTTTCTTTAACTCAACAATTAGTATCAGAGTTGGGAGAGCTTGATTTGATTTTGTGAAACTTAGTGAAGATTTCTCGGAGTCATGGATGAAGCAGACAAATGGAAAATCGAGAAGTTTGCTGGGCAAAATTTCGAGTTATGGAAAGTGCAGATAGAGTCACTACTGATCAAGCAGGATCTATCACCTGCATTGCTTGGAAAAACCAATGGCAAAGGATCTTTATCAGATGAAGATTGAAAGAAACTTGTTCAAAAAGCAAGAGCAATGATTTTTCTATCACTCTCAAGCAATGTGCTCTTCAATGTTTCAACAGAGAAGACAATGAAAGAGTTGTGGGATAAATTATCTTCATTATATGAGATAGCTTCAGCATCAAACAAGGTATTCATAATGAAAAAGTTATACAATCTGAAAATTACAGGAGGAGAAGTTATGTCGAATCACCTTAATGAGTTCAATACCTTACTTTCTCAATTGATTTCAGTAGGCATAACATTACATGATGAAATGAAAATTATTCTGTTATGGTGCTCATTGTCGAATAGCTGGGAAGGGCTGGTAATGACAGTTAGCACTTCGGTGGCTACCAAAACTAAATTGCAATTTGATGAGGTTGCTGCTACACTTCTCAGCGAAGACATGCATAGGAAGAATCACGAGTCTTCTTCCTGTGATGCATTAACAATAGTTAGCACTAGCAATCAAGGTAGGAGTCAAGAAAGAGGTAAACATAACAACCATGGAAGAACTCAATATGCACATCAATCACAATCAAGAGGCAGAAATGGTACATGCTGGTTATGTGGTAAACCGGGACATACAAAAAAGAAATGTTGGAAATACAAAAAGGCCCAAGATAACGTGATCAATGATGGAGTCAATACTGAAACTGTTAAAGATGATGGTGTATTGGTTCTTGCAGCTAGTGACACGAATGCAAGTTTGTGGGTTCTAGATTCTGGTGCCTCTTTCCGTGCTACTCCATGTTGGAGTGCTTTCACAAATTATCAAGAAGGTATGTTTGGTAAAGTTTTTCTTGGAGACAACAAAGAATGTGACATTGTTGGAAAGGGTGATATTTTATTATCGCTACAGAATGGTAGTAAATGGATTTTGAAAGATGTACGTCATGTTTCTACTCTTAAAAGATAAAATATCATCGAAGAATGGTAGTAACTAGATTTTGAAAGATGTACGTCATGTTTCTACTCTTAAAAGAAATCTAATTTTTGTGAGTCAACTTTATGCGCAAGGCTCTAATATTAATTTCTCCTTAGACTCATGGAAAGTGACCAAAGCTCTGTTGGTTTTGGTAAAATGAAAGAAACTAAGGAGTTTATATGTTTTAGAGTGCAATGGTGAAGTGGGAGATGTCATGGCTATTACGGATAGTAATGTTGAACTTTGGCATAGGAGGCTCGGTCACATGAGTAAGAAGGGTCTTGAAGTTATGCTTCAACGAGATCAGCTTTCGGGTCTTAAATCGGTTGATTTGGAGTTATGTGAACATTGCCTTTATGGAAAACAAAATAGGACCAACTTCTAGAGAAAGGGTCATGATAAGAAATCCTCTCCATTAGAGCTTGTGCATTCCGATGTTTTCGGTCCTACAGAGGTAACTTCCATCAGTGGTGCTAATTATTATGTTACATTTCTTGATGATTGCACTTGTAAAGTCTGGATTTACATGTTGAATAAGAAATCAGAGGTGTTTTCCAAATTAAAAATTCTCAAGGCTATGGTTGAAAGTCAGATTAGGAAGAAAATAAAATGTCTACTAATGGACAATGGGTGGTGAGTTTTGCTCTTCAGAGTTTGATAATTTTTGTGTAGATCATGGCATTTGCCGTATTAAAATAGTCCCTTTTACACCTCAAGAAAATGGTACAGTTGAACGGTTGAATCAAACTATTTTGGAAATAGCTTGGTGCATGCTCTCCAATGCCAATTTGGAAAATTTTTTTTGGGTAGAGGCATGTAATACTATTGTCTATTTAATCAATCGTGCTCCTTCATCTCATCTTGATTTTGATATTTCAAAAGAGAGGTGTCTTGGGAAATGAATTTCATTTAATCATTTGCGCATTTTTGGCTGTGATGCTTATGTGCATGTTCCTAAAGAGTAGGGAACAAAATTGGATTTCAAATCCAAAAGGTGTATGTTTTTGGCGCATGGTGAAGATCAATTCGGTTTTAGATGGTGGGATCTCGTTGCAAAGAAAGTTATTCGCAGCCGGGATGTTGTTTTCAGTGAATTCTTTCTTAGGTTTGTCCAATTAGAAAACCACCTCTGCTAATTCTATTGAATTTGATTTATTTGAAACAAGAAGTAATGTGTAGAGAGTTGCTTGGGTTACATTTCACCTATCTACTATTATACCTTTAAGCAATGTTGGACACATGACCACTGCACAACCCTGCCTTGCATAATACCCATGCAACCCCTTATGACAACATCTCCCTCTGTCATTACTTTTGGTACTGGCCCGCAAGTAGGGGAGGTCATTGCAAAGCATACTACTCTGCACTCACCATCGCATGAACCCATGCTGCCTAAGCCCCCCACAATAGAGGGTTTTTCTCTATTTTCTCAGTCGTTCTCACACTTCTCATTGCCATAGGAAGCAATTGAGTCTCTGGCCACTCCAAATCTTTGTACGCAGCATGTTGGTGTTGCTGCAACTAATTCAAACCTCCACCTGCAAATTCCATCTTGTCTTCCATGGCCTATTTCTCTCACTGCCACTCCTCTGACCTTTCCAACACTCTTTCGACCGCTTGATATTGACAATGTTTCAGCCATTGGTCCCAATCCAACCATTACTTATGAATAGCAACATGGACATGAACACACTGTAAGAAATGAACAGGGGCCTGGTGAAATTAAAGACTATGATATTGAATTGGGTATTCAGCTGCAGAGGTCTACCAGAGAAAGAATATGTCCACAGAAGTTTGATGACTATGAATTGTTATTTTTTTTATGTTTTGATCAGGTAGAGCCTCAAACATTTAAACAAGCCTGTAATGACATGAATTTAGTGCATTGGATGGATGCTATGAAGGATGAATTGGAGTCTTTGTGTGCTAATGATACTTGGGATTTAGTCTGTACTCCACCAAATTGAAATTTTTTAAAAAATAAATGGGTATAAGGTTGAAAAAAGAAGATAGAGGGTGAAAAAGATATAGGGCCAAATTGGTGGTGAAAGGTTTTTGTCAACAAAAGGGCATCGATTTTAATGAATTTTTTTCTCCGGTTGGGAAAATGTAAACAATACGTTTAGTTTTGTGCATGAAAATTGTTTGGGATCTCAAGCTTGAGCAACTTGATGTTAAAACTGCTTTTTTTCATGGTGATGTTGAGGAAGAATTATATATGGAGCAGCCTAAGGACTTTATTAAAAAAGGTAAAGAACACTTATGTTGCACACTAAAACATGTTTTATACAGGCTTAAGCAAGCCCCGCGACAATGGTATTTAAAGTTTGATAGTTTTATGACTCAACAAAACTTCATTTGTTGTGAATTAGATATGTGTGTTTACTACAAGCGGCTTCCCAATGGTGAGTTTGTCATTCTACTACTTTATGTTGATGACATGCTCATTGCCGGAATAAGTGTGAGAATTGTTAGTGAATTAAAGAGGCATTTGGTTCTTCATTTTGCCATGAAAGATTTAGAGGCAACGAAGAGGATTCTTGGGATGGATATAATTTGAAATAGATAGAAATAGGAAATCAAATTGTCTCAAGAAAAATACATTTTACAAGTTTTGGAAAAGTTTAATATGTCAAATGCCAAGTTGGTTACTACTCCATTGGGTGATCATTTTTGGTTGTCTTCTGAGGTGTGTCCTACTCTACAAGAAGAAGAAGAAATGGATAATATTCCTTACTCAACTGCCATTGGCAGTCTTATGTATGCAATGGTTTGTACTTGTCTGGATATTACTCAAGCAATGGGAGTTGTGAGTAGCTTTATGAGTAATCTTAGAAAAAATCATTGGCAAGCAGTTCAATGGATTCTCCAGTACTTGAAAGGTACCTTTGATTATGTCTTACATTTTATTGGTATAAATACTAAAATTTGTGGTTATGTTGATTCTGATATGGTTGGAGATTTGAATAAGAGATCTACTACTGGTTATGCGTTCACTTTTGCCAAGGCAACAATCAGCTGGGTCTCTCATAAGCAATAGGTGGTTTCTCTTTCCTCCATTGAGGCTGAGTACATTTCTCTCATTGAAGGGGTCAAGGAGTTAGTATGGTTACAACAGTTGTTGGGAGAGTTGGGGTGTAAGTAATCAGTTTTCCCTTTGTTTTGTGATAGCAATAGTGCCTTTCACTTGACTAAAATTTCAGCTTTCCATAGCCGCATGAAGCATATCGAGATTAGATATCACTTCATTCGTCATGCTTTTGAGGAGGGAAAATTACAGTTAGAGAAAATTGACACAAAAGTCAGTCCGACTGATGTTTTAACAAAGGTTGTATCTTGGAAAAAGTTTGAATTTTGTAGAGCTTCTCTCAACATTATGACGACATATCCATAAGATCTAAGTGGGGGATATCTCTATGCAACACTTCTCATAGCATTGATTAGACTTCAAGTAGGAAATTGTAATGGTTCTAACCTAATTATAAATCCCAATCATTCTTCTATCTAGTAACCAATGGTTGTTGGGATTCCAAAACCGTCTCATATTCCCCAGTTATGCTGCAATGGCAAAATATAGAAACTAGATTTCATCTTTGATAAGAAGTGTAATATGTTTTGAGCTGCGGTGCTTTTTGTAATACTGTGAAGTATCTGAATAAAAGAGATGTCCCCTGCTTGTAGAGTGGATGTACTAGTCCATTTTGGACGAACCACTGTAAATCTCTATTTTCTGTGTGTATCTTTCTCGCATATTCTGTTTTTATTTATATTCTGTATTTTTATTATCTCAACAGTACGTGTGCAGGCCTTTCATCCCCATAGAGTGACTTTGACATTTTTCTAACGTAGTAAACTCTTAGAAAACCAATCTTATAAGAAAATAGATAAACTTTGATAGCTCCCAGAACCCCAAACGCTATTGGTGATATGAAAATCTCATTTCACATTTTTAGTGGATAGCTAAATTTTATATCCTTTACTTTAGAATCATAATTCTAGTAAGAATTTCTATGTGAACAAGCTTCAAAACAAGTAAATGCATTGTGAAAAGTTTTGTGAAAACTTGTCTAAAATTATTAGCTGTAAGATATAGTCCTGAATTTCGTGCACAAATTAGTTGTAAATTGTTAAAATCTCGAGTTCAAAGTATTATCCATGGACTGGCCCACCCCATGTGCACACGAAGATTATGTCAAACCACTTGGATAACATGCAGGCAAGTCGAATAGATAACAAAAGCTTATATAATAGAATTTGATAACCTCGTTTATTTATTTCAACTTGGTTTCACAGAGCAATGACATGAACACGTAAGGCTTGGTTATGGTGTCCCTACGTTGGTAAAATCGATTTCCATTTTAAAGTTTTAATCACAGGTGAGGGCCCAAATCGATTCTGTCTTTTCCCCCATTTTCACCCTTTTACAATTTTTACATGCCTCATGACTTGTTAGCGTCATTGGGGAAAGTTCTCGTTCCTACGGCTATAGGTGGATTTTTTTAAAAGTTCCTGACACAAATAGATTCCCTATGCTTGACTTGCAAAATGAGATCTACTTTGGCAATCAATACATTTTCCACATTTATTTGTAAAGAAGAACATTGTCTGCATAAAATGAACATGGAGGTTCTTAACTTTTGGAAATGGTTGCATAAATGCCTATTTCAACATAAAAATTATTTTTTTATGAGAGTAATGAGATCCAAACAAAGAAGTCAATTTAGAAATTATACCAGGGAAATATTTGTATTCCGAGTTAGGTGATTTCTAACAATGGAGCTGTGAACTTAGTCTAGGTTTAGAATGTGTTTACATTACAAAATAGTGACATAGGTGAATGGTAATAGATAAATATGGGGATGAAGCTTAAATTTGTAAGTTTCATTTTAAGCAGTATATTCTGTTAGAGTTAGATTTGTCTGTATGAAGAGATTTCTCAACTAATTTTTTAGTGTGTTTCAATTTATTATTGTTAGTTTCAGTTAGTGAGTCTTGTTTCATATGCGCCAACTGATTCAACTGTTCATTATTATTTACCAAGAATTTGATGCTGGTTTTCATTTGTGAATTTGGGGTCTAGTCACATAAATTAGAAATATACAAGTGGGTTAGGAATGTGGCTAGAAGGATTGGGGTTCACAAGAGGTTGATTACAAAACAATTCAAAATGATATAAAGTTATGGTATGTAATGTTTCTAACTAGGATTTTACTTAATTTACCCTTAAATTTTCAACTAGGGTTTGGATTGCACTTGAAATGGTAATTTGTAACATTTTCTATTAGGAGGCCCTACCAATTTCGAATGTTTAACATACATCACTATGCATTTAAATCAGATTAAGTTAAGAAACAATTACTGATTCATAATATATGCTTAACCCCTAATTCATTACTTCTCTCCCAAACATCAACCCTAAGAAGGATGAGGATTTACTTGTCTTAGGATGCTTGACGCCAATCTATAAGTATGCTCCCTCAAAGTTTCAAGACCCCGTCCATATCCCTTTTTGAGATTCACCTACTTTGCGAGGATTTAGTCTCTCCCTACACAACACCTATAGTGAGTGATTAAGGATTAGGCAATGAGTATCATATTATCTCTTGTATAATGAAATATATATTAAATATAACTGATATAATTTTGATTTCACTATCATTAACATATATAAATGCTACAACATATATATTAGACTAATTCTCTAACCCTAATGGAAGACGGTGGAATTATTGTGCTAGGGTGCTTGGAAACCAATCTACAAGTAGGCTCCTTCAAGGCTTCAGGACCTTGTTGATATCCCATCTTGGGATTCACCTACCTTATGAGGATTTAGGTAGAAGTACCATAAGGGGGGCTTAAGCTCTATTTTTTAGGAAGAGGGTGTCCCATGAACAAAATTTTATTTGGTTACAAGATTATTTGGAATCTTCTCCTTCAAAATGGGAGCTCCTAATTTTTAGCAAGCGAGTGAAAAAGGGGTGGGGCTAGAAATTGCCCCAAAGGATTAGGAATGCTTTTTGCCACTTGTCAAACATTTAATTTCAAATTTTTCTTAAAAAATAATTTTGGAGGGAAAATAAATTGTTTTGTACACAAAGTATAGAAAAGAAAGGCATTGTATTCATGAGACCACCTGCTTCCTTAAATGTTTGTGTTTAAACTTTTAAACTAAACTACACTAGAAAATTTATGTGACCACCACCTTTAAATTATTCTTAAAAATAGAAAACAAATCCAACTCTATTTTTCAGGAAGCCCCCTTCAAAGGTACCCTAGCCTTACTCCACCTCTCCCTACACAACGTCCTATACTTACAAAGACATTAGAGGAAGAATAAGGATTGTCATATAAATTTGAATTCCAATATCATACATATATTCCAAGACCACAAAGTATGTATTTTGTTTTTGGATGTAATAGCCTAACCAATTATATTAATTTAAAAACATAAGTACATAAGAATAAAAAATTATTAAGTATGAGAGAAATTAAACTCACTCCCCAAGAGCCATACAGGGTTAGCCCGGAACAAAGCAATCAAAGTAACATATGGGTGTATTTGAATATATTGTGTATTCCATTTCTTATTTAATCTGTTCTAACCCCTTTCCTCAAATGAACATTCTTCCCTTTATATCTCTCAATGTGAGGGACGAGTTGCACCTTTTTATCATAAATGCCCTTTGGCAAGAGACACAATCTTTCACCATTAACACCTTTGAAATAGTGCAACTCTTTATATTATTTCCACCCTTTGAAAGGGACACAACCTTTCACAATATGTACTTTTCTAATTCCTCCTTTTTTGATTAAAGAACAAACACTTATTTCCTTCATCCTTTTTGGATGCCCATTTCAAATGAATCCTTATCTCTTTCATACCTTCCCATATGAGGGAGAGGTCACACCTTCCCAACACTTCATAATTGTCCCTCTTTCGGAAAGTCACAACTCTTCATAATTAAAACCCTTTCAAAAAGTCACGACCCTTCATAATTACGACCCTTTCTAAGAGTCATAACCCTTCATAATTACAACCCTTTCGAAGAGTCACAATCCTTTGAAAGAGTTACAACTCTTAATCATTGTTGTCTTATGAAAGAGTAACTTCCTTATTTCCTTCAAATTCCTTTCTTATTCCATAATCTCTTCTTTAACTCCTATGTTCTTCTCTTCTTCTTTCTTTTGTATCCCTTTTTATTGAACTCTCTCCCTTTTATATCTTATTTTGAAGGAGTCACAACTCTTCATTACATATTTCTTAATCTTTCATTAAATTTAGTTGATTTATATTAAGTTATATTTTATTATTTATTTATTTATTATTAAATCCTATTTGAAAATAGGAACATCACATGGGTAAAGCCTTGGATCGTGTTGAGATGATCAAATTAATAGAAATAATCTGATGAAGGCTGTACAAATTATATATTGCTAAAGAAATGGATAATTAAACCAAGATGGAAAGGGATCTCCTAAACTAATGCGCTTGTTTGAATATTTGTTACCTTAACACAAGCTCCTTTTTTCAAAAATCGTGGTTAGAATATCATGAAAGCACTTTCTCACATGGAGATGGGTAATCTAGAATCTTGTCCTAATCACGTTGAATAATATAGTCGATGGAGAAACCCAAAGATAAGACTTTCTTATGTGTCAAGAAAACATAAACCGACAGGTGATAGAGGCAAGGGGAGACAATTTAAGCTTGATAAAAGGAAAACCATTTGAGCTTACGTGCCTTGATAATGTAAATCTCAGAATCCTTTTGAAACTAGCATAAAGGGAACAACTTTTTATGATCAACTGTCATCCAAAGTGAACGTCTCTTGGGAGTTGCTCCAAATCACATGCTACATCAAGAATACGGTAGGAAGATACACTAGACCTATTTTTAAGGCCTCTCGGGTCATGAAATTGGAAATTTAATTTGAACTATTAGATTGAAATCTGCATTTAATTTTGTATTCGCTTGTTAAGCAATAGGGGAGATGATTTATTAGTTAAGTATGTTGTAATAACTTTGGTGGTATTTGTTGCTTTAATGTCTAATATATATTGATTTAATTTCTGGTAGTTTTGACAATATTGTCTTAATAGTTATGACTTTAAAGTTTCGCTTTTTTTGGCAAAATGCGTGTAATATATTAGCTAAATAAACAGTACATATAGAAATACAAAAGAGCAGCCTCACACATGAGGAGAGAGTACAATCAATGGGTGGAGGCTGCACCTTGGGTGAGGGAATCCATCTATTAGATTTTAAAGTTGTTATTGTTGAGGATGACTACCTATAATTGAATGAAATGTTTCCCTTGATTCTAAAAGTTAACTAATGATGTGATGACATCAACACACCTATAAAACATGACTTAGTGTAGAGGTATTAGTCTAACTTTTTTTTGGGCTATTTTGGACACCTTGGCAAAATGCATGTTGATGTGGCATCATATTTGATGATGTGGTCTTGAAACCTAAGTTATAAATAGGGCTCTTGCCAAGTAAGCTGCTGGAAAAAAATTGCAAAGTTAGCATACTCAACTACTATGTCCTCTCCCCTAGAATGTATCTCCTTTGAATTGAGGATTTTAGAAAGGATTAAATTAGACAATATTGGGTTGGAAATTTTTTTTTAACCTTGTTGGCTATTTTCTATTTCTTATTTAGGATTTCTGAATGATTTGTTTTTTATATATAAGATGTGAGTTAGGGGTTATTTAGGGTTTTTGTATAATTTGTTTTGTGATATATAGATGTCAATTATGGGGTTTATGTTATTTTCACTAAAATGGAAGTTGGATATAAAAAATGAGATGTTTAGGTAATACAAAAAGCATTTCATATACATTAAAAATATCATGACATGATGAACACACCTTAATTTTTTTAAAATATGAATATGAATCATGAGGGTTCATGCCTTTCATATTGAAATATAAGTTAGATTAAAAAGCTAAGTTTTTTGGGGAAATATAAAAGTATCTTTTGCACATATTTAAAAATTATGACCATCACGTTTGTAACTAACACCTTAAAAAATTAAGTTACAGTACTAAACTTTGGTTGTAGCTTCAAGGTCAGGAACAACCTCACCTTACAAAATTAACAAAAAAAATACATTGAGAAAAAAGAAATAGACTACTCTGGTGATTGCACTAATGAAACAACATTCAAACAAAAAGAAGACATTACCTAATACAAACCTCAAGACCAAAATGTCTTTCGAAAACCTTCACAACAGAGGACAAATTAAAAAAACTATCACACGTGAGGAATTAAGTGCTATCACTTGATATTTTACCACTATCATTTTGTTGCACTACATAGCCTCATCTCATCCCCACCCTAACAAAAGCAATCTGACCAAGAATGAATCATGAACAAACCTTCTTTCTTTCCCAAAGATAAAACTACACATTTTATTTTCATGGGCATGTAGAGATAAATCAAAATACACCAAATTACCCTAAATTAAATGAGCTTTATTTGGAGTAGTAGTATACTCTAACACCAATATTTGAGGAAAAATCTATCCAACATCATAAATGTTAAGTTATTTGGCCATTGAATAAAGTAAATAAGATCCATTTAAGGGCCCAAAAGAAGGTTCCTTGTTCCCCACCATTATGAAGTAGTGTGACTTCCATGTGACCGACAAAGAAGGACTTGGTAGAAATTTCCTCTTCGCTGAGCAAAATCAAATGTCTTATGTTGTAACTTGGGTCAATTTTGATCTAGAGTGATTAATGAATCCAATAAGCCTCAATGTGAAGAAATCCCTCTATGTTCATGTAATTCATTTTGACAAGGATGTGATAAGGAATTCCTTATCATTTGAAGAAGTGAAAGACAAAAGGAACACATGGCTTAGAAATGTGAAAGGTAATAAAGAGAAGATGAAGAAATGTTCAATATTCCAAGGCTTCTTTGCAGATGAGATAGATAGAGTTGTTAGGATTAGGAAAATGTGGGATAATGCATACCTAACGATGGTTCCTAAGGGGAAAATGCCTTCAATTCAACGAGATCCTGGTATACATGTGCTTGGCCTTATGTTAGGCCTAGGAGTCAAAAACTTGAAGGGTCATCACAATATGTTAAAGAAGAAGAAACTCAACTATGAGGAAAAAGATCTTAGAGGACAAAGGCAAAGAGCCAATAGAAATTATTGATATTTAGGATGCACATGAGGATTTAGGAGTTTCCCAAGTTGGGTTCGAATCAATTGGGGTAATAGTTCCTTCAATGCCCTATAACGAGAGCATTAGATTTTTGAAGGTTGACAATGATGATACATGGAACATAAGGGTCCTAGCCTATGAGAAGTTTTTGTATGATGATTTAGTAAAATCTTAGGGTTTCAAGGATTTTACAATAAGGAGAAAGCATGGTTTTAATATATATTTAAAGAAAGTAATATTTACAAACATTGATTTGTATAGAATTTTTTTTCAATTTGCATTGATGCATATACCAAGTAAAAACAATATATACAAAAATACATTTGTGTATGGTATTCTTCGCTCAATTACATTTCGTCCTTACCATTTATTTAATAGTAAAGATGAAGAGGCTTTATAAGTGACCATGATCTAAGAGGCATAGAGGCAAATTAGAGTGGGAATCCACTTTCTCTTTCAGGCAATAATGAGTTTGAAATAATGAACCAAACACAATCTTTTTAAGGGGTTACAAAATTTTAAAATGTTGTTTGGTCTTAGAGATAAATAAGATTTTTGAAGGTGACAAGATAGGCTATCTTGTCATCAATATATTGGAGAGTTTTAACATATTCTAATCACATATTTGTATGTGGGATTGCAAACAAGAAAAATAAAAGGTTAAAATTGTCACTATGTGTTTGTCATCTAGTTTGATATGTGCACGAGAATTTTCACCACAAAACAACAACAACAACAAAAACAACAAAAATGACAATGACAATGACGGCAACGACAACGACAATGGAAACGACAACAGAAACAGAAATGAAAATGGAAATGACAAAGGCAACGACAACAACAATGAAAATGGAAACGACAATGGAAATGACAACGACAATGACAACAACAACGACAACGGCAACAACAGTGACAATGGCAACGACAACGACAATGGCAACAGCAACAACAATAGCAATGACAATGACAATGACAATGACAACGGCAATGGCAACGACAATGATAATGAGCACGACAACGACAACGACAATGACAATGACAATGACAACGAAAATGACAACGACAAGGACAACAACAATGACTACCACTACCACTACCACTACTACGGATTACAGTTCAACATAGTGGTAAGTTGTGAGCCTCCCATTCAAGAAGTTTTGGGTTCAAGTCTACTTGAGCCCCATGTTGTTCTTCGATTCGGCCCATTATCAAGAAAATAATAATTGCATATAATTATAATTTACTTAATTTTGATTGATTGATTAATTTTTATTTAACACTGTTTTAAAATAGTAATATTACTGTGGAAATAAAATTTTTATTTAATTAGTACTTTGAAAATCTTAAAAAAATAATAATACTACAAGTACAAAACTTACACCATATTAATAAGACTCTATCTTGTTTTCGATTGAGGTTAAATAAGTTTTTGAAGAGAATCGTAACCCTGTACACTAAAGGAACTTAAGATAGAGAAATGATAGTTTCCAAAACAAAAAATGACAACCAAAGCTTAAGAGGAACAAAAAACACCAAGAACGAAACCAAATCAATCCCAAAATGCAACAAAAGATAACACATTGGAGATTAACTATGAAATGAAAGAGAGCTATCCATTCCTCCCCCTTTTATGGGATTGAAGAGTCATGTCAAATGAAGAGGAGGATCTTTTAGAACTTTTACCTTTGATAGTAACCCAACCATCTTCAACCTTAGCAGTCGCCTCCCTCCAAGATAAAAGATCCAAAGACGAGGACCCAAAACCTAGCATAGAAACATCATCTAGCACCAGGCCAGCAGAAGCTCCAACCAAATATCTATCAGCTAGAGGAACCACCAAACTGGAGCAAGATGGTCCCAAAGCATCACCCTTACTAGTAACCCCAATCCCACCAGCAACAATAGACAAAGAGGGTTCAGCACCAATGGGCACAGAACTACCACTAGGTCCACCATCAATAGTAACCAACGGAGAAAGGGAAGAGATAATTCCAACAGTCTCATAAAAATTCCTAGCAGGCACAGAAGGGGTAGTTGGAGGAATAATGAAATCATCCTTCTTACCAGCCAGAGAAGAATTTTTCAGAATAGTATAGTGTTGTGAAGAGGCTCCCTTCCACCAAGAGGGATAAGATTTCTTTTTCTTAATTTCTAGGCCACATTGGGAGGAGACATGGCTAGATTTAAAGAGTTTATGACATTTGAAGGGAATACCCTCATAGTCCAGTTGTTGGATCTAGAATCCTAATGACGATTCAATTTTTATTTCAGTAGGGAGGCCCTTGCAAATGTCAAGATCTACTAAAATACAAGCAAATGTGGAATGATAAATATTGAATGAATCATGATCCAAATTCAAAAAATCCCCCAACGTCTCCCCCACCTCCTCAAGGATGGAGTCCTACCAAAGGTGAAGAGGGAGGTTCCAAAGTCTGACCCATATAGGGACTTTATTGAAAACTTTGGATGAGGGATCAAAATTTAGATGCTAGGGTTTAATCATGAGCATAAATTTATCATCCTCCCAGCAGAAGAAATTATCACATAAGATCTTCGTTCTATCCTCAGCCAGTTCAAACTTAGTGATGAAAAAACCCTTTGCCAAAGGGAAGATGTGAACCATATCAAAAAGTAAAGGTTCCCATTTACGAGTAACCCACTCATGCAAAAGGGGGAGGCTAGGCCAGAAACCCCTAAAATGAAAGATTAGACCAAGTTCTTTAAAAGTTTTTGAACTGTTCTCCAAATCCTCTTCAGCCTTTGAAGAGAGCCTGACCGAAAGGGAGCCACACATGGGAATAGTGACCTTAGGTCACTTCTCCACCACTAAAGGCTTAGAGACAATATTAGCAAAAGACTTCCCCTGAGAGGGTAAAAGCACAATTGAGTGTCACCTTTTAGGCTAACTCAAATCATTCAGCCCAGTTAGACTCGGCTGAGTTTAACTAGGCTGAGTACACATAGGTGCCACACGGCGCCGAATGGCATCTACATGGCCCAGTAGATTGGGTTGAGTGGTACTCGGCTGAGTAGGACTCAGATGAGTCTAAATGATATTTTAAATATCAAGAAACATATCAAGCCCCTCATTTGCACCTATTTGGTTGTTTTTGGGGGGCCGACCCCTAGTCAGACTCGGCCGAGTCTACCTAGGTGGCATGCGATGTTGGCAGCCAAACCTCCAAAAACACAAAAAACCAAAATTTTGCGCTTCTGTTGTTCCTTTCTCTAATCAAAATAGAAAATGTTAAAAAACTAAAAGTACCCTTTTCTAGATCTTAGAAGTACGATTCTGGACATATAAATCTTATATTGTTTCAATTGCAAAATGTTAAATAAATTTTCTAAAAACTACATGTAGGTATATTAAACTTTGAGAAGACATTGATTCAGAAAATATAGAAAAATGCTAAATCAATTCACAAAATTTTTAAAATCATATACGACACTAGAGGAGATAGTTCTCTTCAAGAATGTGTAATTTATTTGGTTTTTGGTATTGTTTTGATAGGGGAAAAGTGACGGGAGAAAAAAATTGTTGATTTCAGGTAAGTTAGACTTTGAATACTTATGACGGGTAAACTATAGATCAAAAACACTCCTTTCTTCTTTTTTGCACTAGATATATATGTCATCTAAAACATATTCTAAAATTAGAGGGAAAAATAATGTTTTACTTATAATGCTTTGACGGGAAGTAAACTCCCTAATTTGTAGTATTTTTCAGGATATGAAAAATAAACTTTAAAATTTAAAAAACATATTACTTTTTGCTCAAATTAATTTTTAAAAATTATAGGCATATAATTCATCTTATTTTACACATTTCATCAATTTACATCATCTTTAAATTCTCAATAGAAATGTGACTTTTATGCCCTTGAAGTTTTTCAGTTTTGGTGTTGTTAGCCTCTTCCTTTGTAAAAGGGTGACAACTTATTGTGCTTTTACCCAGAACCAGAAACCACAGGGCCAAGATCCCGGACAGGAGGAGAACTAATCTCCAAAACCCTAGCGGACAACACATCATGAATAACCGTCCCCACAGGGCCAGACAACACCAGAGAAGAGGGCTCAGGCTGAAGAGAAGCAGAATTCACAGTAGGAAAAGCAGAGGGAGCGCCTCCAACAGGGATAGAAGCAAGATCTATTTTCCCGCTCGCAGAGAAAGAAGCATTTCACACTGGATTTAAGAACACATCCCGAGCAGAGGAAGGGTCCGCACATTGGACAAGGGGAGCCAAAAAGAGAGTCGGAGAAGAATCTGGTCGGAGGGCAGAGGGCGGAGAGCATTCGACAGCAGACATAGAGAAACTCGCAGCAAGTGGAGAGCTTTGTGCTGCAGACGACCGCCCCAAAGACTCTATCTTGTTATTATCCAATAGACTAGCATATAAAAATAATTTATATATTTTAAATAGCTTTCAAAAATTAAAAATATTAAAAAATTAAATTAATTGACTTAGTGACTTTGATGATAAGAAATAGCCTTGGAATGGAAACTCAATATAATTTAATGCTTGATGCTCATTGATCTATGCTTTCCTATTTATAAAACTTGATAAATATATTAGCATTTTGCTTGATAGTACTAAAAAAGACACAAATCCTATTCATTATTATATTTATATTAATAAAATGATATTAAAAAAATTATCCTATTAACTTAATAATTAATTAATTGCAATGAGTATATTTACTTATATGATATCTCCATTTAGAAAAATTAAAATTTCCCTTTCATACAAAATTTTAAAATACATTTCAATTCAAATCGAATTCAATTAAAAATTTATTTCTTCTACTTTTAAAAAATTCTGATATACATCATTGACTAACTTAACAATCATGCTACTCCACCCGTTCATTTAATAATTTAAAATAATATTGTTAAACATAGAAATATCTTTAGCTTTTCCTCATATTTTATTTTCTTTCTATTTTCTTGAGCTTATGGATGACAATCATACATCATTTTTTTTAAGAGTACATTAAAAAAAAGTAATATATTTAACCCGTTTTTATGCTGTTTGGAACCCTATTATTGTTTTCTTCCTTTGATTATTATTCTGCTTGTTTTTATGTCATTTGGAATGATACGACAAGGTAATAATTTTCTCAAAAGATTATGACCTTGATTATTAAGTAAATATATTGGGCACTATTTGGCATTTTTGGGAAAACGTGAAGGTTTAATCAAATCTTTTTTGGCCAATCTTGTCGTCAATGTTTGAAAGAAGGGCATTCATCGTCACCCTATTTGATCCATGCAAAAGGAATCTAATTCCCTCATCATATTGTTAAATATTATCATACCCCCTTTTTAAATTATTGAGTTATAAAAGTAGAATATTTATTTTAAATTAATAAATTTTTGAGTTAATTTAATTCAAATTTTATTTGGTTGGTAATATTATTTAAAAATATATCTTTAAAATTTAGTTGTTTAAAAAAATAATAAATAAGAATAAAATATGAATCATCTTATTCTTATTTATTATTTTCTTAAATAACTAAAATTTAAAGATATTTAAATTTTTTTTTAAAATGTGGTACCAAAAGATTTTAAATAAATGTTTATTTATAATAGTACTTAATCAAATCAAATTTGTATAGTTTTATCTATTATTTATATTTAGAAATATAAAGTTCTTGGTTATTTTTGTTTATAGTAATTTAGAAGGCATGTCACTATTAGGAAGTTGTTAGGCTAGTATTGGTCTACAAAGTCTTAAACATTGAATTATATATTTAGAAGGGGATGCTATTGTAAGTTAAATTGTGATAATTGTGTATAAAGATAAAATCTTTGGGAAGAAATGATAAATATTTGTAAGTTTATACAAGAACATATACTTAAAAGAAAAAAATTGACATTGATTGTAATCAATAGCAACATCTAAGAAAATAGAGAAAACATATGATTATGAATTTTGTGATTATTCTAATGAAAGCTCTATTTTGAAGTTAAAAATTGCATCTATAAATTTAAAAAACTTGAAATGATGAATTTATTTTGTTAAATCTAATATCATTGTTTGCTAAAATTTAATTTGTTGTGTTTTAGATGATCAATACATATTGCAAAATGAATCTTTTTTCGTGCTCACAATATTGAACTTTGACTTCGTTAAACATTCGAGCATATGGGTTATCTATGCATTCTACTTGCTAGAACTTGATGTCATTAAGGATTCAATATAGTCAAAGAATGTTTACTTAGATAATAAATTAGATATTGATTTTAATCATAAAAATATAACAATTAAAAGTAGAGCAATTTGGATGTATTTAAAGGAAACAACAAGCAACATGTAGAATATGGTCAATTTCGATAGGAATGTAATAATATATATCAATTGGCGAGATAACATTTGAATGGAAATATGGGTCTAGAATGTTTAAATTGATATACATGAAATTTGATATTTGTTGAATATAGCATTTCATGTTTCTTTAAGTTAAAGTAATGAGTTATTCAACATATACATAGAGCAATATTGCTTTCTTAAGGTATTGAAATCTATAATTTGGAAATGCTAAATGAAGTACTAATATTCAACTCAAGAGTATCAAATTGGTATCTGGGAATCCTAGATGAAATATTAAATATAACATCTTACCCAGATGAAATCCCTTGTTAGACTATTGATTACAATAAAAAACATCTCTCCCAAATGATACAAATATTTAATTTTCTTGGCCAACCATTTTACATAATGACTTTGCTAACAAAATTTAAATATACTAATATTTAACAACAATATAATAAATATTAATATCTATGAATAAAAAAATTAATATCTATGAAACTATTTAATAATGCTATGAAGTAATGTTTTTGATAAAAAACAACAACAAGAGTGCTAGTCTGTGGTACAACAATAAGTCTACCCCTATCAAAGACTATCTTAAGAAATTCAGAGCACCACCGCCACTTATCATCAAAACCAAAATTACAATAGTCCAAAATAGAGTACTTAGCAAAAAAGCTACTATCCACATCGTGCCACGCAAGGCAATAAATAAAGCTAACAGACTTAGTCCAAAGGCTATAACAGAAAAAGTAAAAACAGCCCTTGGGACTAGCATAGTTATCCCGATAACAACACATCAAAACTATCAGTTGCCTTTCCCCAACCGCTTTGATAGAAAAATGTCTGCTCACTTCTCCTGAAGGAACTTGAAAAGCTCCCAAAGATCATCTTCCTCGATAAAGTTACCTCCAGATGCCTTCTCATAGAGCGGGTAGAGGGTGGTTGTGGAAGCATGCATGACTTTGAGAGCAAATTTGCTAATATCTCTGAAACGATTGCTAAAATCCGCCATTTCCTCTTTCAGCTGAATAACCATCTTGTCCAGATCAACAATTTGTTGTTTAAACTTACCCACCACGCCACCAGAACCAACATTGCTTTTCTTGAGCCCTTCCAGGGCAGCATTGCTCAGGTTCAGTAAGGGGGACATGGGGGATGGGGAAGGGATGAAGTAATGTTACTAATTTTTTATATTACTTAAATTTTTACTTAAAATTTTATCTCATTTGAGTGAAGGTTTGAAAAAAGTCTTCGTCGTCAGCTTATTTTGTCCTTACCATTGGTTTATTTGCTATCAGCATGGAAAGTGACCTTGTTCTCATCAGCATAGAGCGAATCGGAAATGAGTTCACACTATTAAGATGGTCAAAGCAGGTCAGTCGAAATCCAAGAATTTTTGTAGGTGCTTACAATGGAAATCAAGATTCTATATATACAGAATGAAATTTTTCTCTTTTGACCTCACTACAAACCATGAAGATAATATGGTTTTGGCTCTGCACATTTTTATGCTGTCAGGCAAAATCAGCTGCTATAGAAAGCAGAATTTTAGTATCCAATGGGCTTGGTCAGACGCCTCAGATGGGGTATAATGTTTCTCAATTGCAAATGTCCAGGACACGAAATTTACCAAAATAAGGGTGGATTACTATAGAAATTTATCATTTTTAAATGCATGTATAAACATTATCAATTAGTTGATTTAGTTATCAATTAATTGATTTAGTTGCCTCTTATTGATAAAAAAAATTAATTGATTTAGTTCTTTCCTTTGTTTAGATGGAACAGTTGGAATCATTTCTCACGCCATGTTACCGAGGAGATTATTCGTGAAACAGGTACTGTGTATACATTGATTAGGAAGATTTAATTAAGAACTAAAACAATACTGTTATCTGAATGGTATGAATGTAAGCTACATATATTGGTCTTTGAACCATTGTCACACTATCTTATTTTCTTAGTGGTAACAGAGTAGAGCATAAATAATCAATATGTTAATTTATTTTTGGATTAGATCATGTAGAATTTCTGTTATCAACATTTCATATAAAATAAATACGATCTATCTTTTACTTTTCTTATTATCTATCGTGGTGATAGATTATAGAGTTTGATCCAAATTATTAACCAAGAAAAATCTACATGATCTATCTAGAAGTTAACATATTGAAACTTCATGAATTTGGGAGTACGAGTACAATTGATATTGTGTACTGTAGGACTTCAATAGATTTCTGGTAAAATAGATTTGTAGTACTGTTTCATGATTGAGAAAACATGATATGACTTTTGTTTTATTTGGTTCTATGTTCATCATACAGCTGATGCAATGATATCCACTGGATTATCTAATCTGGGTTATGAGTATATTAATATAGGTCAGCTCTCTCTGCCATTTCCGTTTCTATTAGCTATATGTTAATATTTTTATCTAGCCAATTAGGACATACTAATGTCAATGTGGATGTGCCAATTAAGATGACTGCTGGGCCGAGCTGAACAGAGATGATGAGGTACATTATATGCATGAAAAAAATATATTGAGACTTGCTAGCGTTACGTATAGAGTATTTTGATGTACTGAAATTCAAACCCTTGTATGTGATCAGGGTAATCTTGTCGCCAATGCTTCTACATTTCCTTCTGGTATAAAGACATTGGCAGACTATGTTCATTCCAAGGGACTTAAGCTTGGAATATATTCAGATGCTGGGTGAGAAAATAACACATTTACCCTGTCCCTGAGTAACAATTATGTAAGGTTTGCAATATTTTTGGAATTAGAATGGCACCAGAACACTTTCCCAAGGATTAAAAGTGATCGATAGTTGTAAAGACAGCACCAACTTTGGAGTAAGTTGTGTTTGTTGGATGGATGTTTCGGATTGCTGAGTTTGGAGTAAGCTATGTGTCTGTGTGTTTATTTGATTGACATTTCAGATTACACTCAATAATCCTAAATGTCAATTAAACAAACACAGCTAAACACAGCTTATTTCAAAAGTTTGTATCAATAAATTATAGAATGTGAGAAACTTACACCATGAAAACAATTAGTATCTTTTAATGATTAAATTTTTTTCAAAACTTATATGCTTGGAAAGCCCTTCTACTTTCAGGTAAGTTCAGGAATTACTCTATATCTAGTTCTTCATTCATATTCATATTGACATTGTTTTTGTTTTTCCAGATACCAAACATGCAGCAAAACTATGCCGGGCTCACTTGGGTATGAAGAGCAAGATGCCAAAACTTTTGCTTCATGGGTAAAACCTTACTATCATTAGCATTGAATTTACCTTGCACTGCTACAACTTTTAATTAATGTCACTTTGGGATGAAGATGCTAGGCATATTTTCTTTTCCCTCTTTTATGATACCAAAGGTGGGAATAACTGAACAATGAATGTGCAGGGAGTAGACTATTTGAAATATGACAATTGTAACAATGGAAACAAAGATACTAAAGAAAGGTAAGTGTCCTCTCTGTACTAGTTAATGAATTACTTTCGGTTTGTCTTTGACTTTTACATCTAAAAATTTGTTTGAGAGTATCAGGTACCAAATTATGAGTGAGGCTCTTAGCCAGGTAGGCCGCCCTATTTTCTACTCAATGTGTGAATGGTAAGAAATATTTCTTTATTATGAGTGTAGTTTTAATGGTTTAATATCAAGGTATTTAGGTCTTGGTTTTAATATGTCTATATATAAATTTTTAGGGGTCAAGAAAACCCTGCAACTTGGGCTCCCAAGATTGCAAATAGCTGGAGAACTACAGGAGATATACATAACAATTGGGAGAGGTGGGTGTCATGAATGATAAGGTCGTTGTTATCATTTATAAATTGAAGAATATATGATCATTGAAAACATAATCGCTTTATCAAAATATTTTATAATCGGAGATGATACTGATAAATAATTGATTATTTCAGTATGACATCTAGAGCTGACCAGAATGATATTTGGGCTAGTTATGCAGGCCCTGGTGGATGGAATGGTAAATTAAATAGCCAGTGATATTATGATAATGTTGGATTCTAGTTTAGCATTCAAGCTTTGTTTAATTGTTACTTCTAAATAAATGAATCAGATCCTGACATGTTAGAAGTTGGAAATGGGAACATGACCACAGAGGAATACCGATCCCACTTTAGCATATGGGCTTTAATGAAGGTGATTAGAATGCAAATGGGTATATAATTTTATAGAGAATTTCATTTGACTTTGTTTTTTCTGGTGATTTCAATCGTACTCTTATCTGCAGGCACCCTTGCTTATTGGCTGTGACATAAGGTCTATGAGCAGTGAAACTTTGGAGATTTTCAGCAACAAGGAGGTCATTAATGTCAACCAAGGTGAGAATTTATGTTTTTTTAGTATGAAATATTATCAACAAGTTTAACTTATGTTTGTTTTGATTATATACTTTTTCTCTTTCACTAGATTCTTTAGGGTCACAAGGAAAGAAAGTGAGCAAGGAAGGAGATCTTGAGGTATTCGGAATATTTGTGATAAATTTTATAAAATCTGTGTATTTTTATTGTTTAAGTTTAAATAATTAATTATTTATCTATATATAGGTATGGGCAGGGCCATTGGCAAATGCAAGAGTTGTTATCATTTTATGGAATAGAAGTCTTCAAAGTGCTTCAATAACTGCTAAATGGGAAGATATTGGTCTTCCTAGTGAAAGTATTGTTGAAGCTAGAGACTTGTGGGATGTAAGATTATTCTCTTATTCTCTATCTATCATTTGGTTTATTTATAATCAAGCACCTTTTTTATGGTACAATAATTATTATCTTAATTAAGATGTATCCACTAAATATTCAAGTTCATATTTCATGTCAATTTTTATTTATAGCTTTGAAATTTTATGTTGTTTCAGCACTCAAATCTTATGGGAAGTTTACAAGCCAATATAACATCAAGTGTTGATTCACATGCTTGTAAAATGTACATTTTAACACCATACTCAAGTTGAATCTTTGGTCAAATGTTGTGTACCATTAAGTAACTAAATCAAGACCTATTTTCAATAATGTTCATTTGAATGGCATGAATGCCCTTCAATATAATTGAGCAACATACAAAGTATGTTATGGTTAGTAGTCTAGCCCATAACTTTTTATGGAATAAATTATTTTGACCTACATGTTATTTCATGTTTTATATTATGATAAGAATGAAAGGGTTTTATAATGATGATGATAATTCCTTGAAATATTCTTCTTTTGATTCATGCTAAGAAAAACTTGTATGTGAATTATATATATATATATATATATATATATATATATATATATATATATATATATATATATATATATATATATATATATATATATATATTTCAATTTGTTGAGGTTAATCTATTTTTTAATGTTCAAATATATAGTTTATTAGTAAAATGCTAGTGTGGGTTTTGTGCTATGTACCTAGAGATATGATAATATATATAATTCATTTAGGTGGATGGTGAATGAAGATGCTAGTCCAAGTGGCACATGTCGCTTAGTTATATTGGTCATGAACAATATAAGGTAAAATTTATAAGGCCTATATGGGTTTAGTGATTTTCTACTCCATTATATTATTAATAGATTTATATAAATTTTTTGAATACCAATATAATATTATCAAAAGAGTATCATGTATTTGCCCAATATATATAATAAATTGATTTCTTCTATAAGAATTATAGTTTTTGAAGTCACCCCACCTCATGGTTTTATTCTAATTTTGTATTTACTAGATAATCTTGGCACAAGAAAGATCTCTTATGGTATATATGATCTATCTTCTATATTGTATTATTTTTATTATTAAATATGTAATATTAATCAAGTGATATTAGAGCTATGATTTGGAAAAGGTGAAAATAAAAATCCATCTTTGAAGACTCACTATATCTTCCAATTGGCTATGGGTTTTTCTCTAATATTTTTATTTGAGAATGGAGGAAGAGGTGATGAAGATATGATCCAAAATTCAACTTTTAATCTCCAATATCTAATGAGTTGTTTCAATTTTATGTTTGATGAATTTACTCTTTAAGCCCCAAATCAATGAAAATATAGATAATTTTATTTAACCAATTTTGGAAAGTTTCTCAAAACTCATATGGGGTCTATTATTTTTGTTATTAGATTTCAGGTCAAAAATTGATTTAGTCAAACTCAAGGCAATGATATGGATAAAAATGTGATTTATTGAAAGAAAATATTCTTAGAAGCCCTAGACTTAATGGATTGTCCTTTTTTTATGGACATGGTGCTGAATTAGAATGGTTGTATCAATGCAAAAGAAATCATGGTAAAAACATTTTGGAACTTGGAATCTTTCTATACACTTTAAAGGTGAAGTTGAATAGTGAAATATGCCAGTGTATGATGATATTTGTCCATTAGATGAATTAGAACAAGGTTTTATAGATAGATGAGAAAATAAATAAATAAATAGAGAAGGAGGAGGAAGGTGATGTTGAGATTATAAAAGATAAAATTACTTTCTTTTTAGCTCTAAGGGTGGAAGATTCAATCCTTTGATGCCACAAAAGCATTCCAAAGACAAGGTTATCATTTATATAAACACTAATAGTGAAGTATACCTTCACCAATATGAAATTTGCTAGGAAAATATCGGTACATGAAAATAAAATCAAGGAAAATTGACAAAGATGGTAATATCATGTGTATTCATTTTTGTGAAGAAGTGAAGATATATATATATAGATAAAAAAGTCTTGATAATTTATCATGCTTTGGATATACACAAGGCTTGGTTATTATTCTTTAATATCTTTGGTTAGAATCTTTGAGAATAATATATATTAATATTCAAGAGAATCTTGTGAATCTTTGGTATGGAAGGAAACAGGTATATTCTAGGACATTACATGCAATGGAGATCAAAGAGAGTAAAGGTAGATAAGATAGATAAGATAAGATAAATTTATTAATTTCGAACGGAAGACCAAGAAGGGTCTATGGGATAGGAAACATACAACCAAAATAGCAAGAAACCAGTGGACCACCAAACAGTGGTCGAGGGAACATGCTAAAAGAACAAGGAACCAAACAAGAAGAAGCAAGGAACAAGGAACCACCACGGCAAGGACTAGGGGTCCTTCCCTTGCAGAAAGAAATCCAACATAGAAGGATAGTGACCCGAAAGAATATGGGTATGGTGTTGTCGCCATGATCTGCTGGTGGCTTGTCGCTGATGGGTAGAGAAATTTCAAGAATATTCTAAATAATGCACTACAAAATTAGAGGAATAATAAGTAGGGCTAGATATACATAAAAATAAGGGAAATGTTCTTCATCTTATTGATTCAATAGAACACACAATAGAAAGGGGTCAAGAATCAAATAAATTTCTAGAGATACATAATGGTACAATATATAGGAATTAATATCATCAAGTGAGTAATTAATCATGTAGTTAGGATAATTTAGGGAATTAAAAAGGTAACCATGATAGATGTACATGGAATCAAATGAACTTAATTACAATAATTATTAGTTTTTGTAGACTCCTACTATGACAATCATTTTTTCAATTATCATTCCGACATTAATGGTTGCACCCCATGGTTAAGCAAAGACAAAAATAGATTCTTTTTGCTTTTGCACTTTGTCCCACACACATTTGGGACTGGTTTTCAGAATTCCTTGTCAGTTAGCCACATTTCACCATTGTGCACTCTCAACCCATATCCAAGAAGAAGGCTTCAAAGATACCTACTTGTATGACATGTGTTTAGGACGACCCAAATCATTGAATATTATGGTCTCTGCACCCTCATGGGTCACAAATCTATTCATCAAACATGTAGGATATTTTGTAGTGATTGGAAACATCTCCATGTGTTGAGAAGAATCATTATATCAAGTAGAAAAAATAAATTTCTCTCCTCGTAGCTAAGTTGTGTAAGAAAAAGATGTAGCTAGCACCCATGCTCAAGAGAAAAACATACTTAATTATGTAAAAAATCCTCACTATCAGAGGCCATTAGTAGTAACCATGATTAAGGATAGAAACACCATCATGCAAAAAATATGGGACCTTTTCTATAAAAACCCTATACCTATTATAAAGAAGGGAGTTAAGAATTTGTGTCCCTTCCTTCAAAATGGGGAGAAGCGCTTAGATTTTATTGTAAATTCACTACTACATAGAGGGGGGTTTTAAGACAATAGTTAAGACAATTTGTGAGAAAATTGTCTTAACTTGAGACAAAATAAAACTTGTTTATTGTCTTAAATATTGTCTTTAAGTGAGTGTCTTAAATTATTGTCTTAAAAAATTGTCTTTATAAGACAATAAAAAATACTACTATTATTGTCTCTTGAGAGACAATTTTATTTTTGTCTCTATAGAGACAGATATATCTTTAACCCACTTATTGTCTTTCTTAAAACAATAGAAAAACAAATTATGAATTTTAAATAACAGCTCATTAATAATGCAAGTTGTAGTGTATCAATCTATTAGACTCTAGTAGATCCAACACCTCACTGAACATTACAATAAATTCTTTGCTAATATTTGCAGCCCTATGGGGGGTTGCTTAGAATGAAGAGCATATTTTCGACACATTGTTTAGTGGTTTCGATCCCACATTCAAATCCCTACTCCACTGCCTTCTCTCTTTCTAGGGCTAATCAGCTAGCTCTGTCAAAGCAAACGGATGGTTTACTCTCAATGGGGTTACCCTTTTGTCTTGTTTTCTTCCTACCCCTGGTCTTTTTCTCAACATAGTTACTTACCTATTTTGTTTCCTTCCCACCTTTGCACTTTTAATTATTTTGTCTTAGTTTTTATTTTAAGACAATTAAAATAGTTCTAATTTTTAATTTAAAATAATTGAAATTATAATTTGAATATTCAAGACAAAATATGAATTTCATCTTTAAACAATGTCTTAAATTGCTGTGTTATGTAGTAGTGAAATTTTATGCAATGTATTCTTTGGGTAAAATTGTAATCTATGATCTGCATTCCCATCTTAGCATGTTTCCTTTTCATAAATTATGGGGACTGTGGGTTCCTCTATCTGATGCCTAGCTTTGCATCAGTTGTAGGAACCAACAAACTAGCCACTCTGTTTGGCAATAGAAATATAAAAGCCTTTTTAAATCTATACTAAATCTTTGGTATCATTTGTCAAATTATTATACAAATGAGTTAGCCCATTTGATTCTCAAAAAACTAGTGACTCTACTAGGGAATAGATATATAAAGGTCTTGTTAAAACTATCCTAGAATCTATGGTATCATTTGTCAAATTATTATCCAACTGAGTTAGCCCATTTGAGTCACCAATAAACTGTAAACCCTATTGTGGAGTCAATGCCAAATTCATTGAAAGATAGAGCCAAGAAAATTATAGGATCTAAAAATTTGTATCGGATCTATATGTTCTCAGCCTAGAGTGAGTTTTTATTGCACCTAACTTGAAGAAAAATGTGTAACTTTGCTGTTGGGAGAAATCCAAAGTGAAAATATTCTTAGATTCCAACTCTTTAAATTTTCTCCTCATCAAAGGATATGACGACTCCAAATCAATAAGAAGGTGGATATGTGAATAAAATTCCTAATCAACAATGATTTCTATCAAGAACAAAAAATGAACAACTACTATAGTTTTCTAGGTATTCTCATTATTATCAAGAGATTTATGCTATGTTTTATAGTAGCTATGAGAACATAGGACATTAAATGTTCCCTTTAAGTGATTAGGACATTAACTGTTCAACAAGACTCAACACTTACAATGAATCGGCTATAAAGAAACTCGCCAATAACAACAATTTCATAGTGGTCACTATATTTGGTCAAATAATTAATTTCACAATTACCTCACTCTCTTCTATAATCAACTCAACAACATGTTAAAATTTCAAATGGCCAATGCATCTTTTTATTTCTTACCTCAGCCAATATATAAAACTAAATTGAATTCTTTTAGAAACTTCATCTAGCCTATAACAAGAACCTTTAACAATCTTCAAAATTTAAATAGTTGAGTTTCTAAGTATCACTTAGAAAAATGTCATTGCATAATTGTACTTGTCTTTCAATAAATAACTTCCATCTAGCATCTAGATTGAAAAGGATTTGGATCTCTTATTGTCCAGAGCTGAATAATATAAAAGCTATTGAATAATTGAAGGGATTGAAGAGAATCTGGATTGAGGAATGCCCACAACTGAAGGGTGTAATTTGTTTTAAAAAATAAAAGGAGTTCAAGAGATTGTTCATTGGGGGTTGTCCAAGGCCGTGAAATATACAAGGCGATGAATATATAATTTTCTAGAGAGCATTATCATTACTACATGTCCGAAGCTACAGAGTAAATCAGTCATAGAAGAATTTAAAGGACCGAAGGAGATGATAATTGCAGCCAGTCCTATAATAAGTTATGATCAAAGGTTGCAATTATTAAGTGCTTATTTGTACTCTATTGCAAATTTTTAAATATTTGGAATAGTTGCATCTAAGTAAAGCATTTCCAAAAGTTTTATTTTTGAGTTTTCACATACAGTGTTGAAAATAATTTATAGAGAGTGCACTATGATTTTAGAGATTGTCATCTGAGCTTACAATTATAGTAGGTAGATCCATCTGTCAGAAATCTACTAGATCCATATTGTCTTTACAGAAAGTCTTGCAAATTTTGGAAAAGAAAATTGAATGGGGTCAGGGATCAGGGCCACAACATATCTCACGTTAATAGAGAAGACAGGAAGATTATGATTCAAAATCCCAATGACCCAATCAAAAGAATGGAAAAATGTGATGGAGAATCAAAAGTGTTTCTTAACTACCTCTAAGGATTGACAATCTGGATCACTCGCCCTAGCTAAATGAGTTATCCCCTTTGTAGAAATGATCTTTATAACTAATTAATAATTATAGTTACCACTAATGTAGGAATTGATACTCTTAAATGTATCAAATTTTCCCACTACAAAATCTTTAATCAAGCCCCAACCAAAAACATTAATCAATTTCCTCCACCACAACTTGGTATACAGAACTGAAAAATATAATTGTAAAGGGTATTGAAAAAAGCATGCAGAATACACAACTAAAAACATAGTTATAGAAGGTATTGAAAAAGGCATAGGAAATACATAGATGTTGTGTAAAAACTATTTTTCCTGTACCTTTTATAACATCATAAGCAAGTTAGCATTTTTATATTTAAAATTAATCTAAAAGTGTACTTGTAATGGGCCCTTGAAAAGGCATTCAAAAAACATAGATTTGAAAAAAATGTACCACAAGAAGCTTAAAGACTTCCCTGTTATAAAACCATATAGAGAAGGATCAATGTGGTGGTTATCACATGAAAAATTAGTTACTATAATAATTTTAATAATCAGTGGAGAAATATATTTATACAATTCAATTAGTAGATCACACGACACTGACTATGAACCCTATCTTGGATTTATTTTGAACTGCACTCAATTCTTGAACAAGGAATTCTACACTTTAGTAGGAACTAATTATTACATATTGATCAATAAGTAAATGGAAATATCCTATCAGAAGAGAACCTCGTGCATATAAACATGTAGAAGATAAAGCTAAAAATAGAAATATTGTTTGCAATTTGGCAAAGAATCAAAAGTTTGAATATTGCTTATGGCTTGGGGTAAGTAGTATTACCTAATGGGGAGATGTAGGGTAGGAATAAAACTTAGAGTGATGCATGTAACCATGGGTGAAACTAGAAACAGTGGTTAGCTTTAACCATAAAAAGAATCCAAACCCGTCTCCACAATTGCTAGAAGCTCTGTCCTAATTTATAACTATCACAAAGCAAGGGATAGGGACGAAAATGCTTCACACCATAAGTCTATATTTTATTTCCCAGATTAAGAGCTACCTTCTTATAGATGTGGGAATATCTAAAGCTAGAGATCACACTAATCACAAAGGCACGAAATTGAGCCCACCTATATGTCCCACTAGAAGGAAAGTAGGGGTCAATTAAAATCATATGAAGGAGAAAATACCACCACCATTTCTCTATAACCTCCACCCTAATATTTATATATTTCCACATAGAGAAAGAGAAAAAAAAAGATTAGATTAATGTGACCACAAATGATCAAAGTTAGGGTAATGGGATTAGAGGATATAACAATTAACAAAACAAAGTTATAGGAAAAGAGAAGCCTCTAGGATCATATGAATGAAGTACACAAGAATAAATTAAACATTGCACTGCTAACAAATGGAAATATATATAACAATGGAAGGCAAACAAAGAGCCTCAAAAGTAGGTGTCGGTGAAGATTGGAAATAAATCTAAATGAGGCTTCCATAGAGGAACCTGTTATTCAAATTTCAAATTTCAATTAATTTTCTCTTCAAGTAATAAACTACATTCAATTTTGGGTGCTACCTACAACAACACATAAGCCCAGGTGCAATTCCTAGGTAGATTTAACCAAAATTTTCCCCAATAGCAGGAAATTTATAAAAAATACATAGCAACTTAAGTTGGAATTCCAAACTCAAATAAGGCATTGTAATTGTGGACTAGATCATCACATGCTAATTTATCTAGTAAAAAAAAAAATTCCCTACTCCTAGAATCAAGAAAGTCAAGGAAACAATGAATTCCTCATTGTCATTTTACACAGCATATGAAGTTTGAACTATTGGAAGATTACAGTGTGTAGTATGCATTTCCTAAAAGTGGGGACACAAAATACTGTTAATTCTTATATTGAATAAGTTTTCATTGTTGATTCTCCCAAATAGAGTTAATAGAAAATAGGGTCATGAGACAATCAATTCTTTGGTTGAATGCACTCATTATTGTTTTCAATGGAAGTGTCCCTCTCCATAAATACTCGAGGAAGGGAAAATTTGTAAGGTAAGAAAGAGCTGCATGAGAATCAATTCTTTGGTCGAATGCACTCGTTATTGTTTTCAATGGAAGTGTCCCTCTCGATAAATACTCGAGGAAGGGAAAAGTTGTAAGCTAAGAAAGACCTGCATGAGAGACCAACTCTATAAATGTTGGTGCCTTATTCAACTTATAAAAGAGGCCTTGAGTGAGCTACAGGATAAACTTTTCTAAATTTGAAATAAAAGATTAAGAACAAAATTTAATGTAACTTATTGAAATATAAATAAAGTGGAAAAAGTGACAAACATACACATGCTTATCTAAATAGCCTCATTGTTCAAATGCAATCAAAAACATTTTCTTTAGAATATTTTTGAAACTTATAATTAGACAGATATTTTCATAGAAAGATAACCTTCTAAACTGAACTATAAAAAACCAAATTTGATAGTGTTTGCAATAAACACCTCTCTCTGAAAATATTCAACATTCAGAAAGTAGTTAGAACATATCAAATTAGAGGAAATAATGCAGTGAAGTACCAAGAGTTATATAAAAGAGTCCTAGATTCAAACATCAGTAAACACCATAAAGTTTTTTGATAAATACAATATAACACCCAAGTTTTTGGTCCAAATCCCACTGAAAAATAATAAAGAGTTAAAATTTAAGGCTAAGTACAAATTTAATCTGTCAAAGAAATTCAATCAAACCAAAGTGATTAAAAATGAATAAATGAAAATTTAGATTCTTCATATTTTTATGTCTCCGTGGGAGATCACTTCCTAGAGAAAACCGTATAAAAAAAACTTCAACAACAATTGAACTACCCCTAACGGTGATACAAAAACACTTACACAGTGTTTTAGTAGAAGCATTATCTATTTCTATAACATATGAAAGATACAAATTGGTTACAATTCCCATAACCATAGAAACTTAAAGCCTACAAACATTCATGAGAATTGAAATCAGGTCTGGAAAATAAGATGAGGGATAAAGCCTAACCTGATTTGGAGGCATTTGTAGGATAAACATGAATTGGTGTACCTTGCTGTAAAGCCCTATTGAATCCAAAATAGAGAGGGTAGAGGGGTTTTATCTTCAACTACGAGGAAGAATATAAGCAACCCTTGCAAGACTTGGCCTTATTATTGTTCTTGTTCGATCCCCCTTCATTTGTACTATTATTATCTTCTTTGTTTGACTTGAATCAATATTCTTTGCCAATGAGGTTTCACACCCTCCATCTCCCTGTCTCATATATTACCACTATCATGATCTAAAATAAATGCATGTAATATATTCAGTTATACATGGTAAATTTTCTTGAGGATTTTTATTCATAAATGGAAATCAAAATCATTGACAAAGAACTTTGTTTTTATTGGAAGACATAGTGATAATTAGTTTTGCATACCTATTGGCAAGACTCTTAATAATAGGAACATAAGCCTCATCCTCAGACGCACCAGAATGGGGTGATTGCATTTCTTCCTTCCTCATCAAATCCTCGAATAAACTATTGTCCCTCTCAATAGAAAGCAGAATTCATCTTCCTCTTCCCTTGATATCAATATACCCCATTATCCTGGAACCCTCATCTCTACAAACCCTAGCATTTTTGCCTGAATAGAGCCTGGCACTTTAATTTGAAAAAGCCCTAGTATTTTTCTAAGTACAAAGCCTAGTTTCTTCAATCGTAACTACTAAACCATTGCCATCTGTATCCTTTGAAACCCCAATGAAGATATTTCTCTTGGGATGTTCTGTATAAATTTTTTTTCTATAGGCTGAATGGAAGCCCTTTGAAATCTGTACAAGTTTATTCTTAGTGGCTAGGCACTTTTTGCATACTAGATTTGGAAGAGAAATGATATTGATGGTTTTCCATATTTGCAAATCAGAGGCATTTGTTAATGGATTGCCATAAATTTCTACAAAGATAAACACCAAATCAACACCTAACACACTCTAAACAGTGTTAGATATTAGTGATTTTTAGAACCATAAAAAGGTTTTTAACTTTGGAAAGAGGTGTGTAGGTATATTAAGAAATGCAACAAACTCCTAAAAATAGAGCCCTTGAACCTCGACTGCTCATTGAAATTTCCTGTAGAATCTTGGAGCTCTCTCAAGTTGTAGTGTATCAATCTGTTAGACTCTAGCAGATCTGACACCTCGCTAAACATTACGATCAATTCTTTGCTAATATTTGCAGCCCTATGGGGTGTTGCTTAGAATGAAGAGCATTTTTTTGACACATTGTTTAGTGGATTTGATCCCACATTCAAATCCCTACCTCGTTGCCTTCTCTCTTTCTAGGGCTAATCAGTTAGCTTTGTCAAATCAAATGGACGGTTTACTCTCAACGGGGTTACCCTTCTATCTCATTTTCTTCCTACCCTTGGTCTTTTTCTCAATATAGTTACTTCCCTATTTCGTTTCCTTCCCGCCTTTGCACTTTTAATTCGTTTGTCGTAGTTTTTATTTTAAGACAATTAAAATAGTTCTAATTTTTAATTTAAAATAATTGAAATTATAATTTGAATATTTAAGACAAAATATGAATTTCATCTTTAACCAATGTCTTAAATTGTTGTGTTATGTAGTAGGGAAATTTTATGCAATGTATTCTTTGGGTAACATTGTAATCTATGATCTGCATTCCCATCTTAGCATGTTTTCTTTTCATAAATTGTGGGGACTGTGGGTTCCTATATCTGATGCCTTAGCTTTAAATCAGTTGTAGGAACCAACAAACTATAGACTTTGTTTGGAAATAGAAATATAAAAGCCTTTTTAAATCTATCCTTAATTTTTGGTATCATTTGTCAAATTATTATACAAATGAGTTAACCCATTTGATTCACAAAAAACTAGTGACTCTACTAGGGAATAGATATATAAAGGTCTTGTTAAATCTGTCCTAGAGTCTTTGGTATCATTTGTCAAATTATTATCCAACTAAGTTAGCCCATCTGAGTCACCAATAAACTGTAAACGCTAGTATGGAGTTAATGCCAAATTCATTGAAAGATAGAGCCAATTGTATGCAAATTAGATGTCTAACAACTAGAGATGATAAATTAACTATTAAAAGCCAATAAATCTATATAATGTAACCCAATGAAGAATACAAAGTAACTATGAAATGATGAAACTAATTTAATTACCTTCACCTACCATGTAGCTTGTCTCCATTGTCCTCCTAGCTTTGATTTCTTGAAGATGTTGAGCTCTCAGATTTCCAAATGAAGCCCTTTCCCAAGATGATCACCAATGTGTGGAGATTGAATGAAATGAGTGCACAATAGCTTATGCAAACTAATGGATGGAATGTAAATGAAATGGTGATAGTATGTATTGATTTCTCTAAAAATGCTTGGATGCTTGATTGCTTGAATGCTTGAATGCTTGAATGCCTATTATCAAAAATACCTATTAGCTCTCAAATGGAAAATGTGGCTCCTTTTATAGAGTTTTGGAGGATCTAGGCCTAGGTGGCTCAATCCTACAGTTGAGAATGAAAGGTGGAAGATCCTAGGGCTAGGATTGACTTGGTTGAAGGAGTTGAGAGAAAGGGGGATGTAGTTGGAATGTGAGAGGAAGAATAGGGATGATGTTCCTCTCACATTGATATGGAGGAGAAAAAGGTGGAAGGGAAAGACACATGTTAAGTGTATCACAAAGACCAAAGAGAGAAAGAGGGGGAGACCTTTTCCTCATGAGGACTCTTTGCACAAGTGTCCTATGAGTCACCTTTGACCCTTAGAGGTGGCTTGAGAAGCCCCTTAGGAATAGGGCATGTCTCTTGACTTGGTTGTTAAGAGGACATGCGGTCATGAGACTAAGTCTTATGAGGCCACATAGCTCTTGAGAATAGGACATGTGTGGGTGAGGATAATCGTAGATAAATAATTAATAATAATTATTTGTTTTAGCCAAAGTGATGTGTTAGGTGACTAGGTAGGTGAGGTGGACTAGGAAACTTAGTCATATTTAGATGATTGTGTATTTAATTAAATCACTTTAATAAGACTAATTAGAAGACTTAGGATAGAAGAATAGACTATAGTGAATTCACTAAATGAATTGAATAATTTATTTAATAAATAGAGGAATAATTATTAATTAAATAATAAATATTTAATTAATTTATCAAGTCAATAGTAATTAAATAATAAATATTTAATTAATTAATGAAGCCATTTTTAGGTGTATATATTTTGCCCCTCTTTGAAATAATGTGTTGGTCACATTGTTTCAAAGAAAATTTCAAGTATTTTGCCCCTGCCTGAGACAATGTCTAAAATGACGTAAGCATCCCCCCTCGAAAGATTGATTAATAATTTGTGTTTTGTTTTTTTATTTTGATTAATCAATCTCATGAAAGAAATAGAAGAAAAGGTGGGTGAAAATGGGGTGAAATGGAATAAAAATGAAAGATAGGGTTCACACACCAAGCACATGGGGTCCACAGGCTATAAATAGGGGTGAAGGGTCCACAATAGGCTCATTGTGCACACTTGTCATTGGGAGAGTAGAGCACAAGAGAGAGAAGAGCAGAGCCACCAGGATGCCATTCTCGTTGTCAGATCACCGCTTTGAGAGGGTCAGATGCTTCCAACGATCACCTGATTCGGGTGAGTCAGTAGGTGATTCAATCCTCCTTTGTAATTTCATGATTTGATGCATGTTAGATTAGAATTGTAGCATGTTTAGGGTAGATGAAATGGTAGATTAGAGTAGGAATTTTTATGTTTTTAGGCGTAGGATGAATGCATAGTTTCGGCGCACCAATGCATAGAAACTAGCAACATTTGCGCAAAAAAATTAAACTTTCTGCGCATGTGTGTAATGCAGCTGCGCATTCATACTAGAAAAATGTTAGACTTGTGCAAGTGTGAAACAAAAATGCACATATGAAAAATCAGCACATTTGTGCAGAGTTGTGGCACAAATGTTCAATATAACTGCGCTTTTGTCAAAACCTGGGCATTTATGCAGAATTATTGCACAAATGTGAAATAATGTTGCACATACATGTTGCAATCTGGTGCGTGTGTTTGGAATGATAGAATGTGGTCAAACTAGATAGTCAATTAGGTCAAACTTGATGTCGATAAGCCGATTGGATCCATCGGCAATTTATTTTGATCGATTTGATCAAGATAGGCAACATTGTAGCATGTTTGCTAGTTAACCAGTCTTGAACATAGATAATTGATAGAATCATTTGTTGAAACATGTGATAATAACATGTTTGAAATTGATATGATAGGATAGATAGATTGATAGATCATTTTATCAAAATTTGATAGGTTGATTGTTGTTGACTTGAATAGGAAGATATTACAGATAGTCTGATGTCACGAGAGAAATATCCCGTGACTCAGAATTTGAGACTGGCACTGTCGGAGACAGATAGACTGTTGATTGGAGCGTCCAGATTATATTATGTGATTTACACACCCGAGATTTAGGTGAATCTGAGTATGATGATAGCGTTAGTAGAGTGATGACACTCGGAGATGAGTACCTTCCATCTTTCAACAGGGGAGATGACAATCACATTAAAGGATGTATATCACAACCTCCATCTTCCCATCACAAGTGAGCTGGTACAGTATGATCAGCATGGTGGAGTCACAGAGTGCAGACTTGTGTTCGGGGATGATGAGATAGAGGATGGAGAGATCAGCTGGGAGGACATGCTTGATTTATATGATCCTCTACCAGTAGTGTTAGCAGGAACGATTGGGGGATTTGTATGCCCTGATCGTAGATCACATGGATTTGCAGTTGGATGGGGCTGCACATTACAGCGGATGATGGAGGGGACCTGATTTGCTTGGGGTGTGTGTTTATTAGCACATCTTTATCATGACATTCATCAGGTGGTGTACCATAGGGGTGCATCATTATCAACAGGTGTGACACTACTCCATGTTTGGGCATGGGAGCATATTACAGTTACTCGACCAGTGGCTATTAGATTTCAGGGTGCAGGGCAGCCCTATATTCACTTATATTCCTCATTTTTGTCTCAGGCAAAACTGGGCCATTTAGAGTTTTGGCGGTATACCTTTGACACACTAGACATAGTGACATGGAGACCCTACCTAGGGTGTGAGCCGTGGGATGATGAGCGGCAGCTTGGTTTTTGTTTTGAGTCACGGTGGTTGATAGGGAAGACATTGTTTATCATTGAGCGACAGCTGGTTACTCAGGTCCTGAGACAGTTTGGCAAGATACAAGGCATGCCGCAGGGAGTGACAGAGCATACTCGTACTCATCAGGAGAGACGAGACTGGGGACCCATGGCATTATTCAATGTTGCTCGGTACAAGTTTTTGGATGCCCCATTTCAGGCATGGTCGATGAGACCGACAGTGGTAGACCCAGGGATGACTATTGATTTAGAGCAATTTTTGAGGGATTTTCCAGTTCCACGAATTACAGATCCAGTTGCGAGGCCTCCAAAGAGAGATCTGGCAGAGAGGCGATGGGGAAGACTCTGAGGGAGAGATAGACATGGGCAAGGGAGACGAGGTGGTGGTGGAGGAGATGATGGTGGAGATGGAGGGAGAGGAGATAGGGCAGGACCTCAGATGAGAGGAGGTGGTGTGAGGCAGAGGGGATTGATGCCACCTCCAGCTAGACAGGGATGGAGACAGCCTCTGGCATAGCTAGCATAGCCAGTTGTAGGAGCTCCACTATAGGTACCAGTCCCTCTAGCACAGATACTAGTTGCCCCAGTACAGGGACCAGTTGCACAGGTACAAGTGCCACAGGTACAGGTGTAGGGACAGGATGAGGCAGATGTTTCACTAGCCCAGGGCGGTGGGGTACAGGGTGGTCAGGTGCAGGATGATATACAGGATGAGCCTGACGCTGAGATGCCAGACGTATAGGTACAAGATGAGCAAGTGGACATGGACATTGGGGGATAGGATCCCTACTTATAGAGAGATGGTGCAGAGGAGGAGGAGCCAGATATTGATACACTGCTAGTCAGACTAGTAGTTACACAGGTACAGGCAGACTGGGTGCCAAGTTTAGAGAGACAGATTGAGAGACTAGAGTGCCAGATGGATGTCCTTAGACATGAGCGGGATGCAGCAATTGAGAGACTCGAGGAGTCAGAGATTCTATTAGATGAGCTACAGAGGATAGAGGACCTAAGTCCCCATGGAGATAGCTTGAGAGCCATGATATGAGCTGGGAAGGAGATATCCTACCGGTGAGAGGCATACAGATAGGCAGTGCCTAGGGATCAGTGGATTGGGAGCTTCAAAGAGAGCTCAATGGCAGTGAGCACAATAGTACATGAGAGACAGGCACCAGCTGGTAGTGGAGGTGTGTCATCACGTCCTCCTAGAGCACCCATAGGTTCAGGAGACCAGCACAGATCCTCAGGAGTAGGTGGTTCAACAGCACAGGGCCTTATTGCAGCTTGCAGACAGCGATAGACAAATTCAGGAGGCAGTGGGTCATAGATACCACTTGTATACACATTTTGTACCATATGATCATTGTATCATTATATATTGACTTGATAGACACTAACTATAGACACATTGTTATTGATTATATATCATGGGACATTTGGACAGTTTTGGTTGTATTTATGGACTTTATATGATTGATGCAGTTCTATCATGATTTGCTATGATGTTTATATACATGTGCGTACTGACATATGTAGGATGTGATGATTTACTTTTATATGCATAGAATGGATGTCTTAAAATGCTAAATGATTGATTTTCTATATGATGCTAATGGATAAATAATCTAACATATGATGATATAAATGCATGTTCTAAATGATGCACACTAATGCTATGTGATGATAAATGCAATGATGTAAAAACCATGTGAATAAAATAAAATGAATGGATACTAAATGCATGATGATACTAAATACATGTAATGAACAATAAATGATATTGTAATGCAAATGATATCTAATGTAATAAATGAAAATGTACCTAAGATGATTGACAAGATGATAAAATGAAATGAGATGAAATGATAACTATAAAAAATATCTAATGAACACACCTAATAATAATTATGCATGTCTTAAAATGATTAAGTGGAAAGTATTTTTGGTTGTCCAAATGTCCTCAACTAAAATAACAATGTTCTTGACACAAGAAGAATGGACTTAGGAAAAAAAAAAAGATAACCTAATGAGAAAGATAACCCACAAAACCTTATAAAAGGAGCACTGCTATGCAATTCTTGAGATGGTAAAATGCAATGCAAAATGAAATATGAATATATGTCCACAACTTTAGGTAACATCTTAGAACTTCATAATAACTGGAATTTGATTTTCATCATTAAGCTCGTTATGTTGCAAGAAAATGCAAGCATCATGGTATAATTAAACCAGGATGACCTGAGCACTTCTTGCATGGAGTTTAATATTGCAAACTTGACAAGCATCTAGGTATAGTTGAACCTAGATGACCTGAGTTTCATTTGTGTAATAGACAAGGAATATTTCCCCCCTCCATCGGGGAACAAATATTTGGAGTCGAGGTATGTGATGGCGTATCACCATAAATAGCATTTGTAGAACAACATGATTTGTATGCTGTCAATACTATGAAATGGATGAAGGCACTTATACACAGACACCCCAATTACTTGTTCCTTCGATTTCATCAGAAAATACCCCACAAATAGCAATCAAAGAAAATATCATGCCCCATCCCGACTATTCTAATCAATGACGTATGGGAGTTTCAAACTCATGTCAAAGATATCCCGGAATAGCATAGGAAACATGATAACAATGAAATCTAGATATGAATGCATAATTTATAACAAATCATTCTAACATGCCTACCATGAATATACATTTCTTTTGCCAAAAAGATAGATTTAGGATATGTTAATCAATTCAAGTGATGATGGATAATCAAGATGTATAGATAAGCACTGATAATTCGAATGATAGATCATAGATTCTGATTCAGCATGAAGATACCATTATGAAAGAACATTTGATTGCGTTTGCCTTGCCTGGTGAAGATAACTCCATTGTGTCCTCTAAGAGTCACGACTATCATAGATCCACTTCCCAAACTAGGTCGAGGACATGCCCCCAGCTAGGTGATGGACTGACTTATTATGGATGAAGAAAGATGCAACAAGACTAGGATGAAGACCATGACAAAGGATCAAGCTATGATGGGGTTTTATTATGGGTAGATACAATGGATGGTGTATGAACTGGCCATTTTATTATGATATGTACATGGTGGGGACAAGGACTGATTAACCATTTTATTGTGGATATATACAATGAACAAACACACTAGAAGAATCCTAATAGATATAGGAGCCAACTTGTCACACATAGCGCCTGTTGCCAGGTTTTCACCACATGCTTTTATTGCAGTTTTCTTTTAATTTTGTGATTTTTTTTGTATTTTGGATTTTTTTTTATTTACAGAATATATATACAGACTATATACATGCCCCTTGCATTGGGATTTCAGGGATAGAACTTCTTGAGATGGATACTATTAAGAGGTTCATCCAAGGGATCCCCTTCAGGTGTAGATAACTGATAGGCCCGAGAACCATAGACTGCTGTAATCACAAAAGGTCCTAACCAATTTGGTTCAAACTTACCCTTCTTTTCACGGTGTTGTTGATTCTTTGGATTTTCTCGAAGGACTAAGTCACCCAATTGAAAGTCTCTGATCTTTACCTTGATGTTATACTGACGGGACAAACACTACTGATAAACTTTCAAATGGTCATAGGCTCTCTAACGGCGTTCATCTAGAAGTTCCAATTCATTCAGGCATGCAACTCTATACTCTTCATCAGGAATTAAATCTTTAAGAGTAACACGAAGTGAAGGCAACTCGACCTCGAGGGGTAGGACTGCTTGAGATCCATAGACAAGGGAATATGGGGTGGCTCCAGTAGGAGTACAGATGGAGGTGCGGTAAGCCCATAAGGCTGGGTTTAGTTGGAGATGCCAGTCACGGCCAGCGTCATTAACAGTCTTTTGGAGGATTTTAACAATGGTTTTATTTGACACCTTAGCTTGGCCATTTCCTTGGGGATAGTATATGGAGGAATAATTGTGGGTGATATGGAATTTGGCACACAGTTCATCCATGTCCTAGTTTTGAAACGGTTTCCCATGATCAGTGATAAGATACATAGGTATACCATATCTACAAATGATATAGTTTAAGATAAACATGGATATTTGTTTCCCTGTGGCGGTAATCAATGGAACAGCCTCAATCCATTTAGTAAAATACTCCATGGCAGTAAGAATCCATTTGTGGTCATTGGAAGATGGAGGGTTGATAGCACCCATGAGGTCGAGTCCCCACTGATTGAATGGCAAAGTAGTTGTAAAAGGATGTAACTCTTGAGCTGGAGCATGGATAAGGTTTCCATGTATCTGACATTTCTTGCATGCCCTAGAAAAATGAAAGGAGTCTACTTCCATGGTAGGCCAACAATAACCCATACGCATGAGTTTCTTAGCCAAAGAGGGACCACTCGAATGTGTCCCACAAATACCCTCATGTACATCACATAAGGAAAGTTGAGCTTCATCATGTTCAAGACATCGCAGGAGAGTACCATCAAAACCTCGCCGATAAAGGGTGTTAAATATTAGGATATAGCAGGAGGTTTGGCAGAGAAAAGTTCATTTTTGATTGCGGGATAGGTCAGGAGGTAGAGTGTTATCTCTGAGGTAAGAATAGATTTTTCCGTAGGTTGGGGAGTCATGTCCAATCAGATGACATATAATAATTGTATCAGGCTCATCATATGCGGGACAAGTCAGGGATTCCACCAAGAACTCAAAATGGGCCTTGGTATCTTCTATATCAAATAAAGAAGCAATCATTGCCATGGCATCAACAGCCTTGTTTTCATGCCAAGGAATCTGCTCAAAAGTAATGACAAAGAAATAATTTTTAAAGTCATCAACCATATGTTTATATGGCAATAACTTATCATCTTTGGTATGATAATCATCATTAACTTGGTTGACAATCAGCTGAGAATCTCCATAGACATTTATTTCAGATACATTCCATTGTAAAGCCATTTTTAACCCAATCAACAAAGCCTCATATTCTGCTACATTATTGGTGCAAGGAAATAACAACTTGTAAGATTTCAAAATAGTGTATCCTTGTGGTGTGATAAAAAGAATACCAGCTCTTGAACCCTGTTGAGTGTATGAGCCATCAAAGTATAATTTCCATGTTTGTGTAGACAAAGCTAAGATATGAGCATCAGGAAACTCTATGTGTATAGGTTGGTCATCCTTTAATGGAGCATTAGTTAGTTGATCTGTAATCACTTGACCTTTGATAGCCTTCCTATCTATGTATTCAATATCAAACTCACTAAGTAGCATGACCCACTTAGCCAACCTGCCTGTCAATGCTGTCTTGCTTAACAAATACTTTAAAGTATCAATCTTTGCAATAAGCCGGGTAGAATGTGACAACATGTAATGTCGCCACTTCTGTGAAGCAAAGACAATAGCTAGACATGCTCTTTCAATAGGGGAATAGTTTAACTCATATCCCACTAGAGTGCGACTGATGTAGTAGATGGCTTTTTCTTTTCCTTCATGATCTTGCTGAGCTAGAAGAGCACCTAGTGAAGCTATCGTGGCTGAAATGTAGAGCAAGAGTGGCTTGCCCGGAATTGGTGACATTCAAGTTGGAGGATTCGCTAGATATTTCTTGATTTTGTTGAAAGCTTCCTCACACTTATCATCCCATTGGAATAAGATATTTTTATGCAGCAAATGTTGAAAGGGATGATTGCGATCTGCTAGTTGAGAAACAAATCATCGGATGGATTGTAGATGCCCTTGTAAAGATCTTAGCTAACTGATGTTAGTGGGGGAAGCCATCTCCAATATTGCTTTAACCTTTTTTGGATCTACTTCAATTCCTTTAGCTGAGAAAATGTACCCTAACAGTTTACCGAATGTGACCTTGAATGCACATTTCTTTGGATTGAGTCAAATTTGATATTTTTCCATTTGGGTGAATATTCTATCCAACACTCTCAAATGACCAGCTCTGTCTTTAGATTTTGCTAGAATATCATCAACATAATCTTCCATGATGGTATGCATCATGTCATGAAAGATCATGGTCATGGCTCTTTGATAAGTTGCTCCAGCATTTTTGAGGCCAAATGGCATCACATTCCTGCAGTATGTACCCCATGGACAAGTAAAAGCAATTTTTTCCTGGTCTTCCAATGCAATCTTGATCTGGTTATAACCTGAAAAACCATCCATTAATGATAAAATTTCATGCCCAGCTGTTAGATCAACAATCATATCAATATTTGGCAAAGGGAAATCATCTTTCGGACAAGCTTTATTAAGATCTCAAAAATCAATAGAAATTCAGATAGATTTGTCTGGTTTTGAGATAGGAACAATATTTGAAATCCACTCAGCATAATCAATAGCCCGAATGAATCAAACATCTAGGAGCTTCTTCAATTATGCTTTCACCATTAGGGCAATGTGAGGATGCATTTTGCGGAGCTTCTGCTTAACTAGTTTTACACCTGGTTTGATAGATAAATTATGCATAATGAGATTTGGATCCAGACCAGGCATATCAGCATAGGACCAAGCAAAGTTGATTTGTCTTTCTCTGAAAATTTTTGCAAAAGCTTCTTTCTCTGATTCTGTCAAGGATGCTGCTACTTTGAGGATGCGTGGAGACTCCTCTATTCCAATGTTAAGTGGTACTATTGGTTCTATCAGAATGGAAGATTGCTCTTGATACAGATAGTTGGGAAGAGTGTCAATCCTTCCATCGTCAGGCACCTCAGAGAGGTTTTCACCATTAGATGTGTCTTTTCTTTTTACTATTTTTGGATCTAATACTACCACTAAGTGGTTTTCACCATTAGATTTGTTGATTATTTTTATATTTTTATGACTGAAAGGATTGGCACTCTCTCCAAAATAGGCCATGTCATTGAGTTCTATCGGAAATCCTGACTTGTGATCCCTTGGTGGTAAATGATCCCTGATGCCAAGATAGTCAATGATTGCATCATCATTATAGAAGACATCAAGTTCTGGGTGATCGAGAGAATCCCAATCGATAAGGTCAGGAAGGACAAGGGGCATTGGATCATTTGGGTCGGTTTCAAAAATAGAGATGGTATTGATGGAAAATTTGTCAAGGTTTATGATGGTATCATCAAGGTCTATTTCCATACTCATCTGAATCGTCTATCACAAGATAACACTCACTTCGCTCATGATCAACGTGAGTAGTATTACGTGGGACCAATCCTAGTGAGTCACTCATTGAACTCTCGCCCTCATGGTAATTGTTACTATGTTGATGGACAACATCAACTCCTATTTCTTTAGTATAATCAGATAAGGAATCCCATTCATAATCATTAGAGTCAGAATCATCATTATCTTCAAGTCTATCAATGATTCTTTGAGCTATCCTTTGTTTCTCTGGATCTACATACATACTATGCTTTCTGAATTGTAAGGCAGGAGCTTTAGATGTCTCATGAAAAGGTGGGATTTTTGCTTTTCCTTTTGGTTCTTGTGGTCCTTCTCCTTTATATCTTAATCCTGTAGTGTCTCTTTGATAATTGGGATTTTGCAAAATTGGTTTTATAACACCTTCTCTTTGTAACCCTAGAGGTCCAACACCTTGATATCCCATCTTTTGTAGCAAAGTATACCCTTTTCCATAGACATCAGGTGATATATATTCATGTTTAGTATCCTCTTCAATCTTTTGTGTCTTAAGCCAATAATTTGCATTATGCTCAGCCACCTCTTTGGATATTGTGCCCCCACTCATAAATGTGTTATAAACAAGTGTGGAAGAGGGTTTTGATTGTTGTTTAGTGATCAAAGATCTACCATATGATTTGGGAGATAAAGGTAACTCGATGATGCAAAGAGCTTGACCTATAGTATATTCTCCCATACTGCTTTCTTTGATGTCTATCTTGATCCCATCTAATTTAGAAGTTGATGCTATATTACTAGGGTCACTGGGTGTAGTTGCAGAAGATCCAGTACAATTATAGGGAACCAAAGAATCAGAAATCTTCACATTGCTACAATACTGAAAAGGATTAATGTCTCCTTTGATAGTGATCTCCTGACCATTATGAGGGAATTTTATACATTGGTGATAATTCGATGGCACAGCTTGCATGGAATGAATCCATGGTCTTCCCAAAAGGATATTATAAGCAAGATCCATATCCAGAACTTGACAAGATACATCTTTGACAATAGGACCAACTCTAATTGGAAGAACAACGGACCCCTTGGATGATATCTCTTCCTCATCATAGGCTTTTATTGCGATTTTCTTTTTTGGATCAACGACATTCTTAGAAAATCCCAATGCAAGGACTAACTTTAACATGCAGATATTCAAGCCAGCTCCCCCATCTATTAGTACTCTTTTAATCTTGTGATTCTGGACAAGGACTTCGATATGTAAGGGAGCATTATGAGGTTGGGTAATAGCTAAATCATCATTTTCAATGAAGGACAAATAGTGTGGGGTTGTTAAATGGCCCACCATAGCTTGAAATTGATCATGATCTAGAGTTGTGGGAACCTGGGTCTCTAAGAGAGCTTTTTCAAGGATATCTTTGTGAGATGGGGAAAGACGCAAAAGCTCTAAGATGGATATCTGGGCAGGTGTTTTCTTAAGTTGTTCCAAAAGATTGTATTGGTTGGAAGTATTTGGGATAGACTTTGGGACATAAACAGACTTGTTTTGTGTAGTGCTTGGTTTAGACTAGACTCCTTGGAGAGTAACTTTGGCTTGAGCATGAGTAGTAGCTTGGACTGGTTGACTCTCTGATTTTCCTTTGATGGTAATGACATTGGCATAATACATAGAAGGATGACATTCAAAAATGTTACCAACATATCGATAGGGAGTGGAATTATAATTGGCTTGATTGTCACCCTTATTGTTGGAAGAACCCCCTTTGTCATGCTCAGGAAGTGGATCTTTGAAAGCTGTATGTGATTCATTCGAGACATGTCCATCAACACCAATTTCACCACTTTTGATTAAGTCTTGAATTACATTTTTGAGTCTTTTGCAATCATTGGTTTTATGTCCTCTGCCTCTGTGAAATTCACAATAATCAGTCTCATTCCACCAAGAAGGCTTCACTCTAGGTTCAAAATATTTCGTTTCAGGAAGCATAATGAGTTTCTTTGTGATTAACTTCTGTAATGCTGATTTGAGAGATTCCCCCAAAGGAGTAAAGTTTCTTTGAGGTGACATGAAAGGCAATCTTGGTTTAGATGAATCTTTGTTGGTATTTTGATTTGATGATTGATTGTTGTAGGTTCCTTGAGTAGCATTGGCCTGACTGGTGAGATTAAGAAGGGGTTGCGTTGGTTTGACATTACAATTATCGACAATCCCATCATTGACAATGTTTTTGTTTTTATTCCAGAATTTCAATTTGTCATTGTTGTAGTTGTTGGAATTGGAATTTGAGGATCTAGCATTGTCTTTAGAATAAAGTTTGATCTCACCTTTTCGGACCATGGCTTCCTCAATCTTGATACCATTTTCTATGAGCTTATTGAAATTTGGTGGACATTGCAATTGTAACCTATAACTCATTTCTGGTGTAAGGTTATGCACAAAAATATCCATCTTTTCTTGTTCGGGAATCATTCGTGGATATTTAGCAAACAATTGATGCCATCTTTGCAAAAAAGTAAGGAAGGGTTCTCCATTCTTTTGATGTGCATTGCAAAGATCAAGCATAGTGACTTCATGTTTGATGTTATATGAATAATGAGTCACAAATTTGTCAAGAAGCTCATTGAAAGATTTGATGCCTGGGGGTAGTTTGGAGAACCATACCATGGCTTGTCCTCCTAAACTTTGTGGAAATAATCGCATAAGATGAGTGTCATTGTGAGCAACTTCAATACAAGCGGCACAAAACTCATGAATGTGGTCTTGTGGATCCGAATTCCCTTTGTATTTGTCAAATTTTGGTACCTCAAAATGAGGAGGGAATGGAATCATTGCTAAGTTCTTATCAAAAGGATAAGGATATATATCATCCAAGGAATACTTCTTTGTTGCTGATCCAGTTTGGATGTCACGGATTTGTTGTTGAAGCATTTGGATTTGTTGTAGGACAGGATCCAAAGATGGTGTGTTTCCTTGAGTATTTTGGGAAACATTTTTGTGAGAAGCATTGTTCTTTGAAGCATGATTTTGCTGATCATTTTGAGAAATAGTGTGTTGTTCATGACTATGAGAAGCATTGGATTGCTGATTGGTTTCCTTTGCTCCATGAGTATCTGGAGAACCTTTAGGAATTTGTTGATTGTTTGTGTGATTTGGTTCTCTAAGATAAGAAACATCAAAATTGATTGGTAACCTAGCTCCTTGTTGAGCAAGTATGAGGAAATACATTTCTTTATCCAAGCCTAAGAGTCTTTCCATGACATGATGAAATTAAGGATCTTGTGAAGCTTCCCTAAGTTCATCATCAGTGGGTTCATCAGTGGATGTAAAAAGTGAAGTTTTCTTAGGAGCTTTGGGCCAAGGATTTTCTTCGTTGCTGGTATTTCCTTCCATCTTGTCTAGGGATTCTTGATTAATGGCTTGTTTAAGTTTCTGAGATTGAGTTTGAACCATAAAATTGAAAGAATCGATTATGGGATGAAAGATTCTTGATGAGAAGGTATGGAAAGTGATGGACATAAAAGATATTGAAATGTGTTGAAAAGTGATAAGACAACTTGATAAACTTTAAGTCAATAGGAGGTATAGATCTCACTATGATATGACAAAAGGGATATCAAGAGATAACAACCTAAGTAAGTTTGATGATTAAGGATGATAGCTCCTGATATGATAAACTCACAAAGATTAAAATTTGATGGATAAGATAATGTTTCAACACAAAATTGAGAATTTCAAAGATTTGGAAGAAAATGATTTGATGAATCTTGATGAAGGAATGATAAAAAGTTATGAAAATGGTCAAACTAAAGATCAGAGGTCTGTGTAACTTGACTGTTTATCCAAAATCTTACTAAGGATGATAATGGGTATCTGAAAAAGTGATTGTGAAAAGTGCAAAGTTTGTGGAAATGCTAACTATTGTAAATGCGAACAACAAATGCGCAGGACAGATTGATAAATGCGCAACAAAATGAAATAGATGCGTAGCAAGATGTGATAGATGCCAACTGGTAATACTCAAAAGTGCAGATAGTCAGAACTGATGCGCAACAAATTTGGACAAATGCATAGAAAATTTGAGCAAATGCGCAGAAAGATGTGATATATGTGCAAGTTTTGAAGTTTTGATCTGAATTGAAACGTTTTGGATTTTCCTGGTGTTTTCTAGTTTTTTTTTTTTTTTTGGCAAAGTAAAAAATGCATAAAAACACGCACACAAGATAGAAATGATGTTAATTTGACTAGGCTAATATGAATGCACAAACACGCTTACAATCCTATGGTGGGCAAGGATGATATCTGTTGAATCCCTACTAGGATAATAAAATCTAGCCACACAAATTCACAGCGGATAGCCTAGGAACTTGGAGGCATGGGCTCCTCCTTATAGTACACTCACTTCTCAGGCACACCAAGTTCCAAATTCAATGGGTCATTACTTCCTAAAGAACTGTTATCTCTACTATGAACCATGAGTAATGTGGGGTGTCTTCACGAGCTTGGGTGACTCCTTGAGCCAGCAAATAGAGGGTTTTTGGCCACTAAACAAAAGCTTTTAGTAAGGACATCCATTCAGGTGGTTGTGATCAAGTCATTTTCCCAATTAAGGGGGCTCTCCCAATCCTTTCAAAGCAAGGCTTTCACCTCTACTAAGTAGGACTTTAACACACCACTAGGGTACTGGAGGAGATTTTGGTTGCCACAATGAATTCACACCTATCTAATGTGAGATTAATCACACTAGCATTTTTTATATACCAGTTTGGAAGGGCTTGGCTTTAGCCTATTACCGGTTGAGTCGTTCCTTGGGGTGAGTACCTCTTTTCCCACCAAAGACCACTCTCTAAAATTATAACAGTTTCTCTTACACCCAAGGTCCACGAATGGCAAGGGGAGAGGATACATTGTTATAATTTTGGGATTATAGATATGCTATTAAGCAAAACACAATAAACACGTGAGCTATACTAAAGAATACACACAAAGCAAAAGCATGTCGTATTTTAAAGCCCAAATGAGGTTATGGTTTATTTTGCAAACCCTTTAGGAATCCCTGCGAAGAAATGTGTTAAAAATTTTAGCAATAGGGTCTTCTACTAAACATCCTGCAAAATAGCCTAAAAGCTACCAGAGCAAACAAAAACTTGTTAAAGGTTAGCTAAAAATGGAAATAAATCAAAAATTTTACCCTAAATATTGTGAATAACAAATGCACAATAATAGTGAATCAATGCGCAAAATTATTAAACAGATGCGCAGAACAGAATAATTTATGCGCAAAAAGGTGAAATGTATGCGCAGAAAATTTGAATGGATGCATAGAAAAATGGAATGTATGCATATAAAAGTGGAACAGATGCACAGATTTTAATCAAAATGAAAATGGAAAAGATAGAAAATGACTGATGTGATCGAAATTGAATGCGCAGAACAGATGAATGAATGCGCAGGAATCATGAATGAATGCACAGAAATAACCTAGAAATGTCTGCACACGGAAAACTAAGAAAACAAAATGTTAAAAATGGAGGCAGGACCTCCTTCTAGCACCAAAAATGTATGCAAATTAGATGTCTAACAATTAGAGATGATAAATTAACTATTAAAAGCCAATAAATCTATCTAATGCAACCCAATGAAGAATACAAAGTAACTATGAAATGATGAAACTAATTTAATTACCTTCACCTGCCATGTAGCTTGTCTCCATTGTCCTCCTAGCTTTGATTTCTTGAAGATGTTGAGCTCTCAGATTTCCAAATGAAGCCCTTTCCCAAGATGATCACCAAAGTGTGGAGATTGAATGAAATGAGTGCAGAATAGCTTATGCAAACTAATGGATGGAATGTAAATGAAATGGTGATAGTATGAATTGATTGCTCTAAAAATGCTTGGATGCTTGATTGCTTGATTGCTTGATTGCTTGAATGCTTGAATGCTTGAATGCCTATTATCAAAAATAGCATTTAGCTCTCAAATGGGAAATGTGGCTCCTTTTATAGAGTTTTGGAGGATCTAGGCCTAGGTGGCTCAATCCTACAGTTGAGAATGAAAGGTGGAAGATCCTAGGGCTAGGATTGACTTGGTTGAAGGAGTTGAGAGAAAGGGGGATGTAGTTGGAATGTGAGAGGAAGAATAGGGATGATGTTCATCTCACATTGACATGGAGGAGAAAAAGGTGGAAGGGAAAGACACATGTCAAGTGTATCACAAAGACCAAAGAGAGAAAGAGGGGGAGACCTTTTCCTCATGAGGACTGTAATGCCCCACCAAGGAACCCTTGGCTCAAGGACATTATACTCATTAAGTCATACACAATATATAATACTTTTTTTCAATAAAGTAGCGGAACATAATCTAATTTGATTTATTTAATGTTACTAAAGGTCAAGAGAATAAAGAGATTATACTACTTGTCTTGCTCAATTAACAAATTATTATTCTTGCATACCTGAATATTGCTAACTTTCTTTTACATGATGACCACCATGTCCAACACCTGTAACTACACATATGTCTAAACAACTAGATGTAAACATTAGATATATTATATTACAAATAAATGTTTTATTGATAACTTAGCTATGAGAATCATTATTAAGGAGTGAAATCATTGCATTATAAACTTAAAGAGAAACCCTAAAGGACTGGACCTAAGCCTCGGGGGCTCATCATCGATGGCCTTGCCTACGTTCACGCTCAGAGACTTCGTAGTTCGACTCTCTCCATTCTAGACTATCTATTTGTAAAATCAAGAAAGCGGGTACGCAACCCTTTCTAGGGTCTTGTCCCCTAGACAGTTTTCCCTTCGGTTGCCACCCACTTAGGTGGAACAAGGAGAAATTCCTAGACTTAAAGTTGAAAACTTCATACAAATTTCATAACTCAAAAACATAGTTTAACTCACACTGATATAGTATTCATGAAACCTCCTTAATCATAGTATTTACTAAAGTTCCTTCCAAGCAAACATAGGAGTGAAATACATATATCCCACTAAGATATTGTCATGTATTTTATAATCACTAATAGCATCATCATAGAAAAATATACCTATGTAATCTCATGAAATCATGACATAGGCTTAAAACCTCTTCTATCTCTAACGGTAAACTTAGTTACGATGAAATCAAATCAAATGATTAAGAAGTTATCCATAATTAAAATAAGAATTATTAATATTACAAAGAACATGTTTACAAGTGTGCAACCATAACAATAAGAAACTACAATAAGACACAACAAGCATATAATTATTAGAACAAACTTATATCAACTACCAAAAATGTGTAATATGAATAAGGGTACAAGTGAACACAATCCAATAAGTGTATGCACATGTATAAAATCTACAAAAGTATTCAAGAATATACAAAATGACCAAGAGAAAGATAGGAGCATATAAGGGGGTTGATCTCAAACTATGCTAACCTCATATATTATTACAAATAATATAAGTAACCCCTAAATGAAACCCAAGACATCAATATTTACAACAGAAAAATTAATATACAAGATAATATAGTCTCACATCTAGAGAGAATAATATATATATATATATATATAGATGAGTACATAGATACAACTTATTTAAATTCCCTAATACTTATGTGCATCTTTATGTAAATCTATGTCATCTAGTAACAAACACCTTTCATTCTAGTTCCTAATCATAAAGGGTTGTCCATTGGAGACCATTACACAAACTCTTACACACACACACACACACACATGTATCTCTAGACATACATCTAACCTTCTAGCGTCCACTATATCCTTAATAATTATACAAATTTGTCAACAACTTAGGAGATTTACTTATATATCTAATTGTATTTATTTTATTTTATTTTTAACAATTAACATTCGAAGAGTAATCACACATTTCTTGTTTCTATTTATATATTACAATAATAACTACTTCTATTTATTGTAAATAATAATAATGTATCTAAAAAAAAGAATATGAAAGAATGTCAATAGCCTATCTTTTACACCTAAAAGAATTGATTTTTACAACTAATAATATTTGAATATCTATTTATTTTATCCGATAATATTATACCTAAATTGGCAAACTAGTATCCTATAGTTCTTAACTATAATTGAAATAAATGGAACATTACATAAATAATTAATATTACTAATTGGATCCAATCTTACCTTCTTGCCAAGCTTTACCCGATCATCCCACGGCACTGAATGCAAATAGCTTTGCTGGAAATCTGTAACATTCATTCTGTATAGAGCCGTACTCAGTCCTTTATAACTTTCCAACCAGACTATATTTTTCCGATCGCTCCGGTGAATTTATTCCAAATTAGGTTTTGTCAAACATATTTCAAAATCGTGAAGATCCAATGGTTAAATTTAAAGTTACAGTCTCTGTACCGAGACTGAAATTGACTGTCATAAAACAACAGATTAGAGGCAAAAGTTTTATTCAATCCTCACATCACAGTCACAACCCAAATTCTAAATTTACTCATGTGAAAAAAAATCCATATGCTTATCAATATCTGAAATTCCATTCACTTGTAGTACATTTCAACCTATCGGTTTCCTTTCTTTATAAAGGAAACCAAAACATATGACAGTACTCCATTAATGATGAGTTCTCCAATCAATTTCTACTAAACATTAATAAGAGATTCTTGATTTCGAACAGCAAGAGATATAAAGCAAAAGACATCACGAAATCTGAAATTATATTAATATTACACTTCATTAACACATAATATCGATGGCTCTCCTCTAAACTTGTCTTGTGTCCTCTATATCACCCCCCCCCCTCCTATGTTTATTTCTTCCATTTGATATAGTTGTTTTCAAAAAACTGAAACGGTTCCATAACCAACAGATTTCTTCCTATGAATAAATTTGATTAATCTTTTTGTCAAAAAGGTTATTGAGAGATCTTCAAATTAATTAACAAACTATACTTTTAGTCTTATCTATTTAATTCCTCATGCGTAGGATTATCTTAAGTTATAGTTAAGATTCTTTACTAAGGAATAAGATTCCTTAACCTAGTTATTTATTTATTTTTATTTTTATAATGATAGCTTATTTTTCTTTTCTTTATTTTATTTATTTATTTTATTGTAAAATTCATTTGTATAATAATGTTCTTATAATCTTTTTGATAAAAGAATATAGTAAAATAAATAAAGCTTTTATTTTATAACCAAAATATTTGAAATATGTAAAAACTATTTAAAATTATATATATGTATTTATTTATTTTTAAATACATAGAAAAATAATAAAGATCTTTTTTATCAATAACATATTTAATTTAAAAATATTTATTATATTTCTTTTAGATTTGTAAAGTGAAATATTACATAAATGAAATTACATTGTTTGTAATTCACAACATTTTAAACTATATATTTATGAAAGTCATACAACCACATATATTATTTATATATTTACGTCTATGCATATTTACATCTAGAAACATCAACTAACAATTTACTATAAGTGATGAAAGGTTTACTTACCTTTTTAGTTCCTTACCGAATATGAATTAGAGGAGCACTACAAGGACTCTTTGCACAAGTGTCCTATGAGTCACCTTTGACCCTTAGAGGTGGCTTGAGAAGCCCCTTAGGAATAGGGCATGTCTCTTGACTTGGTTGTTAAGAGGACATGTGGTCATGAGACTAAGTCTTATGAGGCCACATAGCTCTTGAGAATAGGACATGTGTGGGTGAGGATAATCGTAAATAAATAATTAATAATAATTATTTGGTTTAGCCAAAGTGATGTGTCAAGTGACTAGGTAGGTGAGGTGGACTAGGAAACTTAGTCATATTTAGGTGATTGTGTATTTAATTAAATCACTTTAATAAGACTAATTAGAAGACTTAGGATAGAAGAATAGACTATAGTGAATTCGCTAAATGAATTGAATAATTTATTTAATAAATAGAGGAATAATTATTAATTAAATAATAAATATTTAATTAATTTATCAAGTCAATAGTAATTAAATAATAAATATTTAATTAATTAATGAAGCCATTTTTAGGTGTATACACCAATAAAATTATAGGATCTAAAAATTTGTATCGGATCTATATGTTCTCAGCCTAGAGTGAGGTTTTATTGCACCTAACTTGGAAGAAAAATGTGTAACTTTGTTGTTGGGAGAAATCCGAAGTGAAAATATTCTTAGATTCAAACTCTTTAAATTTTCACCTCATCAAAGGATATGACAACTCTGAATGAATAAGAAGGTGGATATGTGAATAAAATTCTAAATCAACAATGATTTCTATCAAGAACAAAAAATGAACAACTACTGTAGTTTTCTAGGTATTCTCATTATTATCAAGAGATTTATGCTATGTTTTATAGTAGGTATGAGAACGTAGGACATTAAATGTTCCTTTTAAGTGATTAGGACATTAAATGTTCATCAAGACTGAACACTTACAATGAATCGGCTACAAAGAAACTCTCTAATAACAACACTTTTATAGTGGTCACTATATTTGGTCAAATAATTAATTTCACAATTACCTCACTCTCTGCTATAATCAACTCAATGACACGTTACAATTTCAAATGGCCAATGCATCTTTTTATTTCTTACCTCAGCCAATATATAAAACTAAATTGAATACTTTTAGAAAATTCATCTAGCCTATAACAAGAACCTTCAACAATCCTCAAAACTTAAATAGTTGAGTTTCTAAGAATCACTTAGAAAAACGTCATTTCATAATTGTAGTTTTCTTTTCATAAATAACTTCCATCTAGCATCTAGATTGAAAAGGATTTGGATCTCTTATTGTCCAGAGCTGAATAATATAAAAGCTATTGAATAATTGAAGGGATATAAGAGAATCTAGATTGAGGAATGCCCAGAACTGGAGGGTGTAATTTGTTTAAAAAAATAAAAGCAGTTCAAGAGATTGTTCATTGGGGGCTCTCCAAGGCTGTGAAATATACAAGGCGTTGAATATATAATTTTTCTAGAGAGCATTATCATTACTGCAGGTCTGAAGCTAGAGAGTAAATCAATCATAGAAGAATTTAAAGGACCGAAGGAGATGATAATTCCAGCCAGTCTTATAATAAGTTATGTTCAAACGTTGCGAGTATTAATTGTGTATTTGTACTTTGTTGCAAATTTTTAAATATTTGGAATGATTGCATCTAGTTAAAGCATTTGTAAATGTTCTATTTTTTAGTTTTCACATACAGTGTTCAAAATAATTTATAGAGAGCACTATGATTTTAGAGATTGTCTTCTGAGCTTACAATTATAGTGGGTAGATCCATCTATCAGAAATATACTAGATGCATATTGTCTTTACAGAAAGTCTTGAAAATTTTGGAAAAGAAAATTGAATGGGGTCAGGGATTAGCGCCGCAACATATCTCATGTTGAGGGAGTAGCCAAGAAGATTATGAGTCAAAATCCCAATGACCCAAACACAGGAATGGAACAATGAGACAGAGAATCAAAAGTGTTTCTTAAATACCTCTAAGGATTGACAATCTGGATCACTCACCCTTGCCAAAAGAGTTATCCCCTTTGTAGAAATGATCTTTATAACTAATTAATAATTATAGTTACTACTAATCTAGGAATTGATACTCTTAAATGTATCAAATTTTCCCACTACAAAATCTTTAATCAAGCCCCAACCAAAAACATTAATCAATTTCTTCCACCACAACTCGGTATACAGAACTGAAAAATATAATTGTAAAGGGTATTGAAAAAGGCATGCAGAATACACAACTAAAAACATAGTTATAGAAGATATTGAAAAAGGCATAGAAAATACATAGATGTTGTTTAAAAACTATTTTTACTATACCTTTCATAACATCATAAGAAACTTAGCATTTTTATATTTAAAATTGATCTAAAAGTGTGCTTGTAATGGGCCCTGGAAAAGGCATTCAAAAAACATAGATTTGAAAAAAATGTACCGCAAGAAGCTTAAAGACTTCCCTGTTATAAAACAATACAGAAAAGGATCAATGTGGCAGTTATCACATGAAAAATTAGTTACTGTAATAATTTTAATAGTCAGTGGAGAAATATATTTATACAATTTGATCAGTAGATCACACAACACTGACTATGAACCCTATCTTGGATTTATTTTGAACTGCACTCAATTCTTGACCAAGGAATTATACAATTTAGTAGGAACTAATTATTATATATTTATCAATAAGTAAATGGAAATCCTATCAAAAGAGAACCTCATGCACATAAACATCTAGAAGATAAAGCCAAAAATAGAAATATTGTTTGCATTTTGGCAAGGAATCTAAAGTTTGAATATTGCTTATGGCTTGGGGTAAGTAGTATTACCTAATGGGGAGATGTAGAGTAGGAATAAAACTTAGAGTGACGCATGTAACCATGGGTGAAACCAGAGATAGGGGTCATTTTTAACCATAAGAAGAATCCAAACCCATCTCCACAATTGCTAGAAGCGCTATCCTAATTCATAACTATCGCAAAGCAAGTGATAGGGAAGAAAATGATTCACATCATAAGTCTGTATTTTATTTCCTAGATTAAGAGCTACCTTCTTATAGACCTAGGAATATCTAAAGCTAGCAATCACACTAATAAAAAAGGCATAGAATTGAGCCCACCTATATGTCCCACTAGAAGGAAGGTAGGGGTCAAATAAAATCATATGAAGGAGAAAATACCACCACCATTTCTCTACAACCTCCACCCTAATATTTATATATTGCCACATAGAGGAACATAAAGAAAAAGATTATATTAATGTGACCACAAATGATCAAAGTTAGGTTAATGGGATTAGAGGTTATCATAATTAAAAAAAAAAACTTATAGGAAAAGAGAAGCCTCTAGGATCATATGAATAAAGTACACAAGAATAAATTAAGCATTGCACTGCTAACAAATGGAAATATATATAACAATGGAAGGAAAACAAAGAGCCTCAAAAGTAGGCGTGAGTGAAGACTGTAAATAAATCTAAATGAGGCTTCCATAGAGGAACCTATTATTCAAATTTCAAATTTCAATTAATTTTCTCTTCAAGTAATAAAATAAATTCAATTATGGGTGCTACCTACAACAACACATAAGCCCAGGAGCAATTCCTAGGTAGATTTAACCAAAATTTTCCCCAATAGTAGGAAATTTATGAAAAATACATAACAACTTAAGTTGGAATTCCAAACACAAATAAGGCATTGAAATTGTGGACTAGATCATCACATGCTAATTTGTGTAGTAAAAAAAAAAATTCCCTACTCCTAGAATCAAGAAAGTCAAGGAAACAATGCATTCCTCATTGTCATTTTACACAGCATATGAAATTTGAAGTATTGGAAGATTACATTGTGTAGTATGCATTGCCTAAAAGTGGTGACACAAAATACTATTAATTCTTATATTGAATAAGTTTTCATTGCTGAATCTCCGAAATATAGTTAATGGAAAACAGGGTCACGAGACAATCAATTCTTTGGTTGAATGCACTTGTTATTATTTTCAATGGAAGTGTCCCTCTCCATAAATACTCGAGGAAGGGAAAATTTGTAAGGTAAGAAAATGATGCATGAGAATCAATTCTTTGGTTGAATGCACTCATTATTGTTTTCAATGGAAGTGTCCCTCTCCATAAATACTTGAGGGAGGGAAAAGTTTTAAGCTAAGAAAGACCTGCATGAGAGCCCATCTCTATAAATGTTGGTGCCTTAATTAACTTAGAAAAGAGGCCTTGAGTGAGCTACAGGATAAACTTTTCTAAATTTGAAATAAAGGATTAAGAACAAAATTCAATGTAACTTATTGTAATATACATAAAGTGGAAAAAGTGACAAACATATACGTGCTTATCTAAATAGCCTCATTGTTCAAATGCAATCAAAAACATTTTCTTTAGAATATTTCTAAAACTTATAATTACACAGATATTTTCACAGAAAGATAACTTTCTAGAATGAACTATAAAAAACCAAATTTGATAGTGTTTGCAATAAACACCTCTCTCTGAAAATATTCAACATTCAGAAAGTAGTCAGAACATATCAAATTAGAGGAAATAATGCAGTGAAGTACCAAGAGTTTTATGAGAGAGTCCTGGATTCAAACACCAATAAACACCATAAAGTTTTTTGATAAATACAATATAACACCCAAGTTTCTTGTCCAAATCAAAGTAACAAATAATAAAGAGTTAAAATTTAAGGCTAAGTGCAAATTTAATCTGTCAAAGAACTTCAATTAAACTAAAGTGATTAAAAATGAATAAATGAAAATTTAGATTCTTCATATTTTTATGTCTCCATGGGATATCACTTGCTAAAGAAAACCATATAAAAGAAATCTCAACAACATCTGAACTACCCCTAACGGTGATCCAAAAACACTTACATAGTGTTTTAGCAGAAGCATTATCTATTTCTATAACATATGAAAGATACAAATTGGTTACAATTCCCGTAACCATAGAAACTTAAAGCCTACAAACATTCATGAGAATTCAAATTAGGTCTAGAGAATAAGATGAGGGATAAAGCCTAACCTGATTTGGAGGCATTTTCAGGATCAACATGAATTGGTGTACCTTGCTGTAAAGCCCTACTGAATCCTATGCAGAGAGGGTCAAGGGGTTTTTTCTTCAACTACGAGGAACAATATAAGTAACACTTGCAAGACATGGTCTTATTATTTTTCTTGTTCGATCCCCCTTCATTTGTACTATTGTTATCTTCTTTGTTCATCTTGAATCAATATTCTTCACCAATGGGGTTTCACACCCTCCATCTCCTTGTCTCATATATTAACACTATCATGATATAAAATAAATGCATGTAATATATTCAGTTATACATGGAAAATTTGCTTGAGGATTTTTATTCATACATGGAAATCAAAATCATTGACAAAGAACTTTGTTTATATTGGAAGACATAATGATAATTAGTTTTGCATACCTGTTGGTGAGACTCTTAATAATAGGAACATAAGCCTCATCCTCAGCCGCACTAGAATGGGGTGATTGCATTTCTTCCTTCCTCATCAAATCCTCGAACAAACTATTGTCCCTCTCAATAGAAAGCCAAACTCATCTTCCTCTTCCCTTGATATCAATATACCCCATTATCCTGGAACCCTCATCTGTACAAAACCTGGCATTTTTGCCTGAATAGACCCTAGCACTTTAATCTGAAAAAGCCCTAGTAATTTTCTTAGTACAAACCCTAGTTTCTTCAATCATCACTACTAAATCATTGCCATCTATATCCTTTGAAACCCCGACAAAGATATTTCTCCTGGGATGTTCTGTATAATTTTTTTTTCCTATAGGTTGAATGGAAGCCCTATGAAATCTGTACAAGTTTATTCTCAGCGGCTAGGCACTTTTTGCATACTAGATTTGGAAGAGAAATGATATTGATGGTTTTCCATATTTGCAAATTAGAGACATTTGTCGATGGATTGCCATAAATTTCTACACAGATAAACACCAAATCCACACCTAACACACTCTAAACAGTCTTAGATATTAGTGATTTTTAGAACCATAAAAAGGTTTTTAACTTTGGAAAGAGGTGTGTAGGTATATTAAAAAATGCACCAAACCCTTAAAAATAGAGCCCTCGAACCTCGAATCCTCGCTGAAATTTCTCGTAGAATCTTGGAGCTCTCTCAAGCTGTAGTGTATCAATCTATTAGACTCTAGCAAATCCAACACCTCTTTGAACATTACGATCAATTCTTTGCTAATATTTGTAGCCCTATGGGGGGTTTCTTAGAACGAAGAGCATTTTTTCGACACATTGTTTAGTGGTTTCGATCCCACATTCAAATCTATTCTCCACTGCCTTCTCTCTTTTTAGGGATAATCAGCTAGCTCTGTCAAAGAAAATTGATAGTTTACTCTCAACGGGGTTACCCTTTTGTCTCATTTTCTTCCTACCCTTGGTCTTTTTCTCAACATAGTTACTTCCCTATTTCATTTCCTTCCCACCTTTGCACTTTTAATTCTTTTGTCTTAGTTTTTATTTAAAGACAATTAAAATAGTTCTAATTTTTAATTTAAAATAATTAAAATTATAATTTGAATATTTAAGACAAAATATGAATTTCATCTTTAAACAATGTCTTAAATTGCTGTGTTATGTAGTAGTGAAATTTTATGCAATGTATTTTTTGGGTAACATTGTAATCTATGATCTGCATTCCCATCTTAGCATGTTTTCTTTTCATAAATTGTGTGGACTGTCGGTTCCTCTATCTGATGCCTTAGCTTTGCATCAGTTGTAGGAATCAACAAACTAGCGACTCTGTTTGGAAATAGAAATATAAAAGTCTTTTTAAATCTATCCTAAATCTTTGGTATCATTTGTCAAATTATTATACAAATGAGTTAGCCCATCCGATTCACAAAAAACTAGTGACTCTACTAGGGAATAGATATATAAAGGTCTTGTTAAATCTATCCTAGAATCTTTGGTATCATTTGTCAAATTATTATCCAACTGAGTTAGCCCATCCAAGTCACCAATAAACTGTAAACGCTATTGTGGAAACAATGCCAAATTCATTGAAAGATAGAGCCAAGAAAATTATAGGATCTAAAAATTTGTATCAGATCTATATGTTCTCAGCCTAGAGTGAGTTTTTATTGCACCTAACTTGAAGAAAAATGTGTAACTTTGCTGTTGGGCAAAATCTGAAGTGAAAATATTCCTAGATTCCAAATCTTTAGATTTTCTCCTCATCAAAGGATATGACGACTCTGAATCAATAAGAAGGTCGATATGTGAATAAAATTCCAAATCAACAATGATTTCTATCAAGAACAAAAAATGAACAACTACTGTAGTTTTCTAGGTATTCTCATTATTATCAAGAGATTTATGCTATGTTTTATAGTAGCTATGAGAATGTAGGACATTAAATGTTCCCTTTAAGTGATTAGGACATTCAATGTTCATCAAGACTCAACACTTACAATGACTCAACTACAAAGAAACTCTCCAATAACAACAATTTCATAGTGGTCACTATATTTGGTCAAATAATTAATTTCACAATTACCTCACTCTCTGCTATAATCAACTCAACGATATGTTACAATTTCAAATGGCCAATGCATCTTTTTATTTCTTACCTCAGCCAATATATAAAACTAAATTGAATACTTTTAGAAACTTCATCTAGCCTATAATAAGAACCTTCAACAATCCTCAAAACTTAAGTAGTTGAGTTTCTAAGAATCACTTAGAAAAATGTCATTTCATAATTGTAGTTTTCTTTTCATAAATAACTTCCATCTAGCAACTAGATTGAAAAGGATTTGGATCTCTTATTGTCCAGAGTTGAATAATATAAAAGCTATTGAATAATTGAAGGGATTGAAGAGAATATGGATTGGGGAATGCCTAGAACTAGAGGGTGTAATTTATTTTAAAAAATAAAAGCAGTTCATGAGATTGTTCACTGGGGGTTGTCCAAGGCCACGAAATATACAAGGCATTGAATATATAATTTTTCTAGAGAGCATTATCATTACTGCATGTCCGAAGCTACAGTGTAAATCAGTCATAGAAGAATTCAAAGGACTAAAGGAGATGATAATTGTAGCCAGTCCTATAATAAGTTATGTTCAAAGGTTGCTAGTATTAAGTGCGTATCTGTACTCTGTTGCAAATTTTTAAATATATGGAACGTTTGCATCTAAGTAAAGCATTTGTAAATGTTATATTTTGAGTTTTCACATACAGTGTTGAAAATAATTTATAGAGAGCACTATGATTTTAGAGATTGTCATCTGAGCTTACAATTATAGTGGGTAGATCCATCTATCATAAATCTACTAGATCCATATTGTCTTTATAGAAAATCTTGAAAATTTTGGAAAAGAAAATTGAATGGGGTCAGGGATCAGGGCCACAACATATCTCATGTTGAGGGAGTAGACAAGAAGATTATGATTCAAAATCCCAATGACCCAAACACAAGAATGGAACAATGAGATAAAGAATCAAAAGTTTTTCTTAACTACCTCTAAGGATTGACAATCTGGATCACTCGCCCTTGCTAAAAGAGTTATCCCCTTTGTAGAAATGATCTTTATAACTAATTAATAATTATAGTTACCACCAATGTAGGAATTGATACTCTTAAATGTATCAAATTTTCCCACTACAAAATATTTAATCAAGCCCCAACCAAAAACATTAATCAATTTCTTCCACCACAACTCGGTATACAAAACTGAAAAATATAACTGTAAAGGGTATTGAAAAAGGCATGCAGAATACACAACTAAAAACATAGTTATAGAAGGTATTGAAAAAGGCATAGGAAATACATATATGTTGTGTAAAAATTATTTTTCCTATACCTTTCGTAACATCATAAGAAACTTAGCATTTTTATATTTAAAATTGATCTGAAAGTGTGCTTGTAATGGGCCCTGGAAAAGGCATTTAGAAAACATAGATTTAAAAAAAATGTACCACAAGAAGCTTAAAGACATCCCTATTATAAAACCATATAGAGAAGGATCAATGTAGCAGTTATCACATGAAAAATTAGTTACTGCAATAATTTTAATAATCAGTGGAGAAATATATTTGTACAATTTGATCAGTAGATCACACAACACTGACTATGAACCCTATCTTGGATTTATTTTGAACTGCACTCAATTCTTGACCAAGGAATTGTACACTTTAGCAGGAACTAATTATTACATATTGATCAATAAGTAAATGGAAATATCCTATCAAAAGAGAACCTCGTGCATATAAACATGTAGAAGATAAAGCCAAAAATAGAAATATTGTTTTGATTTTGGCAAAGAATCTAAAGTTTGAATATTGCTTATGGCTTGGGGTAAGTAGTATTACGTAATGGGGAGATGCAGAGTAGGAATAAAACTTAGAGTGATGCATGTAACCATGGGTGAAACTAGAAATATGGGTCAGTTTTAACCATAAAAGGAATCCAAACCAATCTCAACAATTGCTAGAAGCTCTACCCTAATTCATAACTGTCACAAAGGAAGGGATAGGGAAGAAAACGCTTCACATCATAAGTCTATATTTTATTTCCTAGATTAAGAGCTACCTTCTTATAGATGTGGGAATATTTAAAGCTAGAGATCACACTAATCACAAAGGCACGAAATTAAACCCACCTATATGTCCCACTAGAACGAAGGTAGGGGTCAAATAAAATCATATGAAGGAAAAAATACCACCACCATTTCTTTACAACCTCCACCCTAATATTTATATATTTCCACATAGAGAAAGAGAAAGAAAAACATTATATTAATGTGTCCACAAATGATCAAAGTTAGGTTAATGGGATTAGAGGTTATCACAATTAACAAAAAAAAGTTAAAGGAAAAGAGAAGCCTCTAGGATCATATGAATAAAGTACACAAGAATAAATTGAGCATTGCACTACTAACAAATGAAAATATATATAACAATGGAAGGCAAACAAAGAGCCTCAAAAGTAGGTGTCAGTGAAGACTGGAAATAAATCTAAATGAGGCTTCCATAGAGGAACCTGTTATTCAAATTTCAAATTTGAATTAATTTTCTCTTCAAGTAATAAACTGCATTCAATTATGGGTGCTGTCTACAACAACACATAAGCCCAGGTGGAATTCCTAGGTAGATTTAACCAAAATTTTCCCCAATAGCAGGAAATTTATGAAAAATACATAGAAACTTAAGTTGGAATTCCGAACTCAAATAAGGCATTGTAATTGCGAACTAGATCATCACATGCTAATTTGTGTAGTCAAAAAAGTCAAGGAAACAATGCATTCCTCATTGTCATTTTACACAACATATGAAGTTTAAACTATTGGAAGATTACAGTGTGTATTAGGTATTGCCTAAAAGTGGTGACACAAAATACTGTTAATTCTTATATTGAATAATTTTTCATTGCTAATTCTCCCAAATACAGTTAATAGAAAGAGGGTCACAAGACAATCAATTCTTTGGTTGAATGCACTTGTTATTGTTTTCAATGGAAGTGTCCCTCTCCATAAATACTCGAGGAAGGGAAAATTTGTAAGCTAAGAAAGACCTGCATGAGAGCCCATCTCTATAAATGTTGGTGCCTTATTCAACTTAGAAAAGGGGCCTTGAGTGAGCTATAGGATAAAATTTTCTTAATTTGAAATAAAGGATTAAGAACAAAATTCAATGTAACTTATTGTAATATACATAAAGTGGAAAAAGTGACAAACATACACGTGCTTATTTAAATAGCCTCATTGTTCAAATGCAATCAAAAACATTTTCTTTAGAATATTTTTGAAACTTATAATTAGACATATATTTTCACAGAAAGATAACTTTCTAAACTGAACTATAAAAAACCAAATTTGATAGTGTTTGCAATAAACACCTCTCTCTGAAAATATTCAACATTCAGAAAGTAGTCAGAACATATCAAATTAGAGGAAATAATGTAGTGAAGTACCAAGAGTTTTATAAGAGAGTCCTAGATTCAAATACTAGTAAACACCATAAAGTTTTCTGATAAATACAATATAACACCCAAGTTTCTAGTCCAAATCCCAGTGACAAATAATAAAGAGTTAAAATTTAAGGCTAAGTGCAAATTTAATCTATCAAAGAGCTTCAATCAAACCAAAGTGATTAAAAGTGAATAAATGAAAATTTAGATTCTTCGTATTTTTATGTCTTCGTGGGAGATCACTTCCTAAAGAAAACCATATAAAAAAAACCTCAACAACATTTGGAATGCCCCTAACAGTGATACAAAAACACTTACACAGTGTTTTAGTAGAAGCATTATCTATTTCTATAACATATGAAAGATACAAATTGGTTACAATTCCTGCAACCATAGAAACTTAAAGCCTACAAACATTCATGAGAATTGAAATCAGGTTTGGAAAATAAGATGAGGAATAAAGCCTAACATGATTTGGAGGCATTTGCTGGATAAACATGAATTGGTGTACCTTGCTGTAAAGCCCTACTGAATCCTACACAAAGAGGGTCGAGGGGTTTTATCTTCAACTATGAGGAACAATATAAGCAACCCTTGCAAGACTTGGCCTTATTATTGTTCTTGTTTGATCCCCCTTCATTTGTACTATTGTTATCTTCTTTGTTCAACTTCAATCAATATTCTTTGCCAATGGGGTTTCACACCCTCCATCTCCCTATCTCATATATTACCACTATCATGATCTAAAATAAATGCATGTAATATATTTAGTTATACATGGAAAATTTGCTTGAGGATTTTTATTCATAAATGGAAATCGAAATCGTTGACAAAGAACTTTGTTTTTATTGGAAGACATAGTCATAATTAGTTTTGCATACCTGTTGGGGAGACTCTTAATAATAGGAACATAAGCCTCATCCTCAGCCTCACCAAAATGGGGTGATTACATTTCTTCCTTCCTCATCAAATCCTTGAACAAACTATTGTCCCTCTCAATAGAAAACCAAATTCATCTTCCTCTTCCCTTGATATCAATATACCCCATTATCCTAGAACCCTCATCTGTAAAAACCCTGACATTTTTGCTTGAATAGACCCTAGCACTTTAATCTGAAAAAGCCCTAGTATTTTTCTTAGTAAAAACCCTAGTTTCTTCAATCGTAACTACTAAACGATTGCCATCTGTATCCTTTGAAACCCCGACGAAGATATTTCTCTTGGGATGTTCTGTATAATTTTTTTTCTATAGGTTGAATGGAAGCCCTATGAAATCTATACAAGTTTATTCTCAGTGGCTAGGCACTTTTTGCATACTAGATTTGGAAGAGAAATGATATTGATGGTTTTCCATATTTGCAAATTAGAGGCATTTGTCAATGGATTGCCATAAATTTCTACACAGATAAACACCAAATCCACACCTAACACACTCTAAACAGTGTTAGATATTAGTGATTTTTAGAACCATAAAAAGGTTTTTAACTTTGGAAAGAGGTGCGCAGGTATATTAAGAAATGCAACAAACCCCTAAAAATAGAGCCCTCGAACCTCGACTCCTCAGTGAAATTTCTTGTAGAATCTTGGAGCTCTCTCAAGCTATAGTGTATCAATCTTTTAGACTCTAGCAAATCCGACACCTCACTGAACATTGCAATCAATTCTTTGCTAATATTTGCAGCCCTATGGGGGGTTGCTTAGAATGAAGAGCATTTTTTTGACACATTGCTTAGTGGTTTCGATCCCACATTCAAATCCCTGCCCCACAACCTTCTCTCTTTCTAGGGCTAATCAACTAGCTCTGTCAAAGAAAATGGATGATTTACTCTCAACGGGGTTACCCTTTTGTCTCATTTTCTTCCTACCCTTGGTCTTTTTCCCAACATAGTTACTTCCCTATTTCATTTCCTTCCCGCCTTTGAACTTTTAATTCTTTTGTCTTAGTTTTTATTTTAAGACAATTAAAATAGTTCTAATTTTTAATTTAAAATAATTGAAATGATAATTTGAATATTTAAGACAAAATATGAATTTCATCTTTAAACAATGTCTTAAATTGCTGTGTTATGTAGTAGTGAAATTTTATGCAATGTATTGTTTGGGTAACATTGTAATCTATGATCTGCATTCCCATCTTAGCATGTTTTCTTTTCATAAATTGTGGGGACTGTGGGTTCCTCTATCTGATGCCTTAGCTTTGCATCAGTTGTAGGAACCAACAAACTAGCAACTCTGTTTGGAAATAGAAATATAAAAGCCTTTTTAAATCTATCCTAAATCTTTGGTATCATTTGTCAAATTATTATACAAATGAGTTAGCCCATCCGATTCACAAAAAACTAGTGACTCTACTAGGGAATAGATATATAAAGGTCTTGTTAAATCTATCCTAAAATCTTTGGTATCATTTGTCAAATTATTATCCAACTGAGTTAGCCCATCCTAGTCACCAATAAACTATAAACACTATTGTGGATTCAATGCCAAATTCATTGAAAGATAGAGCCAAGAAAATTATAGGATCTAAAAATTTGTATCGGATCTATATGTTCTCAGCTTAGAGTGAGTTTTTATTGCACCTAACTTGAAGAAAAATGTGTAACTTTGCTGTTGGGAGAAATCCGAAATGAAAATATTTTTAGATTCCAACTCTTTAAATTTTCTCCTCATTAAAGGATATGATGACTCTGAATGAATAAGAAGGTGGATATGTGAATAAAATTCCAAATCAACAATGATTTCTATCAAGAACAAAAAATGAACAACTACTGTAGTTTTCTAGGTATTCACATTATTATCAAGAGATTTATGCTATGTTTTAGAGTAGCTATGAGAACATAGGACATTAAATGTTACCTTTAAGTGATTAGAGTACTAAATTATAGAAAAAATTATGATAGTACTACATACTTCACAGCTATTATTTGCATCTTTGTATTATGAAAGAAGTATGTATGTTTGCTAAGTCCATATTCATTGAAAGAGATCTTTGTACTATGCTACTGGAAATCATGTATTATCTATCCTTTAGATGTCTTATTTTAAAGAAGAGTTTGTGAGAACACTATTTCACGATGTTTCATTTTACAAATCCTTGTGTGGTTCCCAATGTAATCACACCATATAATCAACCTTAGTAATGTATTCATAGAAGTTATTTAAGCACTGAGAGATACCACTAGTACAAAAATAGCAAAATTAGACTAAAAAAACTACTAAAAATAACATATAGATGACCAATTTTGATCACATGACCAGTAATAGTTTATTGCCAGTCATTTGTAACACCACCAAATTTGTGACTAAACAAATTTTAGTCATTTGTTGGTTGTTTTGAATGATCAATTTGGTAGTATTTTTACTCATTAATTTAGTCATTTGTTGTTGTTAATTGGTCATTCATTTAATCTTGATAGTCATTTATTTAATCATTAAAATCATTAATTTGTGTCAATTGGTAATATATTTAATCATTTGTATCAACTAATTTCCATCCATTGGCAGTATATTTGATCATTTTAATCATTAATTTAGTCAATGTTGTTAATAATTAGTCATTTATTTAATCACGTTAACACTTAATTGATATCGATTAGTAATATATTTAGTCATTTGTATCAACTAATTTCCATCCATTAGTAGTATATTTGATCATTTTAATCATTAATTTAGTCAACGTTGTTAATAATTAGTCATTTATTTAATCACGATAACAATTAATTGATATCGATTGGTAATATATTTAGTCATTGTCACTCTTATGTTTCCATCTACTAATAGTATATTTAATCACTATTATATTTTGGTTCTCATTAATTGGTATTAAATTTATTTGTGATATAAATAATGTATTAAATTACATAAATTTAATAATGCAAAAAAGGCATCTATTAAACTTGAAGTAAACCATAAAAGAAATTAAAAATATATTAACATATACAAACAATATTCAACATCATGAGAAAGAAAGGTAATCTGCAATTTTAAAATATAATATGTATCAAGTAATAAAATGTCAACGTTGAGAGTATACATAATTATATCTAAAAATATCAAAGTTATTAAGAGTTTCCAACTCATTAAATACACCATGAATGTCTGGTATCTAGTGCATGATAAACATCAACTAATTCATTTTCTCCAAAATAATTATTGGCCACCGTGCAAAGGATCCTTCTTTCTCTTTTAGATGGATCGCTCCATCTAGTTTGTCTTCATAAACAAGTGGTACGTTACTTGTGACCCTCACAAGTTCTACATTTGCATCACTCGTTCCTTTCAAGTTTTCTCCATGTATGATAGATAGTGAATGGATCCGCCCAACACCAACAGCAACACTATCAAATGGATCCAACACTCTGACTTTATCTCCTTCTTGGAGTTCATGAATATTTTTCTGCAAAAACAAAAAGTGCATAGGTAATTATGTGACTTTATTAACATAATAATTATCACATAGGTAAACATTTGACTTATTAACATAATAAAACAACCATTACTTGCTCAAATAGTACTTGCATGTGTTAAAACAAATACCATGAAATACACAACAATAAATAAAACTCACCTTGCTTTTAACATGAAGTCTTCTTTGAATATCATATAGATCCTCATCCAGTTCAACATGTTCACTATCAACATCCTTCTCAAATTATGGAGCTTTATAGATAGGTCTATTGAGAGCATCTTTCCCTGTATGCATAGTAGACTGAAGAGAAAATAGGTACAAGTCATATGCTGGAAGAGGGTATGATATGTAAACCTTGGCAAGAAATAAGTACAATTCTAAATTGTGCAATGAAGATAGCTAATAAATATTGTGACAAATTAACTTACATCTAGAAAAATGCAAAATCTATAATTATTTGTTTAAAATAACATTTCAAGCATGAAGATTAGGATAGATAATTGACAACTATTACATTACCTCAACTTTACCACAACTATAACTGTGTTGATCCACATTCATGTCCACTAATTCATCACAATCGCTGTCAATATCAACAACTTTGTTGGCATCAAAGCATTTTTGTGCAGCTTTGATAGAATTGCTCTGCACGTGGTTAAATTGTTAGTAGATAGATCAATGCAATGGTAGATTAAATGCAATGGTGGTATTTTCTTCCATGTCAGAAACAACAATAGTGTATTGCAGACTGACCATCACCAGTCATCGTTGCTACAGGATTATTACATCAGATAAGTGACAAACAACTCTTTAAGGTCTTATAAATATATCAACATATTCCCCTCTCATTATTACACAGATCAATGAGGAGTATTATCACTATACAAGAAAGAAGAAAATAAGAGGGCTAATATTATCCAAGAAATAAGTAATTGCTGTCTAGAAAGAGGAAGTCAGATCACACAAAGGAAGAAGACATCTCATCTATAATTGCAGCCAAAGGAAGGAATTAATATGATCTAAGTTAGATAACTAACTAATGATATTGTTAGTTACAAGGAAGAGGTACGATTTGTTAAAATAGTAATTGAGTTTGAAAGAGTTTTGATCAAAGAGATACAACTTTTCACATCATGCCCTTTGTTTCTTAATAAGGGAAGATCATCCATTTCTTCAAGGGGCATATTTTATTGGCATATAGTCTTCATACTTGAAGCACTTAAAGGGATTTAATACAACCAACTAAAGGAGGTATTTGTCCCCTGTTTGGCAAGGTCACAAACACATGAAAAGAAGAAATTGACAAGTAGAAACAGCATCCTAGATTATTGCAAGAACAAAAGATTGTAATCAGACTAAGGCATAAACTTCTCACATAAAATTGCATGAAACTTGAGCCATTATTCAGCAACAGTGATAGAGATTAGACTCACAAGAAGACATTAAAGAAACATAAAATTAAAGGATAATAATTTGAAAAAGGATCAAGTACAAGATCCTATTTCTCATACCAGATTACGTCTATTCCATTTGCATGATTATAAAAGACAATTTCAGAGAAGGCGATCAGATTATTGTAAGGATCAGGTGCTTTATTTCAACATAGTTTGTTAATAAGCATCTCAGTAAATCAAAGAAATATAGATCAGAAATCTAGGCAGAGCATCATCCTGGATTAGAGCAATATTAATCTGACAGCATTTTGCATTCCCCAATCTACTCTATAGTATCAATATCAAAGAAGTTTTGGTTCATAGATATTACCCTTCATTTTCAGATCAGAATTTATATCAGCATTCTAGTTTGGAAATAAATCTCAGAAATTAAAGTAAACTTTATCTTCATTAATATAAAGATATTTGGAATTTGCATTGATTGATTTCTTTTATCTCTCACAAGCCATCAAACAGAAAATACATAACAGAAAATTACCGTAACAGCATACTAGTAATTAAGTCTTCAAGAGAACGGTTTGGGATCAACAAAGTAATTAAGAACCTCATGTTCATATTTCAGAGGATATATTTTTTTTAGGCTTAAGAGATGGAGATGTTTTTGAATATGTTTCAATCTGGCATCATTGCCATGAGGATTAGCTATATGAAATCTTTTATATATTTCCTTTGTCGTAAGAAACTTCCTTAATGCCATTGATGTGTATAAGTTTAATTATGTTAAACTTCTGGCATTTTACACTGCTTACAATTGTGATGAATACTTGTACAGTTACAACCTCCTAACTCTTATCAGTTAGAATTCTTGTCGATCAAGAAAGGAGTTGTCTTATTTATTCATTGGTATTTTGATGGAAGATGTGTGTGAGAGTGTGTATCATTGACGAGATATGTAAAAGCCTGATGAAATGTGAATAGAGTATGTGCTCGATACAAAGTACTATTCTGATATGAAGTAATCACACTGCAATTATCAAATGAAAAGTTGTTAAATATTTGATTGTCTTATGCAGAGAAGGAGATGTGTTTAATAAGATGATATATTGTTGATGAGAAACATTTTCAGAATACCACGGTCTGGTCTGCAATCTTTTCTAAATGTTCAATGGGTGAAGAAATCTGATCAAGTATAGTATGCTACACGCATACGAAGTCTGAGGTATATAGTATTATTCTTTTGATAGTATTTAATGCATGCATTGCTTAAATGATGAACAAGGTTTGACAGTGCAGTTATTTATGAAATTATGTTTGATGGAGTGGATTAAGCAAATGTGAGTAGAACTTGTAGAAGGCACATTTATCAGAAGATTGATGTTGTTCGTATTTTGTAATTCAGACTGAAACATCTGAAGAGTTATTTTTTTCAGTTTGTAATATTTCTACTTGTTTATCTCCATCATTGTGAAGTTCAAAGTTGCAGTTTGCAAAATAGTAAAAACTTGTTTTATAACATCCTTTGGTTGGTGCCTTAAGGATGCTGAGTCGATGCTCAAATTGAAAAGTTTGTGATAAGAAAGACTTGATGCTCTTAGAATAGGGGTTTGGTGACTCCTTACGGTTGGTGGCCTTAAACATTATAATTGAAGTTTTAACCACGAGTCTGAGTTAAAACAATAGATCCTAGCAGTGTTTCTCACCATGGTTTTATCGTAACAACATACTAGTTGACAATGCTAAAAAATTCAAAATAGAATTAAATGAATAGAGCCTCTTACCTTATTTGAATCCATAAAATTATGGACATTCCATGTAGAAACTATAGGCTTAACAGAAGTGGCCAACTGTGATACTGTCTCAGCCAGTCCATCCATACGCGCAGCAGAGGCAGCCAACTGGGATACTTTCTCAGTGAGTCCATGTATGCAATTCATTGTTTGTTCATACCCATCATTTGAGCTAAAATGATCTGTAGAGGCTATTACATGACATGCAACAGATGGCTGTGAGATCTCATTTGATGGACTAGATTTCCAACTCATATTATTGTTCGATCTAGGATCCAATGTTTCCATATAATTAACAATTTCTTCTACACTTGCTTCTTTGTTATTATTTTCCATCTACAATACAACATTAATATCAACAAATAGTTAGTTCAATAAATAATTCCAATAAATATTCACATAAATTGAACCAAAAAATTAGGCACTTACTCCAAATTTGTCCTTTTTAGCCTGCAACCCACCTCGGCCAAATGTGTATCCAGCTGTTACATTATCTCTTGCTCTCTTGCCTCTACAACTTTTAATCAAATATTCTTCAGAACTCATGCTTTCTTTCAATGCCTCCCATTGTGTAGGAGATAGAGTAGATTGTAACCTATCTTTCCCATCCGTGATAGTTTTTCTGCAAGTGTATCTAAAATTATTCATCAAAATTATTCATTTTTTTCTTGTAATATCTTCGAGAGATTTTTCCACCAGTAGTCTCGAAATAATTTTCCATCTTTTGTATGACAATTTCCACATTTCATGGATCTTGATCTACAAAGTTTGTCTTGCAAATATCCAAATGGGTTCTACATCACATGCCCAACTCAAAGGCCCACCTTGCAACATTTTTCCCAATGGGCTCGCCATCTCTTGATACCTCAACCAAGAATGGCTTCTTGCCTTCTAATTTTCTCTGTTTTGCATCCCTCTCTGTAGATCTATATAAATTTTGACTCAATCTTCTCCTTTTGACAAAAGCAGGCACATCTTCCATATTTAAACCGCTGCCAATATTTTTTTCTGATTTATTAGTTTCATCAGAAGATGTAATAGGTACATTGGATGCAAGAAATATCCCTTCATTCCTTTCAGCAACCTAAAATTCACCATCTTTACCCACATTAAGCGTGTCATGAGTAGTTATATCACTACCTATCTTTGTAGACTTTTCCTCAAAGACATCCTTTATCACTCTTGCAAAAAGCTTTTGCATATTTTTTGTTCCTTGACTCCCATGTTTTTCAATAATCTCTTTGAGACTTTGTGTTAAAAGATCTTCGTGATGTTGTGCATCACCATGTTCTATATCTAATTGTGCATCACCATGTACTTTATCAAGATGCACATCACTATGCATTATACCTAGCTGCACATCATCACAACTATTGTTTCCACCAAGTGCATGTGTTGTTGAATCACAAATTCATTGGCTTCTACGAGTTGTCGGCACTCTATCTTTGATTTCCTTTTGTTTTCCTTTTTCATTTCCTATGCAGTTTGTTTCTTTCCTATATAACCAAAAATATCATATTATATCTTGTATACATAAAGCTCAAGCCTATAAATTTTCAGTAAACACTATTAAACAATAACATACTACTCACTGGATTTACAACTTACCTGTTTGTTAATCCAAGCTGTGACAAATATTCATTATTCCTTGCCACACATTTTCTATGAAACTTCTCATACTCTGTCAATAGAATTTCAGCATTCTCACCACTATCATCTAATTTGGGCCTCACATTCTTTCTCCTCATTTCCTGAAATCCAAATAAGTGATAATGTATAAATCAGCAACTTGAATCAAAATGTAAACAAAGACAAATTTCAACAACTAAATGCTTGACAAGATACTCAAAAAGAGCTTTATTTGACATGATCTGAATAGTCTACATAAGGACAGTAAAATAGTAGAATAAATCTAAACTTCCATCTCCTCAAGCCCATGGCCCTGCTGTGCATTAATTTATGGACAAAGCCCATATTTACTGACTACAACAGTCTCAAACTTCCCAAACACCCTAGTAACTCCTTCACCTTTTCTAATACCCTTTATTGAGTTCTTCAAACCCTATGAATCTCATCCCTTCAAACTATGACTGATGAACCTTTCTATGACTGCTCCTATTTGCAACTAGGCCTAATTAGCCCTCTAATTACAAAGAAACTAATCTTTGTACTCATCCCAAACATTCCAAACCTTGAAACAGTCTTAAGGAATCTATTAAATGGCAGGATTCCTAAATTTTTTTGAACCTTCATGCATTTCTAAGCACTCTTTCATCAAACCCTCATTTTAAGGGTCAATAACCTAGGGCTCTCTAGAAAAGACCCTTCACAGACATACAAAACCATTCAGATGGTTTTGACACCTTAGAATACACTCTCTCAAATGTTTCCAACCATTATTGAACCACTCCAACCCTCAGATCCTTCTATCCACCATGTGGTGCTTTCCAAGTGCACCTTCACTGTTTTCGTTCACCAATCACACACTATTCTGCCAGTCCACTTTCTCTTGGCACTCCCTTTGCATTCAAATCATAAACATAACATATTATTTACATTAATAAATTCCTCTCCCACAAGGAACAGTGATATGATAGAAAGTGGGAGAGGATCACTCCATTTTATTACAACAAAACTATTCCAAACTGTCTCCTGACAGTGACAAACAGTGAACAGATATTTTGATTAAAGATTGTACTTGAAACTATCAAATGCCTTTCCAAAGTATAAAAGAACTTCTAAATTCCTATTAAAGACAATTCCAGATGCTTAGGAGAGTCAGAAGCAAATTAAATGCAAGGAAAGAACTTGTATTAATATCAACTTATTTTGGAACAGCAGACTGTTTATATGACAGTCAATACAGAAATGTCACTGATTTCTTCCTTTTTCCCCCCGTTCCTCGACCAACAACTATTCTATCTTTTAAAAGACCCTACTTTCAAGACTTTTATCTCTCTCAACTACTCACAAACTAACTCCCAAACCTCTAGGATCGACCAAAACTCCCTCATAACTGTCATGTGACAGTAAATAAACAGTTTTTATAACTTTTTAGCGACAGTCATTACTTGTTTATTTTCCCTTTGCCACTTTCTTGGCTTAAGACCTTGGGAACATTTATTATTGTATCTAAATGACTTTATTATGCCTAAGTGACCTAAAGACTCCACCTTTATCCCTAACTCCCTCTAGTGTGCCATATTTGGCTTATATTGTCAATGTTGACAATGTTACAAAATCTTGCACTTTTAGTGCCTTTTACACCATTTAGAGCCTTATTACATCATGTAAACAATATTATTCATTTCCATCAACCTATAACTCTTCCTAGGACACTCTATCCTATACATCACATTGATTGATTCTTGACACCTCACTTATGCCATTTTGCCCATTCTTGGCAATACATTACATTTTGACAACTTTGTGAAATTTATTACATTTAATGGCTTTAATAGCCATGATTCATCATCAAATGACTCAATATGTCTTCACTAGGCATTGATTTCCCTTGTATCTTCATTTTCTCCTTCATAGCCCCTGGTGTACCCTATAAGTTCATGTGTCCTTGGGTGCCCCTGCAACACTACCCCTCAAACAATTAATTCTTATTAGATCTTATCCCCTATGATCTTTCTTATTAGACAAAGAGGATGCTGACAAAGGTTATGGAATCATTGCAAGTAAGAGAAAGACATGACTTTTCCAAACTCCTTAAGATGCTTAAGAGTACTTTTGGATATTCAACTGTACATGCTTTTTCCTATTCTAAATCACTCTCTGTGATCCACTTTTTATCTTAAACTAATGATGGTTTTGGAGCATCACTGCAAAAATTATACAAAAAATCTACCCAGATCAAACTCAACTAACCAACTAATCATTGCAAGTCAAAGGGTTTTGAAAACTATTCATAATAACTCTAAATGAATAATTGCCTCTTTGCCTCACCTTAAAAGGACCGTCTTGCATCACAAGGACTCGTATATAATCGCATGTTTGAGAATTCTAAGACTCTACACATGGGTCCAAAATTTAGACAGGGAGAGTGTGATCATGAAAGGTCCGGATGAAAGAAACAAAGAAGACTGGAAGCATTCAATTTTGCATTATTATAAGACTTCTATGCTTTTCTACTCTTTATTTTAGTACTTTTAGTTATAATCTATGTCTTCAATTCTGTTTCAGGTTCAAGAACTCTTGAACATAGTATGAACTTTGGTTATGCATCCTCACTAGACCTGGAGGCATTACAAACCAAGACTAGTACGAGGTCCAGACTGGACTAATACCAGGGGTGGGGGTGGTAGTGGCCTCAAACCCTGTAACTATTTGCAACTAGACTGATTGCAACATGCATACATCTTTGTGAATAAAGTTAGACAAATTTATGTTACCTTTATATTGCAAGAGTTTACAACTCTTAAAAGAATATGTTGAAAATTCTTCAAACAATCTATCAAAAAGTTTAATGCCTTCCAATGCTTCCCATTTGGTATGTATATTTACTAGGGATTTCCCAAAATTAAAACTAACAACATTCCTATATGATTTAGGCTTCCATTGAATGTCCATACCTATATTCCAAAGACCAACTTTAGAATATACAAGGAGGATGCTAGTATTGGTTGAGCAGTTCAGTTTTACAACTGCCAGTTGCATTTCCTAAAATTTTCTAAAGGTTTTTTTTTGAGAAATCCATTTTATACATATACGACAAGCATTGGAGTGTAGGAAACCACATTTCTTTGAGGCATTATGCCAAACAGTTCACGTGCATTGTATGTGTTTGCACATTTTCCATACGTGTCTAATAATGTTATTGTAACCACATTATCTAAAAGAGATCTTCTGTCAGATGCATATATCTTGTTCCTTTTTTACCTTTTTGGGTACGAGAATGGAGGGTACTGGAAAAGGTTGTAGAATTTGTCTTTAAACCTGACAATAGCATGGAACACCTTTTCATGAAGTTCATTTTCTGTATGTCCTGCCATGATTGCAGTCCATGAGAATACATGTCTTTGAGGCAATGTGTTAAAGTTAAACAATTCATTTGTCTTGGCTATGCTTCCACATTTTGCATACATGCCTAACAGAGTAGTTGCAATTATGTATAACAGAGTAGTTGCAACTATTTATAATAGAGCAATCTCCTTTATGCTTTGCTGGATACCCATAGACTGTTCCAAAGATCCCATTCTGGTATAAGGAGGGAGGATGTTGCAAAATCTGGCTTTAAGCATTCCAATTGCATTTTCTTGATAATGTGTCATAGAGAACATTGACACAACTACAATAGTCATAGATGTAAGTGACAGTCACACAGTGGTAGTCATCACTGAGGCATGGTGGTGTAGGGGCACCTATGAGGATAAAGTACACAAGGTCACTATCAGGACCTAAGGAGAAGACCTATGAATTCAAAAGAGGAATGAAGACCTAATGAGGACCTATGAAGTCATTTGATAATGTACCATGGCCTTTGAGCCATTGGGATGTAATAGAAATGTTAGAATGTAATAGATTGCCAAGATTGGCAACTAGGCCAAAATAGCTAAGGTATAAGGTTTATGGGATAGGGGTCATTTGAAGTTGATGTAATGTTTAATATTTTTTTAAGGTCATTATGATCCCATAATAAAGAAACATGGGTCAGTCAAAGGATAAAATGCAAAGAATGCATTACAAATGCAAAAATGTAAAAATTGACAAAATATTGTCAATATAGCCACAAATGGCTAAAGGATGGGATTAGGGATTATAATAGGAGTTTATAGTTTTCCATAAGCTTAAAATACATGTTAAACACCATTATAGGTGATAAGAAGTCTAAGAGATAATAAGTCTTCAAGTTGACAACATTTTTCATATGTTGTGAACAGTAAGTTTTGACTGTTGCAGACAGTTAGGAGTTAGTTGGGTGGTTACTCTCAGGTTGTTTGAGGAGTTAGAGTCTTATTTCAAGGGGATCCACATGATTGGATGCAAAAAACATGATGGATATGTAATGGCATGATTGTTAAATGGTTTAGATCAATAAAAAGTTAATTTCCTGCAAATCTGAAAGCCACTGTCCGTGGGTACAGTCATAAGCAACAGTAACTTCTTATACTTGAATAGAACATTATTCTGATTGGATGATGGTGTAAATTCTCTCTTTCAGTAATTTTATATATTTTCATGAAATTATTTCATTTTATTTAACTAAGTAAAAGATCAGGAAACTACTGGTGTCTTGGAACAGTGACTGAATTGGGAACAGTCAACGTATTTCATTGTTGCCCTCAAAGATGTGAAGGCTCTCCCACCTCTGTACTAACTATGGTTTGGTGGGAGATGCCATAATGTATATTATATATTTTATGTGAAGTTCTTATTGCAGGGAAGACACGGGAGGAACAGGGAAATAGTGTTTGATTGGTGAAAATACAAAAAGAAGGTGCACTGTTTAAGCACCAATAATAGTTGGGTGAGGCCCGATGAAGGAAATGAGTAAGTAATGGTTGGAAAAAATTGGGGAAGTATATTGGAAGGTGTCTAAACCATCTTTATGGTTTCCTATTGCAGGGAAGGGTTTTTTCTAGAGAATCCTAGGTTATGGACCCTTAAAATGAGGGTTTGGTGGAAGAGTGCATAGATATGCATGGATGCTTAAAAAAAATTTGGAATCCTTGTATTTAATACATTTCTTAAGACTGTTTCAGGGTTTGGGATCTTTTGGGTGAGTGCAAAGGGGAGTTTCTTTGTTAATGGAGGGATAATTAGGCCTAAATGCATGTGCAATCAGCAGTAGAAAGGTTCACCAGTCAAGGGCTGAAGGATTGAGATTCATAGGGGTTCAATAAATCTATAAAGGGTATTTGAAAAGGTAGAGAAGTTACTAGGGTGTTTGGGAATTTTGAGAGTAAAGTACAGAATATTGTTGGAACAGGGCTACTAGCCAGGCCTAGAAGGGCTAAAATGGGAAATCGTAAGAGATGAGTTGTTTGGAGTTAGTGAAGAGTTGGAACATGGTAGATAGGGCATGATAAGATGATCCAAGGTGCTAGGGTCAGTGAGTGAAGCCCAATTTGGATTTTGGTATGGTGGAGGTGCTAGGCACACTAGGTGACCTAGGAGGAAATTGATGCAATAAGAGATTGTGGCAATGAAGTAGGAAATGAATTCATAAGAATGGTGTGTGGAAGTGATCTACCAAGTCAGAGACTTTCATCTAAACCTTGAGTTGAACTTGAATCCTTGAGTTGATTCCAAGACGTTGATGAATCCTCAAGTTGATTCTAGGTTCCTTAAGTGGATTATGGAAGGCTCTGCATCACATGGTCACTATAACTGCTTACAAGTATGAATCTTAAACACCTCTTGAAAAAAACATAGTCTATAACAATAGGATAGTCCAGAGAAGTCCAAAAGTGTGAGTGACAATAAGAACAACATATGGGAGCAATTTCATTTTTTTGATAAGATTCACATAACACTCTTTCAGGTGAAAAGGGTAGGTAACATGAAGCATTGTGCTTGTTGGTAGAATACATAATGTAATGCAAAACAAGTGAAAAAGGACACTCATGAAGATAGACAGTCCTAGAAGCATTATATTTTTTACAATGCAAAGTAAGAGAAACCCAAATTATTAGATCCTTAGTTTCCGAATTCTAGCATCCTTGAAAACAAAATGAAGCTTTGATCATCAGAATCAGATGCCTAATTACTAATTAGAAAAGAAGTACATGATTCAGCAACAAAACCTACCATATACAGCTCAATGAAGCAGAACAAGTCTCACAGGAAATCCCTGATAGACGAGTAGTGACTAGGTAACATTTTCAATGGAACCAAAGAAAGATTGTTTTGGACATTGACTATTGATGAGAAATTTTTCATTCTTGGCTTGAGTATCATTATGAAAATGGACTAAATCAATGTGTAAAGTTATTATAGAATTAAATGCTCCATCCCCATGGTGAAGTTATTATAGAATTAAATGGTTTTTATAGATTTTCATGGAGGATAGTGGTCATAGTATTAGTAAGAAGGTCCATGTTCTCAAAACATAAAAACAGTTTTAAAACAACTTAAAAGACTTTAATAATAGTTCATGAAATGGGGCTCATCAATAATCATTTGCACTGCCAGCAAGGTCCAATTCTTGATCACTCATGTCTGCATCTACTAGATCTTCTTCATCCTCATCATCTGTGGCATGCAATACATTCTCTCTTACAGTCTCTTCACTGGTAATCAAAATATCTTCTTGAAACAGTCCATCATCATCTTCATCCACTTCTTCAAATGTTTCTTGTAGATTAATATATTGCCCATCAGGAATTAAATCAACAACTTCCATGAATTTCTATTTTGAACGAGACTCTGTTTGAATGACATATGACCATCCTGGGCTTCTTACATCATCAATTAGAAATGATTGGTTGATTTGAAAAGGGAAAACATATGGCTCATCCATCTCTAATAAGAATTGCCCTATATTAGCACGTATAAATCCATACTCATCAAATTGTACTGCAGATGGTTGTATCCACTTACATTTTAACAATATAGGACTATTTTCACCAAAATCTACTTGAATAATTTCTTGGATGAATCCAACATAGAATTTCTTCTCGGTTTCATGATGAAACTCAGCACTAACAACACAATCACAATTTATCTTTCCTTTGTCTTTTTGCTCTACCCTTAAATGACTACCATAGGCCCACATGCCATTAAATCGCATAGCCCATACATGTGGAGATTGTGAAAGCTCACTTTCCTCTATTGTTATATGTTGACCTTCTTCTTTGCATCATGAACAGCACTGGCAATCCATATTTCAAATTTTGGAAAAGTATCACCTCCAACCAAACTATGATGTTTGCGCTTTTGAGGTCGATGTTGCAAGAAACTTTGATTTTCTTCCTCATATTTTCTACATACAACATTAATGACATAGTAAGATTAATAATATAAATGTGTAATACATTTGAGTAAATAAACAACTATGTAGAATGTTTTACGTATGCCATGTATCAAATGAAGATGTGTTTTGAAGAATAAATGCATGCAATGTAATTCTTTCCTGATGTGATAGCTTGAAGCAGCATCCATTGCCCTCTAATACTTCGCCTGCAACTCTCTCATCTTCATCATCATCCCATACACGTCGATTCACATTTTCAAAATCCTTCATATATTTTGTACAAAATCCCATCACCTCTTGCATTGAATATCCCTCAACCATGCTGCCTTCTGGTTTTGCCCTAGTATGAACAAATTGTTTCAAAACCTTCATATATCATTCTATAGGATACATCCATCTTGTTCTTACTGGACCGTAATGCTCTAGTTCATATTCTAGATGTATCAAAAGATGCATAGAGATGTTAAAGATTGTTGGTGGAAATTCCCATTCTAGAACACAAAGAACTTCAGCAACCTCCTCCCTCAAACTATCAAAGTTTGATGGATCTGCTACATGTGAACTCATTCTCTTAAGTATTAGCCCCAACCTTATGATTGACAATCTTGGCCCTTTTTCCAAACCCAATATATTAACCACAATTGGTAAAATGTTCTCGATTATCACATGATAATCATGGGTCTTTAGGCCTCTTAAGCTATTACTGTCAATTTGGCTTCTAATGGCAGTACTTACATATCCTGTAGGAAAGCGAGTCTGAGACATCAACTGTAAGAATTGTGCACGTTGTTCTTTTGTCCAAACATAGGGAGCACTAGGTTTTCCATATTTTTCACCATCATATTTTTCAACCCAAAGATTTCGACTAATCTTTAAATCTCAGAAGTCTTCGTGTGATGAAATAGTATCAAAAGCACCAAAAAGAGTTTCTATAATAGCATAGGCTATATTTTTCTCTGTATGCATGAAGTCAACAGTGTGCCTGATGGTTATATCCTTGAAGTATGGCAAATTATAGAATATGCACAACCTTTTTACACTGCTTTGATTACATGGATCATATCTGCTACCAGGAACACCACCATTTGTAATAAATGACATTCTTTTTTTTCCATTGTCAACAATGTAATCACCTGTTATTGCCAAAGGTGCTTCACGATTCTCTTCTTGACCATTGAAATGTGTTTTTTGTTGACAATATGGATGATCCACTTTTAGATAAGCATGATGTCCACAATAAATACACTTACACAAACTTCTTGAGTGCCTCACAAAATCCTTAAAGTTACAAGCTGGACAACCATCATATCCATGAACAGTGAGACTAGACAATGTACCATATGCAGGAAGATCATGAATTGTAACCAATAAGGAAGCTCTTAAAGTGAATTTGATTGAATGACCATCCCTTAAAGATTGAATTGCTTCAAATCCTATCCACAATTCCATTAGCTCATCATATAGTGGCTCTAGATAAGCATCTATTGTATCTGAAGTCACACTTTTCTTTCTTGGTATAATCAATGATAACATCAAGAAAAATGGTTTGGTTACTAGCCATGGAGGCAAATTATAATTTAATAAAAAAATAGGCCAAGTTGACCATTTCGTACTTTGATCTGAGAATGGGTTCACTCCATCTAGAGCCAAACCCAACCTTATGTTACGAGGATCTTGAGAAAAATTGGGCCATTTGTTATCAAACTCCATCCACATATTAGAATCAGGCACATGTCGTTGTTTCCCATCAGTGCTCTTATTTAGAGCATGCCACTGCATAAGCTGAGCAATGTCTCTACACCAATACATTCATAGTAATCGCGGGATTATCAGAAAGTGGTGAAGAACTTTTCTAGGGACCACAGCTGATTTCAATCCTTTCCTGTACCTTGCTTCATGATATTTTGGACATTCAGTATCATTTGCAAGATTTTTGCGAAATAATATGCAACCATTCACACATGTGTGGATATTATCATACCCCAATCCGAGCTTATTGATTTGCCTTTTACATTGACTTCATTTTGTTGGCAATGTGGAGTCAGTAGGTAACAATGAACATAATAATGCCAACAACTGATCTACACTCTCATTTGTCCAACCATGTACCACTTGCAAGTTAAGAATTTGAAGGATTGTTGTCAAATGACTTAACTTGCAATCAGCATACACAGGCTTTAAAGCATCCTCCATTGCCTTGGCCCAATCATTGTCTAAACCCTCATTCAACATTCTATTGACTTCAAACCCTTCATCTAGCTTTATTGTGCCTTCATCTATGTTCGATGCCACTTCATCTATGTTTGGTGCCACTTCATCTATGTTTGCTGCCTCTTCACCTCTCACATTTTGTAATTCTATCATATCTTTGTAATAGTTATAAGCCCAAGGGCTTATACCACTATGCCCATGTCTTATCATATGTTGATAAATAACATTTCTGTTTTTCATTTTTCCACCAAGACAGTTATTACATGGACATGGATATTTTTCCACATCCCTCTCATCAGCTACTCTCTCATCATATGCATGATATTGATCTGTAGTCAACCTTCTTTGTTGATCCATTTGTAATATTCTGCATTCTAGTATTAAATTAGCATCTGATTTCAAGAGAGCGAAAAATAAATCTGAAAACAAAATCAAATAAAGCATAAAAAACAGTGATAAAGTATGTTTCAAAGCATAAAAAGCAGCAAAGTTTTGAATTACCTTTGAATTAATTGCAGAAGGCATCCCCAAATTTGAACTTTCTTCAAAGAGGCTTGATGATATCAATTTTTTTACGAACAGTGAATTCTTTGCCTGTCTTTCAATAAGTCTCCGAGTCCTCTCCAAACAAGCTTTATCACCCATGCAAGTAGCCACTACAGTTATATGCACCTAAAATAAAAATTTTCAAATACACACATCAGATAATTAAAGACACTATAACCTATTAAAAAAACAACATAAATAAGAAGTTGAACAAAAGAAATTTTATGGTTATTAATATATATATATATATATATATATATATATATATATATATATATATATATATATATATATATATATATATATATATATATATATATATATCACTAAACCATGTCAAGGATCATGATAAGTGTTCTCCATGATTTTGGGATCCGTACAATGATGTTTTGATAGGCCTTTGAATTGGAAAATTGATTGCAGGTCTGAAGCGTTGGAGACAAGCCCTCAACTAGGGCCTAGTAGTTTTGTACGTTGTGAGTGTGGCAAAGAACTGAAACTTTGGCATTTGGAAGACCAAAAGGAGTGGTTTAAGATTTCCCAATTTGTTTATGGAGTTGTTTGAGAGTTTTGAGAAATAAAACTTAAAGTTGGTGAAACTGTCACAGGAAAACCCTTGTTACACTACCCTCAACTAGGGCCTAATGGTAGAGAGGGCTAGGGGTGTGATAGAAGTTTATAATTTTGGATTTGGGGAGGCAAGACACAATACTTGAAGATTCCAACACATGTTGGTGAGGTCATTAAGGGGAATTACAGACTAAGACCCAAAAACAGTCATACTAACAGTTAGGAAACCTGTTAGTGTTTACACTGTTTGGAATAGTATCAAGGGTACTTAATGTCTGCATGTACTTGCTAGAGAAGATGTCAGAGGTGGATTTGGGGATCAGTGAAAGGTGTTAGGGGTCTTATGGGTAACTTGGAAGTATAAACATAGTAGGGGGTAAAGGTACTTGAAGAAGGGTTGTAGAGTCCTTAGTAAAGAAGGGCTAGTTGATGAGATTGGGGTAAGAATTCACATTAAAGAAGTCATCATACCTTGGAGGCAGGTGACAGGGTGGGACTTAGGAAGTCCTTGGGTGGATGAATGAGGGATCCATTGGATGGACCTAGGAAGATTAGATAACAAAGTGTGAAAGGTAACCTGATGCAGGAGCATCAAGGCCAATGATGAAGACTAAGAAGACACTAGAGGCAACAAGATGAAAACATGACCATATTGGGTCATTGAATGTAATAAGGCCTTGTAAAGGTCCTTTTTGATATGTTTTGTAATCATTTTGTTAAAGTTCAAAATTGTAAGCCATTAATGGCATGATGGAAGGACAAGGGTTACCTAGGGGTCATTCAATGTAGTACAATGGCAAATGGAGTCCTAGAATGTACTAGGGTGCATAAATGAGGTCAAAGAGTCATAAAGTGCATATAAAATGCAATAAATATGATGTAATAGCAAAAATATGTCAAATTGTCAAAATGTTGTCAAACAAGCCACATAGGGCACTAAAGTGGAATCAAAAGGATAGGTGAAGTTCTTAAGTCCTATTAGGAGTATTGTGTCATTTAGGAATTGTGTTAAAAGTCTTTGACTGCCCGAGGTTAGGGTAAAGTACTATTGTTAAGAGTTATTAAAAAGATATTAAAAACTGTTCAAAACTGTCTCAAGATAGTTAAAGGAGTTTTTGGTTGTTGGACAGTTTGGAAAGGGAAAGGAAGATTATAAAACATGGTGTAGAGGAATGTACCAGGAGGTGTTGAGGATCTCAATGTAAATGCTTCGAAGAAATCGATAAAATACATTAGTTCTCTATTGCTTTAAGTCTGCTATAGAACATTGAATGTTCTTTGTTCCTATCATTGTTTTGTGCAAAGTTTATTTGTTTTAATGCTTTCATCTTGATTCACAAAATGTATTAGAATGTTTTAAGGTACTTTTCATCAGAAGAAAGTCATTTGATAAAGGTTTTTGCAGCAGTAAATTAATTGACTGTCACTGTCATGTGACAGAGATAACATTCTGATATAAATTCAAGGATTTTACCCCTCCCACTGCTGTAATGGATATGTAACTCGTGGGAGAGGGTTTTCGAATGTCTAATGCATTTATAAAATGAGGTTGTGTGCAGGAATAAGCAGGAGGATGGAGAAGAACGTCTCTAGTTGAGACAAAGTGCTGTCTTGGGAACACAAGGTGTTTGGACCAGGCATGGTCTGGAGATTCTACCAACATGAGGGGTATATTTTATGACATAGAAGGTCATGTTAGGATAGCACTTAAGAAGCCTTATAGGGTACAAGGGTGGAATGAACAAGATATTTTGGACATCACTGAACGAGCATGTATTCCTTTCAGAATTGGTGCTTATGCAGATGTTTTGTGGTTTGATATTGTTCCAAAGATGGAATGCCATTTGATCCTTGGGAGGACATGGTAGATGGAAAAGAGGACAGTACATTGTGTAAAGGATAACACATATACTTTCAGGCAGAAGGGGCAGATGATAGTAATGAGTCCATTGAAGAGAGGGCAAGCAACATGGCAAGTGCATGGTCACATTGGTGTGATGGAATGGATAGGTTTTGTAGAACCTAGAAGGCAAGATGATGAAGCAAGAGTAAAACAAAGTGTTTGTGAAATCAGAGATGAGGAAGTGGATCAACCTGAGGTCCTAGTGAAAGAGGATATGGTGAAGGAGTGTCCTGGTGCAAGAGCACCTCCAGCATTTAATCCACGGTCAAAGATAAAGGAGACTTCAAAGAACATCAAGACTAAACGGGAGGATGAAATGCTCACTCAAGGACAAAAGATCAATTGGTGGATCTTAGCATCTGTTATGGGCTTCAAATAATGCAAAATTGTCTTATGTTTGTAATGTCCTCATAAGGACCGATAGACTGTTTGTAATGGACTAGTAATGTCTAATTCTCAAATGATGTTTAGGAGTCTAGTTTAGGGTTAAATGTCAAAAACAAAGACTTTTGTTATTTTAATACTTTAACATTCACGGCTACCTAGTATCGGGTTTGTTACTGTTTTAGTTTAACTGTTCAACCCAACCGATGAGAGTTGGTTGAATCAGTTTTGAGAGGTCATTGTTGGGGTATTTTCTATTTTAGATGAAGTCTCTGTTACGAGACAGGGGGCGGGAGACTGGTGTTTAGCTGTTGAACAAGAAGTAATAAAACATCTCTGCTTTGTTAACCGAATGATTTCTAAATACTGACTGATTATTTTGGATCTCAAAAGGCGTTGACAGGGAGTTTTGGATGCTTGTCATTTTATATTAAGTTACCTGTCGCTCCAGTTGTAATACACACCAGTCGAATTGTGTTAGTTTCTAATTCAGTAGAAGTTTAGGAAGACTTAGAGTCGTTCCATGAATATGCAGGCCTGAATTCATGGAATGACCGATACTAACTTGTATCATATTTGAATTGACATTACGTATGCAGATCTGTGGGTGAAAGTCGGGTTTAGATGTGTGTATGTTTTGAAAGAACAGAACAATTATTTATGTATCGGTTTTATTGGAAGAAAGTTTATAAGGTTTGCTGGAATCGGATTTAAATGTTGATTGTTCCTGAATATATGTTTATGTTGCTGAGTATCGATTTCCACAGTCTAATGCATGGTATCGGGTTTTAAAGGAGGGATAGTTATTGAATCAATGATATTTGTTATTCACAAACAATTTCAAAGACTTGTATTCTGGTGACAGTTCCGTGGTGTACTGGAGAGAATAACATAGTGCCTTTATAATCATTGTTAGCAGTAAATGTTTGGATGAAAGTAATCGTTGTCAAACAATAACGAAAAGTATGATGATCACTGCATAAATACTTCTGATGTTTGTATTCGGAATGGCATCATGGATTAATATTTCATCTTTGTTATTAATCAATTTGATGCATTGAACACGGTAGCAGTGCTGAACAGGGGTGTTTGTCCAAAGTAACAGTGTAAAAGCTTCTGATATGTTATTGAGCTAAGAAAAGGGTATCTCTAAATATCATTAGTTTGTCAAGTACTTGAGAAAGGTAAAAGTTATTCCTGTTTAAAGTCTGCTGCAGGGTTATTAAACAGTCCAAGAAGTCTCTGTGGACAGCTTGTGGGTACTTTGATAAAACAGAGTTTGGGGATTGAGTAGAATCTTGTAAGCCTTGAGTTTAAGTCATTGTAATCTTTCAAAACCAAATTCATCATTTAGAAGTATTGTGGGAAGTCTAGATAAGCCAAGCCCTTGTAGCATTTAGGATTGTTGAATAGGCCAAGTGCTTAAATTTCTGAAAGTTCTAAGTTTATTTGTGTTTGAATACCACCACCCTTCCCTCTGCATCATGTCCATTATAAGGATAAGATGTTGAAGGAAAGAACAAAGAGGTTGCAAGTGTGGTAGATAATTACTAGGGATATCAATGCTTAGTTTCTTGCTACTCATTAAGATACTCATGAAATACTTTCATCTCATTTCTAGTTATAATTATAAGCTAAGCACCTAGCCCAACATGCTAGACCAAACATTGGTAACTAATTGAGTGTGGTGATGATGCTTTGACTGACATATATAGTCCCAAGGTAAGCAAGATCCAGTTTGCACTTAGACAATTCAAATCTAACTTAAAGGTTTCCATATCTAAACATTTTGTTAGCTTTTTAATAAAATTAGTTGAATAAATATGAATTGATTCCTTTCACATATTAAATTTATCCTGAGCATACCAAAAGCCTCATGAAGAGATGAAACAGGCACATTTAAAAGTAACTAACATAATCTGATTTACATCCTTTCAGCTACTAAATTTAGCCTGGATGTACCAAAAGTCTCAAGAAAAAGTTGAAACAGACACATTTAAAAGTAAATGAACATAATCTGATTTGCATCCCTTCATAACTCATCTATTAAATTTAACATTAATGTACCAAAAGACTCAAGAAAAGTTGATAGAGACACATTTAAAAGTAAATGAAATAATCTGCTAAAAGCTAAATCATGTTTACTCAATAATGCATAAGTAGGCAAGTAATCTCCTTAATTCAAGCTATGCTTAAGGCATAATTTGCACCAAGTTATAAAACTATTTTCATATACAACCCATTACCACCTAGTCTAGAAGGAAAATTCTCATGTCAAGAAGCTCAACATGTCAATCATATTACACTGAAATCAATCAAATGCAACACATGCTCTAGGGAACTGGGACTAGACATCTGAGAGGATAAATGTATGACAGCAGCAGAATGGCCAGAGGGTTTTTTATTTAGACCACCTTGGTAACTTGTCTGGAACGTTCAATCTCTTTATGATCTTCTTTCGATGTTCTATTTGTGCCTAATGGCTAGGATGATTTTATAATTCAAATCCTTAAAAAATGAAAGCACAATAATTTAAAAAAGATACATGCAGGTGGTGAAGTGCTCTTCTTTGGAGGACATTTTTCACAACTGCAGTGGTTGTTGTAGTACTGCGAGCATTCATTGATTATTGTGGAAGTGGAAACTGTGGGCTTTTTGGAGGTGGAGGACTGATAATGTTTGATGTGAGTTCAATGACTATAAAATATATGGCTATTGATCTACTTCCAGTAGTGATATTAGGTGTCATTGGAGGAGTGGTGGGAGCAGTATATAACTACCTTCTTGAGCATACTCTGAGAATATATGCCTTAATCAATCAGTAAGTTCTCTGAGGCACAAACAAAAAAACTTTGTATTAGATTGTGGCTAAAGCAATGAAAAATTGTATGTTCCCCTGTTCTTCATTTTTCTCCGTGGCATCTTTTCCCCTGCATACATGTAGACTACTTTCTTTTCTGGACTTTTAGGTCTCATGCAATCAAGAAACCTCCTTTATCTAATAGTACTATTTACCCCATTAGTATACTTATTAAGAGTACTTAACCTTATTTAAGAATTACAAAGTTTTCTTAATTTTGTACAGAACATGGCGATGAATGACATAGTTGTGTATTACTGATACAGGAGAGGGCCAATATCCAAAATACTCCTTTCATGCACTGTGGCTTTGTATACATCCTGTTGTATATTTGGACTTCCATGGCTTGTAGCATGTACACCATGTCCAAAAGGAAAGATGCTCAACCACGAATGTCCCAATGTTCGCAAAATAGGGAACTTCAAGCAATTTCATTGCCCTGCAGGCTATTACAATGACCTTGCAACTTTGCTTTTCAACACAAATGATGCTACTATTAGAAATATATTCAGTTTTGGCACTGGAAATGAGTTTCATTTGACATCATTGATGCTCTACTTTGTTACAATTTTCATATTGGGACTAGTAACATATGGACTTGCACTTCCATCAAATCTCTTCATACCTGTAATCTTAATAGGCTCTACATATGGCAGAGCACTTGGTAAGTTGATGGGATCATTTGCAAACATTGATTAGGGACTTTTTACAGTGCTTGGTGCAGCCTCTCTTCTAGGAGGGTCAATGAGGATGACAGTTTCACTTTGTGTGATCCTTTTGGAGCTCACAAACAACTTATCCTTGCTCCCTTTGATTATGATAGAACTCTTAATTTCGAAGACAATAGTTGATAGCTTCAAAGATAGTGTCTATGACAAAATTGTACACTTGAAAGTTGAAGGGGCTTTCGTTATTGGAAGCACATCCTGGACCATTTATGAGTCAACTCATTGCAGGGGATGCTGTCATAGGTCCACTGGTAACCCTTCACAGAAAATAGAAGGTTTCAAACATTCTACAGATTTTGAAAAGCACTAAGCACAATGCCTTCCCAGTCATAGATAAAACACCATACTCAAAAACACCAGTCTTGTGTGACCTAGTCCTTAGGTCACATCTTCTGGTCTTATTGAAGAAAAAAGACTTCCACAATTTTGAGCAGAATGCAGTTGTTTCTATAGGGTTGAACCAGAAGCATTATCTGGAGACTTTGCAAAGCTAGGCTCAGGAAAAAGGCTCAAGATTGAAGGGATTGAAGTAAGTGCAGAGGAAGAGGAAATGTATATGAATTTGCATATAGTCATAAATACTGGATATTCTATAGTTGGATATATCCTGAAAATACAAATATTCATTGAACATACCTTCAATGCAGAGTTCTCTTGTGCCCAGAATTGATCCTTCAATAAAAACTTCTCATCGCTCTCTTGCACCCAGCATTGAAGCTTTCTAATGCGCAGGAATTGCTGTTTGTGGACACCAAACAGATTTGGAGATTTTATTGCAAAATCTGGTGGTTTCCATTTTGGTTTCTTCCCGCTCTCCTGTGCCCAAAATGCATGCCCTGCTCTCCCATGCCCAAAATGCATGCCTGCCTTCTACGCACGAAACTCAACCTGTTCGAAAATGGATGATTTTTTTGCTTGTGTATGTCGATCCTCTTTATTTGCAGAGTTTTAGACATTAATAGGATATTCATTTTAATAAAAGACACTTTTATATGGTGATATAAAAATGGTGAGTACTTTTAAACTATAATTTTTTATATTTATTTATTTACTTATTTATCCTTGTATAAATATATATATTATTCTAATTAATTTCTAGTTATGATAAATACATTTCAAAAAATAAGTATGCAAACTCCAAAAAACATATATTCATATTACTACCCAAACTTTAGTTCTAAGAAGGCTTGGGATTTTTAATAAGATTAATATTAAAAAACATTCATATTACTATTATTTAACATTTAAAACATATAGCATTTTATTAATAACTAAAATTATTAATATAATTATATATTTTTTAAAATTTTAATAATAGATTATATACTTAATTTTAAAATAATAAATTTATTTATATTAATAATAATTATATTATAATATATAAATATACAATTGAAAATATAAAATTATAATTAAAATAAACATTAAAAATAAAAAATAAAAAAAATTATAAAACTTAAAATTTAATCTTTAAGTATTGATGTTCCCACATTATATCTTTTAAATATTAAAAATTTGAAGTTAAACATACTTTTAAATTAATTATTTTAATGATTAAAAATTTGGATGTAGTTTTCTTTTATCAAAATGGTACCATTTTTTAGAATTCAAAAGTGTGATGCGAACATTAACTACTCTGACATATACGACATAATTGCACTGACATACTCAACATCCATGGAGAAGTGTGCAAAACTCTGATGCAAATTTTTGGCTCTATAGCAAGCACCTTTCTAGTGAGGATGAATAAAACTACTTAGTATTCATTGCATTTTGGTAATACTTGTACAAAGAAGAACATGTCTCCTATAAAAATGAATCGAACAATTAGCACTCATTGCATCTAAGTGATGCTTGTAGATGAAAGTCTCCATACTTCACCTCTGGAAGCATCACCTGGATGTAATAAGTGCCAAGTGTTTGGTTCATTCTCAAAAGAGATGGGTTCTTATTAAGCACAATTGATGAAACATCCAATTACTTTGACTCAAAAACTAAAAAGTGGAATTTTTATCACTAATGTTTTGGGTTCTTATATTGGTAGATATGAAATTAGAGTCTATTAAGCTTACTAAGTTTCATATCTTGTCTTTCCTTTCGATTATCATTAATCACATCATATTCTATTTTTCTTACAATTAAATTCATATCTTGTCTTTCCTAATTTCGATTTTCATTAATCACATCATATTCTATTTTTCTTGCAAATAAAATTTGATTTTTTTATAGATCCCATCAAATGTGTAATTTTTATAATTATTATAACAATTTTGAATGCATTGCATTCACTTTTTCAAATTTGTGGGAAATTTTAGTCTCATTTTCAAAAGTCTTTCAATAGAATATCTATATATACTTTTGATTTATGTTAATATCATATTTTCACACTTTACTTTATTATATAAAAATTTATATACATTTATGGATTTTTTTCCCCTTTTCTCCTATAATATATTACGTTGACCATGACACATCTATATATGTCAACCACCAAATATTGTACTATGAGGTGATTTAGATTCTCATCATGATATTGTAAGCAATATAATTATACTAATTTTCAATCCTTATAATTATAATTAAGGAAAAGTGGACTAGACTGCAGTCGATTTTAATGTAATTAGAACTATTATTTGTTAAGACCCGTACAACAAATTTTGTTAATTATAATTTGGCTAACGAATTATTAGTGACTAGTTATTTAATCATTTAATTAGTCATTTATTTGATCATCTGTTTAGTCATTTTTATTTGTCTACACTTGTGGTTTTATCTTATGATCAAATTAGTCACGTATTTAGTCATTTATATTTGTGAAGTACAAAACATTAGTGGAATATGATCAATTTTAGTCATGTGACTAAAAGTTTTAGTCATGTAGTCACATATTTGCCAAAATGTACTAGTGTACGAGGCCATTAACTTCAATGACATACATTGTTTGCCAAATGTTATACGAGAAAAAATAATAAAGGAGATACCAAAATTTAGTGAGAAAAAGTGTCAATCAGTAGACACGCACCTTCAAAGATTCAATGATCTAAGAGATGATTATGAAATTGATCATGACGATGTTGTCACGATATTATTTTTCTAGTCTTTGATAGATGATGCACTAGACTATTTTTCAAAATTGTTCTAGATTCAATCAACACTTGGAGAGAGTTTTAGTCAGCATTCAGTGATCAATTTGGTGAGAAATGTTTTGTGTCTATAGTGTTAGATGATTTCATGAATTTTTATATCAAAGATGACCTGAGATCATTCATGAATTCAATCTTAAATCCATAAAAGCCTTGAAGAAGATCCCTGAGAATTTTAGACCGCACGATGTAATGTCATTGGTTATATACTAGGGTGATTGGCAAAGAAATAAAGAACCTCAAAGTTTGCATCAGAAATTTCAAATGGCAATGGACATAGAATGGATAATGAAATTTGGATTGGTAAAGTTTCATAACTCCGAATTCATGAGTCCTCAAAGAACAACATATGCAAGTGAAGATAATAATTCAGACGTGAGTAATAATATCCCAAACAATTATCATCCTACTATCCAGGTTTATACATCTCCCCAAAATGTTGATTAAATCTTTCATGGCGCAAACCTTGAGCCAAGAAATGAGGTAATGCATTTGAATGATGTAAAAATATATCACTTTGTACCTATGCCTCATGTATTAACATCTAAATTAATGAATACATCAACCACATGAAGCATGTATACCTGAAATTAATGTTTCAAGTGGTTATGAATATGTTGCCCCAACACAAGTACCATCAAACACTATAAATTGGATTGCATCTTAGATCTCTTGTTAGTAAAAAAATCATAATAGGATATATATATGGGTGATAATTCTAAGCCCATATATGATCAGACTAGTTTTAATAACTCTATTAGGGTATGCAATAGTGATATGTCATAGATCCATTTACAACCATTTGATATAGACATTTCAAATGAGTTTCCCAAAGATTCTAGTTATTGTGAAAGATATGATCCATAATGTGACATGTAAGGAGTGTGTGATTATGATCATAACTATGAGAGTGTGGAAGAAATGGTTTGTAATCATCATTACCAATATGAGATATATTCAAAATTGTCTACCATGTTGAAGGCAACTGAATCAATCAATTAGTGATCTGCTGATCACAAAACAAAGAAATATGCAAAAGCCCCAAATTGCCTTAATAAAAAGAGAGGCTGGGAAACCATTATATAGAAGATTAAGAGAGAGGTGACATTATGGAATTCAACCATATTCACCAATATTCCAAATACAATCATAAAGAACTGCAACTATCAACTACAAACATAAATACATGCAACTGTATAATTAATACCAGACTGTGCAGTCATTAAGGACTGCAGGTAGGCCCCAAAATGGGCATTATTGCTATCATTCGCCCCCATAATGACCATTGGGAAGAACATGAAGTAGATCTCTGAGCTTCTGGAACCTTTCACGAGCTAGAGCCTTTGTGAAGATATCTACAATCTGATCTTCTGTACTGCAGTACACAATTTTGATCAAACCTCGTTGAACCAATTCCCTGATATAGTGATGTTGTATCTCAATGTGTTTGGTTCTACTATGAAATATTGGATTCTTTGTCATTTGTATAGCACTCTTTTTGTCACACTACAACAAGGTACGTTCACTCTGAATCTGGTGTAAGTCTTCTAGTAGTCTTCTCAACCATATAGTTTGACAAGCTGTTGATGTTGCAGCTTTGTATTCTGCCTCTGCTATAGAAAGTGATACTGTCACTAGTAGAATTTGGGCAAATAAATGACCAGGTGACTAAAAATTTTAGTCACGTGACTAAAAATGATCATGTTCTACCATTTTTTTTAGTCATGTGACTAAAAATGATCATGCTATACAAATATAAATGACCAAATAAATGACCAATTTGGTCACCGGGTAAAATCACATCTAAAATGACTAAATAAATGACTAATTAATTAGTTACCCTAATAAAAATGACTAAATGAATGATTAATACTCCTTTACACATTAACATTTGATAATATCATATACTTATATTCTTGGAAGTTGCATTTCACCAATAATGTGTGTTCGCCAATAGACTTATTGTGCGAACATTATTCCAACCACTATTTGCCAATATCTTTAAATGGTAACTATATTAAAAATTTATCTAAACGTTTTGCAATTAGAATTTATATAGATCAGGTGCATATAATTCATAGACATAATCAAGGTTTTTTAAAGTATTATTTGTGGTAGTAGATTGGTTACTATACTGTGGTAGCTATCAAGAGGGGAAGCATTTAAAGCTCTGCAAGGTATTTCAATTAAAAACTAAAATTGTGTAGCTTTGATTTGATTTTTATATGTTATTGAGCTATTATTCCATGTCATTTGTTCCTTTCCAGTTTCAAATTTCAAAATTTTTGTTCAATTTGTTATTTCTCTTTTGGGTTTCCTTTGGCATAGATGCAATTCTTTCATAAATTTACCTAGGACCATTAGTACATTTTGGCAAATATATGACTACGCGACTAAAACTTTTAGTCAAGTGACTAAAACTGATCAAATTCCACTATTTTTTTGCAATCACAAGTATAAATAACTAAATAAATGACCAAATAAATGACTAATTAAATGACTAAATAATTAGTCACCCAAACAAAAATGACTAAATAATTAGTTACTAAAACAAAAATGACTAAATCAATGATTAAATTAATTGTTAGCGCATTTTCCCCCAAAATTAATCAATGAGGATCTAGGGGTAGCAACCTGATAATAGGGTCAATGTGCATCTACCTCGAGCATAAACTCCCAACCCCACATGATGATCTAAACAACCTTAGAGAGCAATCACCTAAACAATATTCACACAAACTGAATGCAAATATAAATATGGAGAGTTCAAGCCAAAATAGTTTCCTGACTAGATGTTTTTTCTAAGAATGTTAAAGAATCATTTGATTCTATGCCTTCAATTTCACATGATCTTTTAAGTAATTTAAAGCAGACGACAATCATCCTATACACTTCTTTTTTGTTTCGAATTTTATCAAAATACGTATAGATTAATCCCCCTCATGAGACTAAAATGAAAATTATGCATACTAATTAGATCCCATTTTTCTTTGTCATAGCATCACACTTAATCAATTTATTGTTCATGGATGTTACAAAACATATGTATTGAGTAAAGGGATTTTTTGTATTTGTCACTTACATTAATACATTCTTTATTAGTCTCTTCAAAATTGAGGCACTCCAAATTAACTGATGTAAATTGTCATAAACTTTTGAGAACTCCCCTCTTCATCCTCTCCACACTGTTTGCAAACTCAAACTCCCCCTCAATTACACCACCTGTTTTATTTACTCTGATAATAAAATTAATTATAAACAATTTGTAAAACATCACTTTTAATTAATATTTTACATTATATTATATACAAATAAAAAATATAAGTCACACACCCCTTTATTTTTGTATTATATAAAAAACATAATATATTTATTAAGTGGTTATTAAACATCACTTAATAAAATTATTATTATTTCCAAATTTTAAAAATGCAAAATAAATAAACATTAATACATTAAGTGGCTAGTCCACCTTTTTAAAAAAAAATTCAATACCACACAAAAGTATTAGTTGAGCGCCAAAAACATAATGAAAAAGCAAAAAATTGCCTTTGCTCGATCAAAACACTAACCCATTTCTACTTTTCATTTTAGTTTCTCAGCTTGCTCTTGCTCTTGCTCAACTTGTTATCGTTGTGAAGACTAGGGCTTGCAATCTTTACAGCTGTCATGAAGCCATGTTTTCCATCCATTGAAGCAACATGGGTAGCAGTTAAAGGTCCAGCAGCATCCTGATGCACCAGTTAAAGATCAAGACCCGGTAACATACATATATGGTAGCATATCCAACAACAGAAGCAGTTCAAGATCGATAGCTAGCATCAGTCTTTTATCTGGTTTAAGTACCTGTGGAAGCGTTCATTTAAGCACCACCACTAGCAGCTCAAGGAGCTAATCATATAGGTACATCCTATTTGAAAAACCTGTGCATTCTACCCTTACAAAGAAATGATGAAACTTTCAGATTTTTACGCTTTAAGCTTTGTTAAATGCAAAGATAATGGGAAAATCATATATTTTTTGTGTGTTCTTGCCATGGTTTTCTTGCAAAATTTTCTTCTTTGTTTCTTGTTAAAATAAAACTTACAAAATCTGTGTATCTTTGACCTTCATTTAAATGATTACTGCTATTCATTATTTTAATTTCTTTTATACTGGTCACACCCTTCTTTATTTAGTCACCAATGAACTATTATTTATAAGGGAAAATTAAGATCTGTTCTTAGACACCATTGTTTTGCCTTATTTTTATCACATACATTCTCACTATTTCTTGCACTTTGATCTTGGTCACTGCTTTTAGATAGATAAATCTTCACTTCTTTTTGTATCTTATAACATGTTTTTCTTAAACCACATATATGATGATTCTTTCCACAGGACTAATCAATACACTGAAGGTGTTTGGATTTGTTCATTCTCTAATTTTAATTATTTATTTCTTTACATCAAAATCACTATTTTATACACTGGAAATCATTATTTTGAGCCTTCAAAATAGTGACCTTGTTGCGTAAATTTTTATCTTATTATCTTTGAATATGAAACTCCCTTTCTACTTATTGAAATGAAACCTCATGCATTATCAAACTTCTAATAACAATTTTATTCATTGCATATAGCACTACCTTTTCATCTTTCTAAAACTAATTTTTTCCTCATCATATTTGTGCTCTTCATTCTCCTGGTCATCACAAATTTAAAACCTTGCCTTGAAACCATCATTATAATCTTGTTATTTTATAACTACTTTGAAAGTCTTGATATCATTGTTATCATCCATCATTTATAACCATCTTCATGTCTCTTTGTTGTGTCTTTCAGCTCCTTGGATTCACATTGATGCAATATTGATAACACCATGACTGATATTTTGAAACATCTATCATAAGCACCTCACTGTTTGATGAAAATTATCATATTGCAATAACATGTTTTCCACTTGGTGTTGATCCTTGAATTCTTATGATAGTAATTTTCATTGATACTGTAGCATTATAGTTATATATGTTGATGTACCTTGTAGTCCTCGTCTTAACTATTCCTCTTGTTGTCTATAGCCAACAAGGTTCACCTGCACTTCCATCTAGAAGCAAAACTTAAATTATGCATCGATATTTTATTTTTGAATATTGATTTTCATATCTATTATGACAATTGAATGCATTGTACATCCTTTTTCTTTACCATCATGCCCCTAGGCTATACACGTTCTATAATATTTGTACCTTCATTGAAGTTAACAAAATGCCTATTTTCTCATCACTTGAAATTACCATAGTAGGCTTTAGAAAATGTAATGTTTGATTTATATTCTTTTTGGATTCCTATGGGAGATAAATGTTTGAAGAACTTGCATAGACTGATTTTTTATATTGTGATTTTAGGCAGAAGACACTTGTGCTTCAGACACACTATAGCGCATGCAACATAGTTCAAAGAAAGTTTTGTGGAGATTGTCTGTTTATGAGGTAAATACATAAATAATTTATTCTTCCTGTTATAGAAAATATAGGAGGATGGAATCTTGACATTTTATCAAAGAAATGAGAATCAGAATCGGATCGGAATCATTTTGGCCAAATTGAATTGCGAATCGGCCATGAATCGGCAAATTTAAAAAACCCTAGATTTTAACAATTTAAAACTTATTTCAGGCACCCTTTATTGAATATAACTTAAACATAGTATAACATCATCAAATAGAAGCTAACATACATAAACAAGGAACATAAATGATAAATCCATCACATATGCTACATGTAAAATGTAAATTGTTGCTGAACTGGAGTAAATAGAAATCTGAAATCATATTATCATAATGAGTCAAATTATAGAATGTAATATCAAATATGTATGTGAGATGAAGATTCATAAGACATCAAATCATAAATGTATGTAAGATGAAGATCCATGAAACATATGTCTATCAGTAAACTGTAATAGTATTAGTCTGTAAACAAAATGAAAAAACAAGGCTATAGCTCAAGCCTCATCATCATCCTCATCGTCATCCTCTCTTCTACTCATACTAAGCAAATAGAAGACCCTTAATTTATATATATATATATATATATATAGGATCAGATAAGACTCCATTGTTACAGAATTATTCTAGATAATGTTAGGTTCATATATTTCTCTAGCATGTTATCTACCTTGTACGGGCATTCAGTTTGTGTGAGGTCAAGTGCTACTATAACATTGAATGTTCTTTTCTGTTGAAGGATCATGGTTGAGGATTCTATTGTTACCATGGTTTGAATTTGGATCATTGTGGTGATTAAATGGCTAGGACCTGGCCTCACAGCTTCACCAAATCCCAATGGACAACATGTCGTAGAATATTTTTTATTTTCATTGGTGAGCTTCAGGATTTTCAGCCTGGCCTAAGTCTAGGGGATGTCACTAGGGGTCAACCTACCAAATCGATATATTCAACTTAGAAACTACTTATTTAACTTAGAATCCACTTACTCAACTCGTATCAACTTAGAAGTCATGATGGAAGTCCAAGAGAACCTTATGGCCTTGCCATTAGATAAAAATATCATTGACAAAAATGAGGGTTCGTGTGTCTGTCTATAAATATATACCAAAAAATAAGAGAAATATATATAATTGTAAAACTAAATCATTTCTTAGTACGAATATATGATGTCTGATCCATTAATTTGGTCCATTACTATTGATAGTTGGTAACATCATCTAGAAAACTATTTTGTATGCTGTGCATTTTCAGGGTGTTGGCTGATTGGAAAAAAATAGAAGGTATAAAAACACACTTAAGCAGCTACATGGAAACATGGGATAAGTCAGCATCCCTGCTGACTTAAATTAGAAACTGGTGGGGAATTTAGATGTAAAAGTAACCATTGGAAGCTACTGAGAAACTGTGACAGATAACAAAGGTATGTTAATTACTGCTATGAAGCTGTCAATATGGCCTTTTGCAACTTCTTATCCCTCTCAAGTCAGTTTTAAGTTAATCTAACTCAGCCAACAACATGAGACATCTTCAACATATATTTCACGTAGTTGTAAAAAGAACAACAAACATAATATCAACATTAAAAGACTACACTATCCCACTCTGACTAAGTCAGTATTCCTGCTGACACAAAATAGACACCGATGGGAGGTTTAGATGTAAAAGTCTAAGCTATTGAGAAACTAATGACGCGTATGTAATGTGCTGCTGGCAACTATTTATACCCCTGCTTAAAGCCACTAGTAAGTTATTATAATTCAACTAATAGCTTCAGGTGTCTTCCAAATTCCTGGTGATCCACTTAACACATTGCAAATTTGCTCCATATTCTGTCAAGATATGTAAAACCTACACTTCAAGATGATTTTTATGTCTGCATATGCAAATTTTTTAATTTTTCTGTTCTTTCGGCACCATTCTTCTATTTTAATGATCTACTTTGCTAGGTTCATTTTATGCTTGTTGATTTGTCAGGTGTGCATGCAGCAGCTTATTGGGTTTCCTTGTTTATCTTTTCCTGACTGTTTTGTTTTGTACTGTAGTTGTCTCTAGTTCTTGGTTAGGCCATAATATTGTGTTAAAACTTTAAAGCTTACAATTCATTAATATGGATCTAAACATTCAAGATCAACTTTGAGGAAAATTTTATATTCTGCTAAGTTGACACTATTATGCTGTGTATGCTCATCTCTTGAAATTTTGATTATCAAAATCATGAGAACTGTTTTTGGAGTTTAATATTTTCATGGTAATAAGGATGTGCCCGTTATAAACATATATCCATTACCACCCCAACACAACTCCAACACACAAAGCTGTAAAAACTGTACCCACTCACGTTATACTGTTCAAGAGACTGAAGAGCATTCTTCTTTAGCCTACCACTCTACATTTTACTATGTACTACATTAACTAGGTATATTCAAAGGAATATGCTAGTATTTAAAAAATCAATGGAAGAGAATAAATAGAAAGATTCATGGATGATAAATACATGGTGGAAGTGAATATAAATAGGAACTATAAAGATGCGGCGATTGTTGTAAGAGCATCATTCTTGAAGCACATGAAGAAGATACACCATAAGATTGTGTTAAAACTTTAAATCTTACAACTCATCAGTATGGATCTAAACATTCAAGATCAACTTTGAGTAAAATTTTATATTTGCTAAGTTGACACTATTATGCTGTATATGCCCATCTCTTAAAATTTTGATTATTAAAACCATAAGAACTGTCTTTGGAGTTTAATATTTTCATGGTAAGAAGGATCTCATCTGATTAACATTCATAGCGTTTTCAAGGGTGTCAACACTTTCATTCTCAATATGATGATGACTTGTCATAGTTTGATTAATGGCAGCAGTTTTTTGATCGGTGAATGGTATCTTTTATTTTTTATTATTAAACCAAGATTTTGAACCTGGCCCAAACCAGGGGGTTGTTACTAGAAACGAACCAACTCCCCAAAAGACAAGGCAACCAAGTGATAAGACCCATTAACAAGTCTTCAAATTAAGTATTTATAATTGCTCTGTTTTTAGTCTGTGAGCAAAGAGTCACGTCAAAGACCCCTTCCTTCTTCACTTTCTTATCCCACTTCCCTTTAACTGCTTGCCAACCTTCTTCCAATTTCACAGTCTCCTTCCATCTTGAAGAATCACCAGAAGAGGGAAAAGCCTCCCATCTTGGCTACAATGGCATTCAGCTGTTGTCATTCCCGTGTTGCCAAATCGACACCCAATATTGACACTACCCTTTCTCGAATGCTCTATTTATCCCAACTCAGAAGTAGTGTCCTTCCTCTCCTTATTCGTAATTTGAGAACCAATTTGGTTAATATTCTTTTGTTCCATTGTACTCTTCTTCATAGAAGTATTTTTGTTCATCTTTAGCATTAAGCTTAACAATTAGAATTTTGTTTGTTAGTTTTACCCTATTAGTTGAAGATCCACACCAGCATGTCTCAACATTGGTAGCATCCTCCCAGATCAAACACCAGTAACTTCGTGATTGAAATATGACAGTATATCTGAGAAATGTAGATGATCAAAAAGGACATGCGAGAATGCTTTATATAGTATGTGAAATCATCTTAATTATAAACAATAAATAAACATAAGCACTACTGACAATAGAACATTTTGACAGTGAAGATTATTAACAAGTTACATGACAGTTAAACAGATTTATTTGAGACAAGCATTTGGCAACTATCCAACTTCCCATGATTATCATAATTCATATAAAACTATTTAGATGAGTTGTTGCAATTCAAGATACATTTTTATATCGCTTGAAGGTGTCTATTCTTCCTCTATATTACCCTCCTATAGATCTATTTCAACTAATATGCATTCAAATGTGCGTTGTAAAAGATTTCAAGAGATAAGAATGATGGACAAGCTGTATTAATGCAAGTTGTAGCCACATATAAGAATGACAGACAACGAGTTTAATGGAATGCGTCTGATATGGATGATACCAAACTAAGTGCTTCAAGAGCACTGGTAGCACTTGAAAACGCTATTGTTGCTCGCACAGGTTCTATAGATGAGATAGGAAAGTATGTTACTAAAGCAACATGTTGAAGGTTTATTTCATGATAATAGCATTCTCAAGCAAGCTGTTTCCATACAACATGCGTGTCAAAGAGCATGAGGAAAGGGGGCGAGAATTGCAGAATCTGAATACAGAAAATGCTTAAGAAAATGTGACAAGGTCAGTCTTAAGTGCAAGTGGAATGCAAGGGAATTTAGTTAGCTTATAGACAGAGTCATTAAGAAAATGAGGACATTCCAAAGCATGAGTGGAAATTCATAAAAATGGTAGCATGATCAAGACCAAGTGATACCACAGTCATGAGAGCTTATGACAATGAGCACTATGAGGAATGGATTTCACAATGAAAGAGTATGCAAGTAACAATGATAATGAAAGATCATGAGATATGCAAGAAAATTTATGTAGATGAATTGGGTGGACTCAGAACCAGGACACCTTAAAACTGATCCAAAGTTGGGAACTTGCAAAGGGTTTTCAAAACACAATTCACCATGGCGACAAGTGGTCATGCCAACAAGGTTAGGAGGCCCAGCACAAAGGAAACCAACCACTCTATGTGGAACCAATGATCTTTTGACATTCATGGTATGAAAGGACACCAAAAAACATGTTTTAACTCTTGGCATCAACCCAAATCACTCAATTATGCCACTTCCTTCAATGAGGGCAATTAGGCCTACTAGCCCTGTCCACCCGAGCTTAGGCTTTCAACTCCCAATCACATACCTTAGAGACTGATGAATAACCTTGTTTGACACATTTTGACATGTTACAACACATACTCAAACTTGACACCGTGATCATTTGAAACTACTGATCAAAAGTTGACTGTCACAGGACTTTTAAGGCCTAATTAGGCCACTTTTACACAGTAACTACCACCAAATTACATTACCCAACCAAGCCAGCAATGAGGAAGGTGGAAATAAACTCCAAACCTTCAAATACACCGGCCTCTAGTACCAAAACCTTTCAAATTTGCACCAGATCAGAAAATTGCACTCACAGTCATGAAAAATCAGACTTGTTACCCTCCAAACCTGACCTAGGGCATCATTTTTCTTTCCGTAGACACCATCTTCTACTCCATAACCACCATAGTATTTTATAGGGGCCTCTGAACTTCCATTTAACCCATTTCTATATTTTTACCATGGTTGAAAGAGGTGAAGTCCAATTTTTTAATACAAACCTCAAAAACCCTATGTTCAGGACAGTTTTTAGAAATGGGCTTGTTTGACCCTTTAAAAGGCATTATAAAAATTACTGGTAAAAAGAAAGTTTGTTCACAACATCAAGCTCTTTCCACCCATCCAATTCTCAGGTCCATAAAGGTCTGTATATGGCCATAATAACACGTTTTTTGATTGCAAATTCTGGAAAACATTTTCAGAATTGACTGCCTTCACCAAAATGGGTGTAACTTATTCAATTCTTAATAAAGAATTCTCAAACCAGATTAATTTGAAAGTAGACTCTCCCCTTTTCACTTGCAGCTAAGTCTCAAGGCAATATGATTCCATACGAGGCCGTACAATGCAGAAAATCAGAGAAAAAAGCAGGGAAAAATAGATTTTTGTATTATTAATGCTTCTCCAACTTCAACAACCACCCTGCCTTTGAACATTTTGAGGCTTTAAATGCTCGTTTACATTCATTCCAATGGTTCCCAATAGTTATTTGAAGAGGGTAACCGTTGGAAATTAAAAGATTCACTTTATGAAGTGGAAACTTTATGAAGTTTCTTGTAAGTTTCATTGTAAGGATGGATATTCTCATGTAGTTTATTGAAACCTCCTCATGCTGTCAGTAATCTTCACAGGAGTAAAGTCACAACTTCTAATTTTGGTACAACTTATAAGCAAATTAGCCCGAATGCTTATATGCCCCAAATTGACTGAGATTGACTGGTTTGATTATCAAACTAGGCTATCAAGAATGTTGCAGTGCAGCATGCCCAATACTCAGATTTTTATATCTCTAAGAAGGCTTCTTCACCTTTAGGTAAAGACCATAGGCCAGGCTTCAATGTCTTCAAATTGTGATCTTTATTGTACTATAGAAAAAGAGTTGAAGATGACTAATAATAGAAAATGCAGTCTTTTCATCAAAGAATGAAGTCTAAGGACACTAGTTCAATCGTTGAGGATTCACAGGATGCGGATGATATGTAGATTGAAAGAGAGATTCCAAAAGTAATTTAACAAAAATGGTGCTCATGGAAACTCACATAGAACATGGGGAAAATGCTGTCAGGTCAGTTTGAATGCAAACTTGTGGATTTGAAAGGAGTCATTGACTTGATAGAAAAAGCCATGATTGAGAGATTGCAAATGCTCTAGTGGAAAGAATCTGTTGGTCTGGTCTTGTTGGTGGAATGGTTTAGTGTCTCAATATTTTCAGTGTGTTTTTAATAGTTAAAATTTTAACATTAATCCTTTTCATGGACTGAGTATATTAGAAAAGCAGCCCGTTTGAATTTGTTATTTTTATTAACAATCTAACAAAGCTTTAAATAGAATGAGTGTTTTAATTTTTATTTGGAACTTTACATATATGTAACTTATATTATTGATGGCTAGAGGAGGACAATAAGTAGTTCATGCAGTAATGATGATAATCAAATCTATTATCATTTGTAGGCTGCTCTGAAGTAAAAACTATTTCAAGTAGTAGTTGTTTCTATTTCTTTGTCTTTTTTGGAAGCAACAGCTGGGATTCACATCTATAACAATGTATTAATGCTTGCACCTTTTCCATTCATTGCAATGCTATCCTTTTCTAACTATCCTTTATAAAACTCACTATTTAGTCATTGGATATTTGCGAATGCTTGGTCATAAAATTGGCTATTTAATTTAAATGAATACAGGCCCATTCACTCAGAGGGTCTTGCTGACTTTGGAGGAAAAGCATATCCCATACAACAAGAAGTTGATAAATCTCAGTGATAAGCCACACTGGTAATTCATCAATTTTTATGTGCAGTTCTATTTTTTCTCTTTTGGTTGAGAAATATACGTGTAAGCAATTTATACCAGCATGTTTACAAGTTTTGGGGGCTAATCTTATGATAGTGGTAAATAGGTTTTTTACAAATTAGTCCTGAAGGAAAATTTCCTCTTCTAAAGATTGATGACAAGTGGATTCCATATTCTAATGCCTTGTTATTCCTCTCTACTTTAGCATTAAATTTCTGATGAAATTTTAATACGAAGGTTAGAAATGATGGGATATTGCAGATCTACAAGAGATGTGTATATGGTGAAGTTAATCTTACTAACATTTAATAGATGACAAAAATTAACATTGTGCATCTAACTTCCATAAAACAAAATAGAAGCTCATAGCTGCATGCAATTGTGAAATACCATTTTTGAAAGTTATATCTATAACTAATCAAAAAGTAAAATTTGGGTTTTCCTATATTTTTCTCCCATAATAGTCATTAAACTTAGAAATTTTATTTGGATTTAGAAGTTCAATATTAATTCTAAAACATCAATTGGCATAAAAGCCATGTTTGAGTGTAATAAGCATTCCTAATACAGCGGATCATACAGCGGGAAGACAGACTTCACCTTTAATTATCTACAATACTTGTCTGATGGAAGCTCTCTCCTCCGGCTGAGGATTGCAACACACCAATACCAATTTGAGCATCTTCTCCGTCTCATCCTCAATAAATTCACCACCAAGATTGGGATTTGCTGTATCTGTGAGCCTAATTTTTGCATCTGTGAGCCATATATGCGTATTCATATTTTTGGTAATATGCATTCTTGAGGGTATCGCTATAAACAAGGCATGGCTCCACTTTTCAAAACCCTCCCAGCTAATCTAGGTTTTTTGTAATGCTAATAGTCGCAAGTCATTACTTAATATTCTGTATATATTTTCTCTTGAATTGTAAATTGCCTTTCCATTTTGGTTCGGAGATTTCTCCCTTTTAATTATTGTTTGGTAATTTTCCTCATTTTAATCATAGCGAGATCATGGATATAAGGATTCGATATGGTAATTTAATGCCGCATTCAGAGTCCAAAACCATCTGCTGGGCTACATCTATAGAGCAACTAGAATTTTAGGTTCAAATGGGCCCTTATTTGATTTGCTATTTCATTTTTGAGATGCTGCTTGTCACAGATTTCTCTCCAAATTTGTAGACACATTGCAGGTTCCAATCTCGATAGCTTTGTTTCTTTTCTACTCATTTCTCAGCTAGACTATATCTATAGAGAAACTAGCATTTTAGGTTCAAATGGGCTCTTATTTGATCTACCATTTCATTTTTGAGCATCCAACAGTAAGATGTCTCAGGGTTTTTTAAGTAATCTAAAATTTTCTTCCTCATGTCTTCATATTAAAAGTGTTTTGAAGGCCATTTTTTGTTTATTTAGTTTTTCTGGTGGAGTATATTATGTTATTGGTAGATGAGTTTTCAAGTTACAAACTAAAGAGTTGTTTTGGGTATATCACACATTTTCATACTCCTAATCTATCTAGCTTGAAGTCAACAAGTTTAGTCCTAATAAGTTTGAAGCTCCTTTTATCTCAATTTCCTTATTATTGCAAAGTCAGGTTATACCTTTATAAATTATTTATTTTGATTTTATTATGCAACTAATATCAGAGACTAGCCAGTCATTTTTTTATGCATTGATTTCACATAGGAAACATTTTTTTTAAACTCTTCAATAGCCAGAAATATGATCATTATGCATGATACAAACTTGATTTCTTTTTCTCTTTAATTAGATGTTCTTTCATAATCTCAGAATATCAAGAAAATCTGAGAACACCCAAGTTCTTTCTTCTCTTCTCTGTTAGTATTTTCTGGGCATTATATTGCATACCATGCCTAAATATTAAGAGTATGAGCTCTCATAAGGTAATGGCTACAAACCCTCGATTCCTTAGATTGTGATCTTTTAATATATCACATGGATTGGAACTTGATGATAGTTTAGACAAGCCTTCGAATTTGGAGCGCATTTCTGATGGCTGCAAACCCATCATTCCTTTTAATAGTGGTGGTGAATAAATTTTTCATTTTGAGTATGTCACTTTCAAGGGCATTTTCAAATAGGCCCACTTTGTAGGATTTTATATTTGAAGTATAATGCACATGCTAGAGATGGTATTTATTTTTTGTCTCATCAGTTTTTTTTTAAATTTCAATTCTAGGAAAATTATTTTCCCAGAATTTTAAAATTAAATTTCTGTATAGTTTTTATTTAAAAATCAGGCTTGTTTTCCACATTCCTTATTAGAAATGGTTTCACATCTTCCAAGGGTTGAATATACATGTTACAACATAATAAACATGTTCAAGGTGCTCACAAATTTCTTTGGGAATCCAAAAACTTAAATCTCTAATTTGGACAGTCATAGTCATACTTTTCCAATGACATGACAGTGACATACAAAAGACTCAATCTTCATTGCTTTAACAAACTCCAAACATGATAAGAAGTTACAAGGATCCTAGACACAATCTCCTATCAACCTTACCTTCAAAGGGCATTGAATTAATATTCCAGTCTCTGCAAACTTTAGTATTCGCTGCAAACTGGGGCCATTGTTGGGCATGTTGCTGCTACTTCTATTGAAGTTTTAGGTGGAGCCTTTCTTGCCTAGTATATTTCAGAAAAAATGGTTAGTATTATTTCTCTCTCAATCCTTGCATGCTCTGTGAATTTGTGATTTTCACCAACATATTTGAACAATATATCTCAGGTTGGCTACATGGGTGGTATATTGTTCCTTTTATTTCCTGTGGCAACACTCTTGGGAGCTTTCTAGACTGGAAGACAGGTGTATTTTATTTCCAACAACAGAAAAGCACTTAAAATCTTAAAGGATTTCCATCTCACCTAATTGAGCCCAGCCAGGCAAGGCAGCCTAAATGACCTGAGCGAGCAGGTCAGAGCCATCAAAATTAAGCAAGTGAGAACAGCCCAAGCTAGTTCCCTAATTCTCTGATTGAACAAGTTGCTTAAGAAACAAGGAAACATATAATAAATAATTTATATTATCCAAATATGACTACATTAAGGTCAAAAGTAAGGTCAGCATCATGTAGTCATATTTGGATAATCTAAATTATTTATTATATGTTTCCTTGTTTCTTAAGCAATCTGTTTAATTAGAGAATTAGGGAACTAGCTTGGGTTGTTCTCACTTGCTGAATTTTGATGGCTCTGACCTGCTCGCTCAGGTCATTTAGGCTGCCTTGCCTGGTTGGGCTCAATTAGGTGAGATGGAAATCCTTTTAAGATTTTGAGTGCTTTCCTGTTGTTGGAAATAAAATACACTTGTCTTCTAGTCTAGACAGCTCAATAGAGGGGAAATTTTTCTATTATGTAAGCCCTACTGTTTCTTTTTTTTTAACTGTATGTACACACCTTTGTGAGGTGTCATTAAGGGTTTAACACTTTAAGAAATAGTTGCCACTATATATGAGAACTCTTTTTCTTGTTTTTCAGCTTCCTTTGTGACACAGTCAGGAGTTTGTGGAACTGTACAAGTGATAGAAGCTTTTGATGCATGCTCACCTATTGTGAACAAGTCAATGCCAGAGGAAGATACAAGCACACAATTTGCACTTATTAAGAGAGGAAACTGCACTTTTGACTTAAAAGTACGGAATGCACAAGCAGCTGGTTTTCATGCAGCTATTATCTACAACAATGAAGATGGTGACCATTTGATTGAAAGTACGTTATACTGTTTAGTACCGCTCTCTTTTATTTGGCTTATGTTATTATTTCAATTTATTTGGGTGTATTTTTCAAGCAGAGCTAAATTGGAAGTAAGCTGAATTGTTGGACAAGATAATGCAAATGTTGTGTATTTCTTTATTTGATGGAATTGTAGATGCTTTCTAAGTTCAGGAGGCCTCTTCTGGCTAAACATCTGGTTCAAGGATCCATGCATATGCTTTGCAAAACAATGCATAATGTGTTACGTCTAGCTTCTATTAGCTGTTATTTTTCTTACTGGAATGTAGGAGGTGTGCATGTTGTCATCTGCAAAGGATTTTAACCTCATTCTCTTGCTTATCATGCATTGCACTATTTAGTTTTATTTCGATTGTATTAATTTTTCCTATGCATTCTGAATGGAACTATTTTTTTGAGGGAAGCAAAAAGGGAAAAAGTAAGGTTAGCATCATGTAGTCATATTTGGATAATCTAAATTTTTTATTATATGTTTCCTTGTTTCTTAAGCAGCTTGTTCAATTAGGGAATTAGGGAACTAGCTTGGGCTGTTCTCACTTGCTTAATTTTGATGGCTCTGACCTGCTCGCTCAAGTCATTTAGGCTGCTGAGCTCAATTAGGCGAGATGAAAATCCTCTAAGATTTTGAGTGCTTTCCTGTTGCTGGAAATAAAATACACTCATCTTCCAGTCTCGACAGCTCAATAGAGGGGAAATTTTAATATAATCTGAGACCAAAAACTTACATAACTTTTCCTTGTATTCTCACTTTTTCATTTAGAGAGTATATATCAAATGTAGTTGCAACCGCTTTATTTGGCATGTATGAAAAAAATGGAATCATAGACAAGACATTTGAACTATTTGATAGAATGCTAGAAAAATATGTCATCTCATGGAATGCAATGATTGCTAGATATTATAGAAAATGAGGTAGATAATCTAACAGAAAGTCTGATGTTCCTTTCCCACTTAATTAGAGACATTCACAATCTTTTGCATTTGGGATTTATTAATTATCTTGGAGGAAATAGACTACCAGTACAGTGGTACACGCAACAAACAAATCTACATAAAGTATATGCACAAGCTTAGTGCAAATTTATTCATTATTTTCATCTGCGATAGTAAAATCTTAGGAGCTTGTCTATTTTGGATATTTAGAGCATGGTTCAATGCTATTGGAATCAATATTTGTACCAAGTTTTAGTACTTGTTTGACACAACCAAATTTATTATTATTTGTTTTATTAAACATTTTTTGAGTTCAAAATATTATTTGTTGTAGCTAGTAGCTAATAAGGGTAACTACTCTAGCAATATTGCACTTTAATTTTGAATATCTCAAAATTTGTAGGTTTAACAGTGAAGATCTATTATTATGAAAAATTTGGTTGGCTTCCACCAGTGACTAAAGAGAAGATTTTATACTGTGAAGAAGAATTCCATGAGTTTTTAGCAAAGTGTGGTTGGTTATCACTGCGATAAATAGGTGGGTATAAAGACATTGACTCAATGACGAGCTTCCTCCAAATGGTATGTATAAAAAAGGTGGACTTAATGACTTAGGCATTTATAAAACATGGGTTAAATAAATGTAAATGATTGATGTATCTTTTCAAGATTCCTCTTTACTCTTTAAGTCTGCTTGTGTTAACTGATCAAGGCATGCATGTGATATTATATTCAAAGGGCACACTTGTGATATTATATTCAAAGGGGACATTGGTGATGTTGAAAGATGCATAAAAAAATCAGTATTAGTACTTGCACTCTGTTATAGTTGTGTGCCACTAGAGAGTATTAAATTGGTGTCTATAACTAAAGAACTTGTCTATAAAGAACTAATAACATGAAACCTTCAATACATTAGTCTATAATAGCAATGTATTTAATGTTTCCAAATCTCAATGTCAGAGTTCATTGAGATGTACTAGTCTAGGTCTTGCTAGTTTGTATCATATGTAATTTCAAATGAATTGTCATGATTTGTGGAAGAAGTCATTGTTTCTTGGTGTAAGTATAAGGTTTTTTGAAATCTTTTGTGTCAAGGATGAAGATGCGTGAGTGTAGAACATTGGAATTAAGTGTAGATCCTAGTGAAGATTGTTAGTTTGAAGAGAGTTTTAATCTTGTTAGATGCCAATGAACATAATTTTTTTCAAGGAGATCACAAAATCTCAGTCCAAACTTTCAAGTTAGTGACAGTTATAGTGCATATAAAGATTTGTTTACAGATTCAATTGTTTTAATATCTTCCATTCCTTTTAAAGACCTGAGATTATTTTCATGAATGTTTCTCCTACTTCTTTGCTAAAGTTTCTATATTAGATTTAATGTTGATTGCTCAATCTTTTGTCAAAAACTATCTTAAAAGTGTGACAGACATAGTGGAAATTTTTCATTAATTACTTGAAGATTGTCACCATATATATTTATATTGATAACATATGATTAGTTCACTGAATGTGCTATGGCCTTGTGGATGAATGTTGACAAAGGAAAATGGCTCATCAAGGTGGACGATGAAGATATTATTGGAACTTGTAGGTCTCTTGTGCAATGACAGTCAAATTTGATTCTACGTGGCATTCAAAGTTCTTTGTTACTTATAAACCTCCACAAAATATCTTCATAACAATCTTTGACAATCAAATATTTTTCCTCATAACAGTTTTTGACATACTTTGTTTTGAATGTTTTTCATAACCATTTGCTATCATAACTCTTGAACTATAGATGAAAAAACTTGAAATCATGTTAATGGAAAGTACTAGTATACATGGTATGATTATTCTTTAAAGGGTACTAGCTCAATGGAAGAACGCCTACTTTACAAGTAGAAGGATGGTGGTTCAATTCTATCATGCCCTAATATGATTAAATATATGACTAAAAAAATGACTAAATAAATGACTAAAAATACGACTAAATAAACAACTAAATAAATGACTAAATAGACAACTAAATAAATGACTAAATAAGTGACTAAATAAATGACTAAATTAATGACTAAATATATGATTGAATAAACAACTAGATAAATGACTAAATAAATGAATAAATAAACAACTAAATAAATGACCAAATAAATGACTAAATAAATGACTAAATCAATGACCAAATAAATGACCAAATAAAGGATTAAATAAATGATCAAATCAATGACTAAAATAGTTTAGTCATAAATTTGGTCGTGAGATAAATGATCGGCAATAAACTACTACTAGTCATGTGACCAAAATTAGTCATTTATCTACAATTTTTAGTAGTTTATTTAGTCATATATTGTTGTTTTTGTACTAGTGTGTAGGTTGTTTTTGGACTTCCAAGAGAATACTGCAGAACCAAGGCTAAAAGCATAACCAGAAGTAGACTTCTGATCATCAACAGAACCTGCCCAATCTGAATTTATATAGCCAACCAATTTTTTATCCTTTGAATGCTAAAACTTGAGACCATAGCTCAATGTACTTTTATCATATCTGAGAATCCTCTTAGTTACATTCCAATGTGTTTCGTTAGGCTCTGACACGAACCTAGAGACCAAACTAACTGCAAATGTGATATCTAGATGAGTAGTAGTTAAGTAGATGAAGCTTCCAATCAACTGTCTATATAGAGTAGGATTCATTGGATTTGACACATCAGAAGTAGACAATTTAAGTCCAACTTCAATAGGTGTTGCAACTGGTTTGCAACTCTGCATTTAAAATTTTTGTAGGATATTTGAGGCATATTTTTTCCGAGACATAAATATTTCATCTTTATTTTTCCATACTTCTATACCAAGAAAGTAGTGCATTTGTCCCAAATCTGTCATTTCAAATTCAATAATCATGGTTGCTCTAAACTCTACAAATAAAGCTGGATTATTCCCTGTGTAGATAAGATCATCAACATAGAGAACGAAGATAAAAATATCCTTAGCCAAGCTTCTGATATAAAGATTTGGATCTGATTGACTTCGTGAAAAACTTTTCTGTCGTAGGTATGAGCCTATTCTTGAATACCATGCTCTTGGTGCTTGTTTGAGACCATGCAAGACCTTCTTTAATTTGCAAACATAATATTCTTTAGAAGGTATTTCAAAACCTTTAGATTGTGAAACATACACTTCCTCATCAATATATCCATTCAAGAAAGCACTCTTCACATCCATTTGATAAACTATCCAACTCTGCTGAGCTACCAATGCTAAAACTAATTTGATAGTATCCATCTGTGCTATAGGTGCAAATGTCTCAATATAATCAATACCTTCCTATTGAGTGTACCCTTTGGCTACCAATCTAGTCTTATGCTTATCAATGCTTTTATCAAATTTATACTTTGTTTTGTACACCCATCTTGTACCAATAACTTCCTTACTAGGAGGTAATTGAACCAAATCCCATGTGTCATTCCTTTTAATTGTGTCTATTTCACTATTCATTGCTTCAATCCACTCTTCTTTTTCTTGAGCTTGTTCAAATGTTTGTGGCTCATTATATTTCATGATTTGAGTCATCAATGCAAAAATTACTTTTGCTTGGGACCTTGTTGTCATTTTTTCAAAATTTAAATCCAACATAAGAGTTGATGGATGATTCTTTTCTGTTCTTGTTTGATATTTTTTATATTTTCTTTCTTCTGCACTAGATGATTCAGGTACATCTTCTTGCTCCTTTTCAATCTCATCAATAACTATCTCTTTTCCTTTTGTTTCATTGTCTTTGTTATATTCTACTATTTCATTGAATACTACATCTATGCTTATCACAAGCTTTTTCGTTATTGGATCATACAACCTGTATGATTTATTTTCATTTCCATAACCAATAAAAATGCATTTAAGGCCTTTATCATTGCACACACTAAATAGTGCACTTCTCTAAGTCATTACTTCCAAGGGAATCCATGAATGTAAAACTTTGAGAAAGCGACCTAGAGCTCCCTAGGCATGGAGTCATAGGGATGTTGATGGTGCTATTAGCTAGAGCTATTGAAGCATGCAACCTTGCTAGTAAATCACACAATGAGAGATTCAAAGAGACAAGGGCAAGAGTACCAATATCTCTAAGAATCAACAATGGAAATGCAGTGCAACTATGCTAAGAATGAAGAGGCAAGCTAAGCTATGGAAATGAAAGATTGAAGTATTACAAACCCTTGCTAATTAAGCTATGTGAGCTAATCTAGAGCATAAAGGAAATTAAGCTAGATGCCATGAAAGAAACTAAGTTATGAAAGCATAAAAATGAAGCTAAGCTAAGAATAAAAGAATGAAAGCTATGATGCAACAAAATCTCCAAAAGCTCCAAAGTCTCCAAGAAATCCTGCAGCATAAGATTAGCATAAAAAGTTCAACCTAGAATGAGAGAAGAGAGCTCTTCTTTTATAGGAAATGAGAAGGAATGGACCATGGAGATTAAAAGGCAAAAGATTTAATCAAGAGCGGAGCTTGAAAGAGAAGCAATCCATATGCACACATATTTTCTAATGAGAAAATAAGATTTGACTTTTGTGTCCATATGAGACAAAAAGTGCTTTTCTTCTTTTTATAAAATAAGAATAATGCTTTATTTGTGCAACTTAGGATAAAAGTAAAGTGGGGGCTTTTTATTTAATAAAAGGGGAGGGAATTCTTTTTAAATAAATAAAGACTTAGGATAAAATGGTTAACCCATAGAAAATAATCGAATGAATGATAGAATAGGATTTGATCAAGGAAATTGATGTAATTGAAAAATGTTGATTTTGAAAATATTGATCCAGGGATTTGATAAATTGTTGAATGAGGGCCCAAAGTCTAGGCGACCATTTTATGGTGCATACATTTTCCCCTTTGACTAGTGTGAGATCGATTTGGGATCACATGTAGTCAAAGAATAGAATTGAAATGTGAGATTGATTTGGGATCACAAAACAACCCAGATGTGTGTTCAACGGATGAGAACACATCAGGACAAGCATAAGCATAAGCTAACAAAATAAGCTGAAAGACAAGACCAACACCTGTATAGCTAGGTGATAATCAAATCTCAAATAAGAGATAAGAATTTCAAGCAAGGTTCATTGATAAGCTAAATCAAGGATTGAAGCTAATAGGTACTGCCCCCTCAGAATCGAAATCAAAATCAGGTAGAGGAGAACAATAAATTGATAAACTTGATCACGTCACTAGAAATCATAATTGACGGTGAAAGATGATAGGATAACCATCAAGAAGTGAAGAAATGCCCCAGAGAGATGAAGCGAATGAAGATGAATGAAAGATTAGAAGTTTGAAAGAGATGGGAGTGAAGAAATGAAGATGCCCCAACGAAGATCAAAGGATCAGGCCTCAAAAGGTCAGCCAACTACGCAGAAGAGGAGAAAATTTTGAAATGCAATTTTTACTATCAAGATGAACTCGGATTTCAATTACGATCCTGAAAATGGATCTAGGACATCAAAATTAGCTAGGGGTGCAATTTTTGTACAATTCTGAGGTGTTTTGAAGATTGGTTAAAAAGTCAAAATGTTATAAAAGGGGGTAAAAAGGTCATTTTCAAAATCATTTGTCTTATTGTGATTTGAGAATTTCGAGAGCTTAGAGAGAGAAAATGGCCTAGCAAGCAGTGATTTTGGTTCACAGACATCGATTTGAGCGCGCCTGATTTCATAATCCGCCTCCACAGTATGGTGTCTCGGTATGTGTTCAGAAAAACTCACCTTGTAGGTCATTTATGAGCATATATTTGTTCCACTTGTGATGGATATTTCAATTTTTATATTGTCTTGTCATATTGGTCAAAATGTATGTTATATATGCTCATGTATAATCTCTCATAGATGTATGTCTAGTTCTCATGTTTATGATATAAACTCATGTTTCTGAAAATGATCTCTTTAGGATATAGATATGATGATAAGGTTAACCCCTTTTGATGATAGGAAAAAGATGTGATGTGAAAGATGAGGAGAAAAAGACATGATCAAGAAAGATTGAAAGGTGAGTGCAGTTGACCAACAAGTCCACGAAAGATGAAAGGAGAGCTCTCTCCATATGCAAAATGCAAAACTAAATAACATGAACCTATAAATGCAAGCTACTATGAAAAGTGGTTTACTTGCAAGGTTACAAAGCTTTCAGACTCTAATATTCATCATCGAGCATTATTGGTAGTGTCGCAAGATCATACAATACATATCAGTATAATTATGTGAATCTGAATACGATTTATATCAGATAAAAATGTAGAAATCCCACCTAGGCACCAAAGACATATAGGTCAAGATGACTAGTGCAGTGAGATTACCTAAGTTTAATATGACAAGATTATATTCGCATCGAGACACAAGGAAAGTCAAGATGGCTATAAGTATGCACTTGTGAAAATAGTCAAGGATAATACCTTGTAGACCCCAATGTCAAGTGGAACAAGCATAAATGCTAATGATAGTTAGGACCAACAAAATATACCCACAAGCAGAAAAAGCAATAAAACATGTCCTCATGCCCCCAGTCTTCTAGCTCGGCATCATCGAAAACTATTAGGGAGAGAACGCTCATCAAAAAAATCATCATAGACAACACACAAATAAATAAGGTCAAACAAGTCTCAGCGAGTCAAGTGTTTAAGTGCATGTGTGTAGGTCATAGAGTAAAACTTTGAGTATCACATCTGTAGTGGAAAGTACCATATTATGCTAGACTACGGATAGCATATCTGATAAGCATTGAGAAATACTTGATGCTAGGGTAATGTTGAAAAACATAGTTGGGGTGGTGTTGAAAAACACCGTTTGCAAGGATGTTCTATAGACCAATGCATCCAACAGACCAAAGCTAATACAGTTATGCCCCCTAGACAAATATAGACCAATTCCAAACCAAGACAACAAAGACAAGGCATGATGGAGAAAGGTTAAGTGTCGAGGATGCATGCTAAGAAACAAGGGTGCAAAGGCCTCAAGTAGCGTATGTTTCCAGGTTTTCACCACTTGGAGATTTTTTATTTTTCAATTTTTTTGTATTTTTGCTACCAAGGCGCTTGTTTCCAAGTTTTCACCAAGGCACTTTTTCTATTTTTTTTTTAAATTTTAATTTTAATTTTTGAAATATATAATTTTTTTTGAAGATACATCAAAGCACCCATTGCTAGGTTTTCACTAAGATGATCATTTTTTTTAGGACATTTTTTAAATTTTTAGAATTTTTGACAATATATCATTTTTTTGAATTTTTTCAAGATCAATAAGTATGCAAAGGATACCGACAGATAGAATGGGCAGCAAAATCCCAAGCAAGATCACATCATGAAGTCCCAATATTTAGCAAGGTGGAGAACAAGAGGGATTAGCAAGCTAGTGGAAGAGATGGAAGACAAGAGAATGAAGGAGAATGAAGAGAATAAATCCTCAAGGGAAAACTCCTCAAGAGTACTCAAGCTAGGGAAAAATTGTCATGTAAAGCACATTGGGACAAGCAATGAAAGACTAGCATAGGATAAGCATAATGCAAAAAAGGGAAAGGATGCAGTCCAAAGGAGTAGACATGTCAAGAGACTTCATAACATCGTGTTTTACTCTTTTTTATTAGATCAAGACCAAAGGGAAAAATGATAGCGAAAGTCTAGAATGAATGGAAGAAAACAAATATGAAGGCTAAATATGAATGGAATGAAAGAAAAATCATAAGATAGCTCACAAGATAGCCAAATGTTCGTGTATATATCAACATTGTCAAGATCAAAGAGAGAAGACAGAATGGATGAAATATGTAGAAGAACTACGCATGATGCCTGATTGCTAAGTTTTCATCACGACACTTATCCAAGGTGTTACAAGGGAGTGGTTTTCACCATAAGATGAATTTATTTCTCTTCACTTTTGCTACTAAGGCACCTGTTTCCAGGTTTCCACCAAGGCACATTTTCAATTTTTTCATTTTTATTTTTATTTTCTTTTTTCTATTTGTGGAAGAAGGTAAGATTTTTAGATAATGCTCTTTGAAAGGATAAACCCTGATATGCCAAGGATTAAAAATGATATGCTAAAAGATTCCGATAGGGAAAGGAAGATGTAAGAGAAAAATGGAGGATAAGGTTTTATATAAAGCGAGTGAGGTTGGAAGATAGGAGGAATAGACAAATGAGGAAAAATGATAGAAGGTAGAAGGATAACGAATGGAAGGATTATGAAAGGGTAGATGGAAAGGAAGGCAAGATCAACATCAACACACACCTTGAAAGGTGGCGAGAGGATGGAGTAAATGTGAATAAAGGAATACAAGAAGGAATATGGTGAATGTTTAGTAGAGGTTGCGGTTCAGACGCATGGAATAGAAGAATTTTTTTGGAAGAAGATGAAGTGGAAGCCTTTGGAAGCTTGAATGTCAACTTCACTTTTTTCTCAACATCATACTATTTCAAGAGAGACTTTAGAATCCATATAGCCATAGGCTTTTCATTTCTTTTTGATGATTTAGAGAGAATATCTTCAATGATGGATTTTGGAACCCATACTTATCTTGTAGTTTTCTTCTTAGATATCTCTTTTGAATTTATGCCCCCTCGTGATTGATTAGATGAAACATGGTGATCTTTTTTTGATGGATTCTTATATTGCTTCTTTTTCTTTTATTGAACATTCAAGTTACTTCCAAAAGACTTGGGACTTATGGAAGAAGGAAGATATGACTGGTTTAGATGGGTGGGTGGGTGAAAAAGATTTAAGGGTATGCATCTATGTTGATCTTGAGGAAAGATAGGAGATGGAGGGACGTAAGGACCCAAGATGGATGATGAATTAGGAGAGTTAGGAGGGGAAAGTGAAGGGACATAAGGGCCCAAGATGGAAGGAAGACGTGAAGCCATTAGTAGTGGTGGAAGAGGTCCAAGGATAGAAGTGGAAGATGTAAAAGGATAATAAATAAGTTCATCAACAACTATATGACAACCAAGGACATCAACATCTTTCAGATGAACATTAGGATTTGCAATAGGATCATGAACATCTTTAATAGGAGAAACTTCTTCGATAGAATTGTTCGGAGCTTGCAAAGACTCAGGAAGAGTAGAAAGTGGAAGTGAACATGGAGTGGTAGAACAAGAAGATGGAAGACTTTGATCTTGACAAGGAGCTTTAGATAGCATAAGCGTATAATTTTTCTCTTAATTTTCAATAGGCTTATCATTGGAAGTAATAACACTATTTTTAATAACCTTAATGGAAGTATCATCTTTGGAAAGAGCAAGTGTAGTAAGGTTATTTTGATTGTTAATAAGCTCAACGGTGTAAGTAGTAGGTTGATCTTGTTTAGGAGAAGATTTAAGACATGGTCGAATGATTGAGGAAGGGCGTAGAGGATCACAAGAACCTTGAAGCAGATAAGAGACATCATGAAAAGAATTGGATGATATGAAGGGTTTTTTATCTTGATCTTTCTTTATATTTTTTTTTATATCATTTTTAGAGTCCTCTTGACATGGAGCCACTTCTAAGGACAAGGAAGCATGTTGGAATTGTATGGAAGACTTTGGAAGAGATGGTGAAGGACTAGTTGAAGTAGGCATTATAGGGCATAAAAGCTTAGGCTCTTTAGGTTTAGCATTATTGAAAGTATTTGTAACCAAGTGAAGGTTAGCTTGAGTTTCTTTAAGAGGTAGCCCTTGAGGATAAATATAGGAAACCATGTGAAAAGTATTAGGATCTTCATTGGATGAAGAATTTATGAAATATTTGAAAGAATTAGAAGCATTAGGAAATGTATGGGTATTGGAGGAAGTAAGGGATGGAAGGGAACCATCACAAGACAAAGGTACATCATTAACATAATATTTTTTGAGAGTGTAATCTTTATTTTTAGCAGGAGAGTCCTTAGAGGAAGGATTCTTATAATACTTATGCTTCATATCTGTGTGGTACATTTTATATTCCTCAATAGAAGTGGATGTTTCATCTAAGTATTGTTCATAGAAATCATCAAAGTCGCTTTCAAAATTAGAATCATATGGATCACCATCACGATCTATCCAATGGGACAACCCTTTTCCAGTAAGCATGAGCACACGACTAGGAGGACTCTTAGAAATATAGGTTTCATAGGTATCACTATAGGGTTCATCATCATAGCCATCATAGTCATCAAAAATGGGCGTGCCACTCTTCGTGAAAGAGGTATCATAAGGATTATCATGTTGCTCATCATGGTATGTCTTGAGATGAGGAGTAAGACTCTTGGGAGAAGTAGAAGAGGAACTAGATCATGAAGAAGAGGAAAGTGAAGACCTAGTAGAGGAAGAAGATTTGGATAATGAAGAATGCAAATAATGTCTAGAAGAGTTGTGGTAAGACTCAGAAGGTGAAGAAGAATGAGAGGACTTAGATGATGAAGAATGTTTGGAAGAAGGAGGTCATGACATGATCATGTCTATGATCCTAACAAAGGTGTCTGATTCATTCATCTTTTCTTTTATTCTTGGCTTAAGTTTATCACATGTGCCATATCTAGAAGGACTATTGAAGGAATAAAACTCTTTGAATTGAGCAATTAGTTCGAGATCATCTGTCTTTTAGAGATGTTACATAACAAGATAGTTGAAATTCATGGTTCTCGAAGAGAAGTAATAAAGCATGGAAGAAATGAATATAAGAGATGAATAGAAGGTAGACTAGATAATAAGAGGAAAAGAATCAAGAAGACATGAAGAGATTAGGAAGAAGAGGAGGAAGCATGAAGGAAGAAGAGAAAGGATGAAAATGGGACACTAGGAAGACATGGGAGATGTGGAAGAAAGAAGACCAAGAGTCATTTTGTGCAACTTGATACCATTTAAGGTCATTTGGATAATGAGCAACATATCACAGCACCTAAGATCTAACCTAGACCGACCAAAGAAGATTGGAAATGACATGAATCAACTTCGGATGACAGACCACAGTGACACAAAAAAATAATCTTGTGTGATAATTTCTAGGCTAGTAGTATGATACAATCTTCTTAGGCGATATTTCACAGAAGACAATGCAACAGTTTGCAAGTAGCGGGTGCGATACTTTCCAGGCAAGTGGTGTGATAGTCTTCCAGCGATGAACTATCGCATGATAATGCTTAGTATAGAGTGCGATATAGTTTCAGTTTCATATGATCTTTGACCAGTGAGTGCTAAAAATCTTAGTTTGAAGGGAAATTTAGCCAAAATTTTAGTTTGAAGGTTGGATTTTTTGATTTCAATCATAGTGACAGCAGTAAATAGATAAGTTTGCAAATAGTAGGTGATCAAACATGTCATAAAACACTTGCACAAGGGCAAAAGCAACCTTGCCAAGACAAGCAATTGTGATATCAAAGAAATAAAATCTTATGAATGCTTCCGTGATGTTTGAATGTTTAAGAATGTTTACACGGGTAGATCACAGTGAGAACACTTCAAGCACTTACTAGCCTAAAAAGACAAAGGCTCAATACTTAATAACTTGGCCTACACTTGATGTTCCATTGCCTCACACAAAGTGGTTGCCCATAATAGATGTTGGCTTTGTCGTGGAAGTGCCAATGACACAACCAAAGGAACATAGATGGTGAGTAATCTTTGGGTGATCTGAGTTAGTCCACTAGCATCTATCCTTGCACCAAGAAGCTAAGCGGAAAAATAAAGTGGCTTCTATCTATGGTTCTTAGAAAGGGATTTTGTTCGTAATACCCCTCTTATTCCCCAAAGGGACTCCTTACCTTGCGGCAAGTAACGGACCTCATGACCACAAAAGTACCTTAAGTATTCTTGCTCAACATTTTCCTCATGGTCACAATCCCACAAGTACTCACATTAAGCGAAGACAAGTACTACATCTACCAAGGTTTTGTGTCCTTGATAGCCTTGAGTTTATAGTGGGTCAGAATAGTCGGTGAAAAGCTTGTCCCCACTTGGGTCAATCCTTTTGATTGCTTAATAGCAGGCCCGCTAAAAGATTCTTACACTAAACAAAGAGTGGATCAACCTTTGAGGTTCAAGATTTCTGGTTCACCTCAAAGGTGAAGAGCATACCTTTGAAAGTATTTGCAGCCAAGTGAAGGTTAGCTTGAGTTCCTTTAAGAATTTGTGAAAGATTTGAAAGACTTAGAAGCTTTAAGAAATGTATGGGTATTGGAAGAAGTAAGGGATGGAAAGGAATCATCACAAGACAAAGGTACATCATTAACATAATCTTGCTTGAGGGTGTAATCTTTATTTTCAGCAGGAGAGTCCTTAGAAGAAGGATTCTTATAATACTTATGCTTCATATCTGTGCGGTACATTTTATATTTCTCAATAGAAGTGGATGTTTCAAGCTAACTTTCACTTGGATACAAATACTTTCAAAGGTATGCTCTTCACCCTTGAGGTGAACTAGAAATCTTGAACCTCAAAGGTTGATCCACTCTTTGTTTAGTGTTAGAATCCTTTAGCAGGCCTACTCTTGAGCAATCAAGAGGAACAACCCAAGTGGGGACAAGCTTTTCATCGAATATTCTGACCCACTATAAACTCAAGGCTATCAAGGACACAAAACCTTTGCAGACGTAGTACTTGTCTTCGTTTAATGTGAGTACTCGTCGGATTGTGACCATGAGAAAAATGTTGAGCAAGAATGCTTAAGGTACTTTTGTGGCTGTGAGGTCCGTTACTTGCCGCAAGGTAAAGAGTCCCTTTGGGGAACAAGAGGAGTATTACGAATAGAAGCCCTTTCTAAGAACCATAGATAAAAGTCACCTTATTTTTCCGCTTAGCTTCTTGGTGCAAGGATTGATCCTAGTGGACTAACCCAAATCACCCCAAGATTACTCACCATCTGTGTTCCTTTGGTTGTGTCATTGACACTTTCACAACAAAGCTAACATCTATTGTGGGCAACCACTTTGTGTGAGGCAATGGAACATCAACTGTGGGCCAAGTTGTTAAGTATTGAGCCTTTGTCTTTTTAGGTTAGCAAGCACTTGAAGTGTTCTTGCTGTGATCTACCCGTGTAAACATTTTCAAACATTCAAACATCACGATAGCATTCATAGGATTTTATTGCTTTGATATCACAATTGCTTGTCTTGGAAAGGTTTCTTTTTCCCTTGTGCAAGTGTTTTATGACATGTTTGATCACCTATTGTTTGCAAACCTGTCTATTTACTGTTGTCACTGTGATTGAAATCGAAAAATCCAACCTTCAAACTAAAATTTTGGCTAAATTGCCCTTAAAACTAAGATTTTTAGCAATCACTCATCAAAGATCGTATGACACTGAAACTATATTGCACTTTGTACTAAGAATTATCATGCGATAATTCGTCACTAGAAGACTATCGCACCACTTGCTTGGAAAGTATCGAACCCGCTACTTGCAAACTGTCGCACTGTCTTCTATGAAATATCACCTAAGAATATTGTATCGTACTGCTAGCTTGAAAATTATCGCACAAGATTATTTTTCTCTGTCACTATGGTTTGTCATCCCAAGTTGATTCATGTCATTTCCAGTCTCCTTTGGTCGGTTCAGGTCAGATCTTAGGTGCTATGACATGTTGCTCAATATCCAAATGAACTTAAATGGTATCAAGTTGCACAAAATGACTCTTGGTCTTCTTTCTTCCACATCTCCCATGTCTTCCTAGTGTCCCATTTTCATCCTTTCTCTTCTTCCTTCATGCTTCCTCCTCTTCTTCCTAATCTCTTCATGTCTTCTTGATTCTTTTCCTCTTATTATCTAGTCTACCTTCTTCTATTCATCTCTTATATTCATTTCTTCCATGCTTGATTACTTCTCTTCGAGAACCATGAATTTCAACTATCTTGTTATGGAACCTTTCTTGAGGATAGATGATCTCGAACTCATTGTTCAATTCAAAGAGTTTTATTCCTCCAATAGTCTTTCTAGATATGGCACATGTGATAAACTTAAGGCAAGAATAAAAGAAAAGATGAATGAATCAGACGCCTTTGCTAGGATCATAGACATGATCATGTCACGACCTCCTCCTTCCAAAAATTCTTCATCATCTAAGTCCTCTCATTCTTCTTCACCTTCCAAGTCTTGCCATGACTCTTCTAGACATTATTCACATTCTTCATTATCCAAATCTTGTTCCTCCACTAGGTCTTCACTTTCCACTTCTTCACAATCTAGTTCCTCTTCTACTTCTCCCAAGAGTCTTACTCCTCGTCTCAAGACATACCGTGATAAGCAACATGATAATCTTTATGATACCTCTTTCATGAAGAGTGACACACCCGTCTTTGATGACTATGATGGCTATGATGATGAACACTATAGTGATACCTATGAAACCTCTATTCCTAAGAGTCCTCCTAGTCATGTGCTCATGCTTACTGGAAAAGGGTCATCCCATTGGATAGATCGTGATGGTGATCCATATGATTCTGATTTTGAAAGAGACTTTGATGATTTCTGTGAACAATACTTAGATGAAACATCCACTTCTATTGAGGAATATAAAATGTACTGCACATATATGAAGCATAAATATTATAAGAATCCTTCCTCTAAGGACTCTCCTGCTGAAAATAAAAATTACACTCTCAAGAAAGATTATGTTAATGATGTACCTTTGTCTTGTGATGGTTCCCTTCCATCCCTTACTTCCTCCAATACCCATAAATTTCCTAAAGCTTCTAAGTCTTTCAAATCTTTCACAAATTCTTCATCCAATGAAGATCCTAATACTTTTCATATAGTTTCCTATAGTTATCCTCAAGGGCTACCTCTTAAAAAACTCAAGCTAACTTTCACTTGGCTGCAAATACTTTCAATAATGCTAAACCTATAGAGCCTAAGCCTTTATGCACTATAATGCCTACTTTAGCTAGTCCTTCAACATCTCTTCCAAAGTCTTCCATACAATTACAACATGCTTCCTTGTCCTTAGAAGTGGCTCCATGTCAAGAGGACTTTAAAAATGATAAAGAAAAAAACATAAAAAAAGATCAAGATAAAAACCCTTCATATTATCCAATTCTTTTCAGGATGTCTCTTATTTGCTTCAAGGTTCTTGTGATCCTCTATGCCCTTCCTCATTCATTCCACCATGTCTTAAGTCTTCTCCTAGGCAAGATCAACCTACTACTTACAATGTTGAGCTTATTGACAATCAAAATAACCTTATTACACTTGTGCTTTCCAAAGATGATACTTCCATTAAGGTTATTAAAAATAGTGTTGTTACTTCCAATGATAAGCCTATTGAAAATCAAGAGAAAAATTATACGCTTATGCTATCCAAAGCTCCTTGTCAAGATCAAAGTCTTCTATCTTCTTGTTCTACCACTCCATGTTCACTTCCACTTTCTACTCTTCCTAAGTCTTTGCAAGATCCGAACAATCCTCTCGAAGAAGTTGCTCCTATTAAAGATGTTCATGATCCTATTGCAAATCCTAATGCTCATCCGAAAGATGCTGATGTCCTTGGTTTTCATATAGATGTTGATGAACTTATTGATTATCCTTTTACTTCTTCCACTTCCATCCTTGGACCTCTGCCACCACTACTAAGGGCTTCATGTCTTTCTTCCATCTTGGGCCCTTATGTCCCTTCACTTTCCCTTCCTAACTCTCCTAATTCATCATCCATCTTGGGTCCTTATGTCTCTCCATCTCCTATCTTTCCTCAAGATCAACATAGATGCATACCCTTGAATCCTTTTCACCTACCCACCCATCTAAACCAGTCATATCTTCCTTCTTCTTCCATAAGTCCCAAGTCTTTTGGAAGTAATTTGAATGTTCAATATAAGAAAAAAAAAGAAATATAAGAATCCATAAAAAAAAAAGATCACCATGTCTCATCTAATCGATCACGAGGGGGCATAAAGTCAAAAGAGATACCTAAGAAGAAAACTACAAGATAAGTATGGGTTCCAAAATCCATCATTGAAGATATTCTCTCTAAATCATCAAAAATAAATGAAAAGCCTACGACTATATAGATTCTAAAGTTTCTCTTGAAAGAGTATGATGTTGAGAAAAAAGTGAAGTTGACATTCAAACTTCCAAAGGCTTCGACTTCATCTTCTTTCAAAAATATTCTTCCATTTTATGCGTCTAAACCGCAACCTCTGCTAAACATTCGACATATTCCTTCTCGTGTTCCTTCATTCACATTTTCTCCATCCTCTCACCACCCTTCAAGGTGTGTGTTGATGTTGATCTTGCCTTCCTTTCCATCTACCCTTTCATAATCCTTCCATTCGTTATCCTTCTACCTTCTATCATTTTTCCTCATTTGCCTATTCCTCCTATCTTCCAACTTCACTCGCTTTACATAAAATTTTATCCTCTATTTTTCTCTTCCATCTTCCTTTCCCTATTGGCATATTTGAGCATATCATTTTAAATCTTTGGCATATTAGAGTTTATCCTTTCAAGGAGCATTATCTAAAAAGCTTGCCTTCTTCCACAAATAGAAAAAAGAAACAAAAAAAAAATAAAAAAAATTAAAAATGTGCCTTGGTGGAAACCTGGAAACAGGCGCCTTGGTAGCAAAAGTAAAGAGAAATAAATTCATCTTATGGTGAAAACCACTCCCTTGTGGCACTTTGGATAAGTACTGTGATGAAAACTTGGCAATCAAGCATCATCCGTAGTTCTTCTACATATTTCATCCATTCCGTCTTCTCTCTTTGATCTTGACAATGTTGACCTATACATGAACATTTGGCTATCTTGTGAGCTATTTTGTGATGATCTTGCTTTCATTCCATTCATGTTTAGCCTTCATATTTGTTTTTCTCCATTCATTCTAGCCTTTCACTATCCTTTTCCCATTTGGTCTTGATATAATAAAAAAGAGTAAAACACGGTGCTATGAAGCCTCTCTTGACATGTCTACTCCTTTGGACTGCATCCTTTCCTTCTTTTGCATTATGCTTATTCTATGCTGGCCTTTCATTGCTTATCCCAATGTACTTTACATGACAATTTTTCCCTAGCTTGGGTACTCTTGAGGATTTCTTCCCTTCATTCTCCTTCATTCTCTTGTCTTCCATCTCTTCCACCAGCTTGCTAATCCCCCTTGTTCTCCATCTTGCTAGATATTTGGACTTCATGATGTGATCTTGCTTGGGATTTTTCTGCCAATTCTATTTGGGGGCATCCTTTGCATTCTTATTGATCTTGAAAAAATCCAAAAAAATGATAGATTGTAAAAAATTCTAAAAGTTGAAAAAATGTCCTTAAAAAAATGATCATCTTAGTGAAAACCTAGCAATGGGTGCTTTGATGTATCTCCAAAAAAAATTATATATTTCAAAAATACAAAAAAAATTTAAAAAAATTCAAAAAAATAAAAGTTCAAAAAAAAAAAAGAAGTACCTTTGTGAAAACTTGGAAATAGGCGCCTTGGTAGCAAAAATACAAAAAAAGTGAAAAATAAAAAATCTCCAAGTGGTGAAAACTTAGAAACAGGTGGTACTTGAGGCCTTTGCACCCTTGTTTCTTAGCATGCGTCCTCGACACTTAGCCTTTCTCCATCATGCCTTGTCCTTGTTGGCTTGGTTTGGAATTGGTCTTTGTCTTTGTCTAGGGGGCATAACTGTATTAGCTTTGGTCTCTTGGATGTGTTGGTTTTTATGACATCCTTGCAAATGGTGTTTTTCAACACTACCCCAACTGTGTTTTTCAACACTACCTTAGTGTCAAGTGTTTCTGAACACTTATCAGATATCCTATCCATAGTCTAGCATGATATGGTACTTTCCACTCTAGATGCGATACTCAAAGTTTGACTGTCTCGATGCAAGTATAATCTTGCCATATTAAACTTAGGTAATCTCACTGCACTAGTCATCTTAACCTATATGTCTTTGGTGCCTAGGTGAGATTTCCACATTTATATCTGATATAGATCGTATTCAGATTCACATAGTTATACTAGTGTGCATTGTATGATCTTGCGACACTACCAATAATGCTCACTGATGAATATTAGAGTCTAAAAGCTTTGTAACCTTTCAAGTAAACCACTTTTCATAGTAGCTTGCATTTTTAGGTTCATGTTAGTTTAGTCTTGTATCTTGCATATGGAGAGAGCTCTCTTTTCATCTTTCGTGGACCTATTGGTCAACTCACCTTTTCTTCTTGATCATGTCTTTCGCTCCTTGTCTTTCAAATCACATCTTTTTTCTGTCATCAAAAGTGGTTAATCTTATCATCATATCTATATCAACAAAGAGATTATTTTAAGAAACATGAGTCTATATCATAACATGAGAATCAAACATACATCCATGAGAGAGATTATACATAAGCATTTATCAACATTTATATCATACATTTTGAGCAATATGACAAGACAATATAAAAACTGAAACATCCATCACAAGTGGGCAAATATATGCTCATAAATGACCTACAAGGCGAGTTTTTCTGAAAACATACCGGGGCACCATACTGTGGAGGCCGGTTATGCAACTGGGCACGCTCAAATCGATACCTATGAATCGGAATCGCTGCTTGCTGGGCCATTTTATCTCTGTAAGCTCTCAAAATTCTCAAATCACAATAAGACAAATGATTTTGAAAATGACCTTTTTACCCCCTTTTATAGTATTTTGACTTTTTGACAAATTTTTAAAACACCTCAGAATTGCGCAAAAATTGTATCCCTAGCCAATTTTGACGTCTTTGATCCATTTTTGGGATCAAAATTGAAATCCAAGTTCATCTTGATAGTCAAAATTGCATTTCAAAATTTCTCTTCTTTTGTGTAGTTGGCTAACCATTTGAGGCTTGATCCTTTGATCTTCGCTGGGGCATCTCCATTTCTTCACTCCTATCTCTTTCAAACTTCTAGTCTTTCATTCATCTTCATTTGCTTCATCTCTCTGGGGCATTTCTTCACTGCTTGATGGTTATCCTATCATTCTTTCACCTTCGATTATGATTTCTAGTGACTTGATCAAGTTTATCAATTTGCTATTTTCCTCTACCTGATTTAGATTTCGATTCCAAGGGGGCATTACCTATCAGCTTCAATCCTTGATTCAGCTTATCAATCAACCTTTCTTGAGATTCTTATCTCTTATTTGAGACTTGATTATCACTTAGCTATACAGGTGTTGGTCTTGTCTTTCAGCTTATCTTTGTCAGTTTATGCTTATCTTTGTCCTGATATGTTCCCATCCATCGAACACATGTCTGGATTGTTTTGTGATCCCAAATCGATCTCACATTTCAATTTTTCTTTGACTACATGTGATCTCAAATCGATCTCACATTAGTCAAAGAGGGGAAAATGTATGCACCCTAAAATGGTCACCTAGACTTTGGGCCCCTATTTAGCAATTTATCAAATCCCTGAATCAATATTTTCAAAATCATCATTTTTCAATTATATCAATTTCCTTGATCAAATCCTATTCTATCATTCATTTGATTATTTTCTATGGGTTAACCATTTTATCCTAAGTCTTTATTTATTTAAAAGAAATTCCTTCCCTTTTTATTAAATAAAAAGCCCCCGCTTTACCTTTATCCTAAGTTGCACAAATAAAGCATTATTCTTATTTTATAAAAAGAAGAAAAACACTTTGTCTCATATGGACACAAAATTCAACTCTTATTTTCTCATTGGAGGATATTTGTGCACATGGATTGCTCCTCTTTCAAGCTCCACCCTTGATTAAATATTTTGCCTCTTAATCTCCATGGTCCATTCCTTCTCATTTTCTATAAAAGAAGAGCTCTCTTCTCACATTCTAGGTTGAACTTTTTATGCTAATCTTATGCTGCAGGATTTCTTGGAGACTTTGGAGCTTTTGGAGATTTTGTTGCATCATAGCTTTCATTCTTGCATTCTTAGCTTAGATTCATATTTATGCTTCCATAGCTTAGTTTCTTTCATGACATTTAGCTTAGTTTCCTTTATGCTCTAGATTAGCTCACATAGCTTAATTAGCAAGGGTTTGTAATACTTCATCTTTCATTTCCATAGCTTAGCTTGCATCTTCATTCTTAGCATAGTTGCATTGCATCTTTATTGTTGATTCTTGAAGATATTGACATTCTTTCTCTTGTCTCTTTGAATCTCCCATTGTGTGGTTTACTAGCAAGGTTGCATGCTTCAATAGCTCTAGCTGAGAGCACCATCAACATTCTTGTGACTCCATGCCTAGGGAGCTCTAGGTCGCTTTCTCAAAGTTTCCCATTCATGGATTCTCTTGGAAATAATGACTTAGAGAAGTGCACTATTTAGTGTGTAGAATCATCTAACTTAGACCTTTTTTATTTTGGTATGTGTGCATAAGCAACACACCCAAATACTCTCAAGTGATCAACACTTAGCTTTACCCCAGACCATGCTTGTTCATGAGTCATCCCTTTAATGGATTTTGTAGGACTTCTATTTAGAAGATACACTGTTGTGTATACTGCTTCTACCCAAAAACTTGTATCCAAATTTTTCTCTTTCAACATACTTCTTGCCATTTCAACAATTGTCCTATTCTTCCTTTCAACAACTCCATTTTGTTGTGGAGTGTAGGAAGTAGTGAACTCTCTTTTGATTCCATGATTTTTGTAAAAATCAATAAACTTATTTGACTTTTATTCACCTCCATTGTCTGACCTTATCACTTTGATATACTTACCACTTTGTTTTTCAACCAAGTTTTTGAACTCTACAAACTTTTCAAATACGTCTGATTTTGATACCAAACAATATACCCAAGTTTTTCTTGAGTAATCATCAATGAAAGTTAGAAAATACTTGGATTTGTTCAAAGAAGGCGTTTCCATAGGACCACACAAATCTGTATGGATTATCTCAAGATGTTGTTTAGCTCTGCTAGATTTACCAATAGGAAATTGTATCTGATGTTGTTTTCCAACAATGCACTTTTCACACACCTCTTTTGTGTCTTCAATTAATGGTAGACCTTCAACCATTTTTAATCTTTTGATTAAAATCAACCCATTAAAACTAAGGTGACCATATCTCTTGTGCCAAATCTTACTTTCACTCATTTCACTAGACCTTAGTGTTTGGTTCCCATGAGTAAAATGAAGAGGAAATATCCTATCCCCTGTCATTTGTGCTCTTGCAACAATTGCATTCTTTTTTAATTTATCTCTTATTATGCACTCATTCTTATCAAAAGTTACTTGATAATTTTGCTCTAACATTTGTCCAACAGACAATAAATTCTTTTTGAGTGCTAGAACCAATAATGTTTCATTGATATGCTTCACTTCACCATATTCTGTTGTAACTGCAATGGTACCCTTACCTTTGCTTCCATGAGAATTATTATCTCCTAGTACTACAGTACTTTGATGCTTTTGATCCAAGTTGACAAATAGATTCGCATTAGATGTCAAATGTGAAGAACATCCAGAGTCTATATACCATACATTATTTTCACTTAAACTTGTATTGAGGCAAAAAATAAACAAATTTTGTTTATCTTCAACAGTGCTATGCGCATTTCTCTTTTCTGTTTCACCTTGTTTGCTCCAACATTCTAAAGCATAATGTCCAAACTTATTGCAATGAAAGCATTGGACATTCCTTTTACTATTATCTCCCCCATTACTTCTACCTCTTCCTCTTCCAGCTCCTCTGAAGTTGCTACTTCTTCCTCTGGAATAATTTCCTCTTCCTCTAGAATTGCTAGATTCACCTTTGTATTCATTCTTATTGTTATCATCATGTTTATTATGACTCTTAAAGAATGCGTTTCTTTTTCCTCTTACATTGGCTTTAGAGGAAAACACTTGCTCTAAGCTTTTTTCATTACTTTTCATTCTTTGTTCAGCAGTTAACAAAATTTTACTTAATTCATTGATTTACATGCTTGAGAGATCCTTAGATATCTCAATTGTAGAGACCACACCTTCAAATTTTGGAATCAAGCTTCTCAAAATCTTTTCAATGACATGCTTGTTATCTACATCTTCCCCTAATATTTTCATCATACTCACTAAACCTTCTACCTTTGTCAAAAAATCATTGACAGATTCATTACTTGTCATCTTTACATTTTCAAAGTTCTTTCTCATTGTTTGCAATTTAGTAGTTTGTGCACCTTGATATGCATTACTTAATATTTGTCATGCTTGCTTAGAATGAAGAGAACCACTTATTCTCAGAAAAATAGCTTGAGTGATTGCACCCTGAATTAAGAATAATGCTTCGTTATCTTTCTTTATATTTGCTTTGTAATCTTTTTTTGGTTGGTCATTTAATGCAATTACATCTGCTATCTCAATATAGCCATTTTGAACAATTTCCCACAAATCCTTAGATTTGAGCAAAGTTTGCATTCTAGTGCACCAATATGTAAAATTGTCTCCTTCAAAGATGGGAATCAACACATTAGACATTACATTCTCTGCCATATTTGCCATAAAAATATGCACAATGACCCAAATTGCTCAACACCAAGTCTAGGAGAGATCTACAAATGAATACTCTCCTTGTCCCTTTAAATAAGACCCACACAAAATAATTTTTTTTATTATAATATTTTTAAAAATTAAGTGTCCGTTTCAACCGATAATGCACTTAGATACAAAATATTTATTCCTCACTTCACAAAAATTCCAACTTATCATTTCTTTCTTTTTTAAAAAAAGAAAAAAATGAAATCACCACCTCTTTTAAAAACCAAGCTTAGAAGACTAAAAATGGCTTTTACCAAAATTTTTTAAAAGCAATTACTTTTTACTTTTTAATGAATGTAAAAAGTACAAAGTTTAAAATTTTCAACTTTAAAAAAAGTTTTAATTTAAAACAAAAAGCAAAAACATTACAACAAAAAGAAGATTAAGCTTCCACGTGATCTCAGAGATAAATCTCATAAAACAGTGGCAGATTTGATATTGTAGATCTAGTGACTGGTAATGCTTTCCAAATCACACGATCTTTGTCTTTTGCAACTATAGCTACAGCTGTTCACTTCAATACCCTCAACACTAATTTTTTTCTTCTGATTTCCAAGCTCTTCCTTGCTTTTTCCTATTTGCTGCTCCAGTTTTTACCCACGTACTTCTCCAATTGCTGCTGCAATTTCTACTTGCACACTTTTGTGATGACAAACTTTCATCACAAAAAATTCCTCTGTTCACAGCTCTGCACACAGACTTCTTAGATTGGCTTCTAAAAAATCTGTGCAAACTCACTCTTTGCTTTTTTTTCTCTTATCTATAATGACTATGAATTTTTATTTTTTCAAGCTGGTTCTGATATTAGATGAAGGCAACTGAATCAATCAATTAGTGATCTGCTGATCACAAAACAAAGAAATATGTAAAAGCCCTAAATTGCCTTAATAAAAAGAGAGGCTGGGAAACCATTATATAGAAGATTAAGAAAGAGGTGACATTATAAAATTCAACCATATTCACCAATATTCCAACTACAATCATAAAGAACTACTACTATTAACTACAAACATAAATACATGCAACTGTATAATTAATACCAGACTGTGCAGTCAATAAGAACTGCAGATAGGCCCCAAAATGGGCATTATTGCTGTCACATGTGAAGGAAATAGGGATGATGACTGTTTGATTCTTCAAATGATGAGACTGATTTTATGAGTTTACTTCTTTGTGATTATAATATTGGCTTCTCCAATGCATATATGGACTATTTTCAGCTGTTATTTATTGTAATAAATGTGGTGGTCATTTTTTGAATGATGGGTTTGTGTCATTATCAGTTGAAAGTAACTTTCAAAATTCTTTAAATCTATTATTTGATGATGGTATATAAATGGATTAGACAATCCTTTGTTATTATTTGTATGAAGGGGGATTCCATGAAGTTTCCAATCTAGTGTTCGAAGAGATTTCTATACCTTCATATGATTCAAGCATTGCACTAGCTTATCTTGTGGATGATCTTATTGACCAAGATGTTTTGTCAATACCTAGTGATTTGAAATTATGTAATGATGCTAATTCAGATAAGAATGAATTCAACACATGTGGTTCTGAGTGTGGAGTGTGATTTACACAAGGATGGGCGAGTCTTGTAATCAAGGGATTATGTTCATCCCTATCCAAGAAAGGAAGTATGACTTACAATTTAATCTCTCCGGTTGATGTGAGACTAATGTTGGTGTGTTTTATATAGAAAATGGTTATCCAAATGTCTGTAATGAGGGAACAAATTCAAAGTTGATGTCAATCTCTTTGTTATCCGAAAAAATGTGGACATTGGTTCATATCAGGTTGTGTTAGAGTTTGTAGATATAGTAGAAATATCAGATTTATGTGAGTGGTAATTAAATGATGGGATGATCAATACAGATGTTCATAATTGCTTGCTCTTCTATACACCAAGTCAGCTGGATGATTATCTAGTGAAGATTGATAGTTCAAGAGATGAACCAATTATAACATTAGAAATGTCTATTCGTAAAGAATTTCCTGAATGAGTGTATGGATTGTATGAAAACAAATATGAAAAATATTTTTATGATATGTAAGTTAACCTTGAGGATGATGATCCTAGTCATGTAAGTGAATTTCAATGTTTTCAATTCCTAGTATAGCTAGTTGAGTTTTATCTTGAGCATGACAATTGTGTTGATAATTAAGGGTGTTACATTGTGTGTACAAACATGTACCATGCTATGAAATTTATTTAGATTATGGAGTGTTTCAATGTGTGCGTGATTTCATGATGTAAATGAATACTAAATGTGTTGGCACTATTGAGTATGGTAAATTGATAGTTGATGCAAGCTGTGATATGTATGATCAAATAATATTTAGTGATGTTCTCAAGTTGATCATACTAATGTGATGAAAATTAGATTTTTGACATACAAATATTTTGGTTTTTCATCTTTGGTGGCCCAAGGCCATCAACAGAAGAAGTGATATGATTTTCATTTAGTGAATAAAGAATCCAATGGAATGAACCTAGTCTGCTTCACCAGAGATTTTTAAATCCTTGATGATCTAGCAAGAGGAATGCATCCCCTACTGTAGCCATTATTTGTGTCTTCATATTTTGAAGAAATTTGAAGTGTACATGTTGAAAATTTGACTAAAGCGCTTATTAACACCCTTGCAAAATTTGTCTAAGTGGCCCACTTTGAGAATGAATAGTTTGTATCCTGCTAACTGTCATGATGAATAGTATTGGGAACATGTTTACCAACTATCAATAAGTTAATTTATCCATTTAAAGTCTCTCTTGGTTTTGACATATTTTTGATGTACCTAGTTTAAGTGATTAACACAATTATGCATTATGCTTAGTTTTAAATTTGTTTAAGTGACCTGCTTTGGAAGTTTTTATTTCACAGCCAGTTGATCATCATGACAAAAGAATCATTTCCCACATATTGGTGGATTCTCATACCCATTTTCAAGGCCCGATGACCTCCTTTGATGACTTTACTAAGTCAAAACTAAACCCAATTTATTTAGATTTATTGAATTGATTGTGACAAAGTTATCAGAAGACGAACTTTGAGGGTTAATAGTAATTGATCTGTTGATTTTCATGAGAAGATGCTTTCTTCTCTATAATGCCAATATGTAAATGAAATCATGTGCACATTCCCAGAGTCTCTGGAGTTCATTTGATGATTTTTCCAAGTCCAATCCAGATAAATTTTACTCATTTTTGTAGCATGCACAATGTTGAATTTTCCAAAGGGTTCACTTTGAGTGTTAATACTTTGGTTCCAGATGAGTTTCTTTCCAAATGGAGGGGTTTCCTGAATAGTCTGCATATAAGTGCACTTCCATGGCAGATTGCAAAGTCTCGGAGCAATATTTGATATTTTACAAGGCTAAAATGAAATGTAGTTTGCTACATTTTTGCATTTGCATATTCTGGGCAGTTTTAAAGTGGTCAAGTTTGACCACTGGTATTTCACACTAGAGGTTGATTCATGAAATATGCCTTAACACACATCCTTTCTGTACTATTCTTAAATGAGTGTACTCATTTAGTGGTGACCTCCTAGGGTGATGACACGGTGATGAAATAATGTCGTACCTAAAATCTAACTACTTGGCACATGGTTAGGTGGGATGCGAACACTATGCCAGTACCTGGTGGTGGGATTGTGAATAGGTCTCCCCTCGAATCAAGACCCCTACCAATTCTTGTAGAAATGACTAGAACTGATTGATTGCCATAAGGAACTGTCGCTTATATGCTATTTTTTCTAGATGCATATATGGTAGCCCTCAGATGTGTTCAAACATGCCCGTTGTAGATATTATGAAGTAGTCAACTTTGAGCTTCGGTATCTCACATTTCAGTCAATTTCAACCAAAATTGTTTCACAGCTTGATTGTCAGTATAACAAAATATATGCCTACTAGTTGCCATGATCTAATGAAGACATCTGGTAAATTTTTAGAGGCATATTTAGAGGTTATATATTTTTTTTAACACCGAATAGAAGGGTTGAAAGTTAAACCTCAGTGATCATTGGCTTTTTATTTTTTTTATCCAAATGTATGGTGGAATGGTTTTAAATCAGTTTCATGGTCTGATTGATTGCAAATGAATTTTTTTTAGCCAAGCCCATAAATGGACCCAACATTGCCCGAAAAGGGATTTTAGTCATTTGCTTTTAAATGTTCTCTTAATTTTTATGATAATTTGAATGATAAGAAAGTTTAAATAATAATATGAAAATGATTTAGAGGAATTTTTTATCATTTATAAGAAATGGTTTAAAAAATACATTGTAAAATACAAATACGTGTGGGATCCATTAGTTTTCATTGAGAGGAGAGTGGATGCATCTTTTAAAAAAATGTTTAATCATCTTTGAGAGTGAAGCACATGAAAGACATTATAGCAGAGCCCTCATGTTTTCTGTGGGAAAAAGAAAATAACCTAATGTATATTCAAGTGTTTTAAAATCTCTTTGAATTTGCACCTATTGGTTTTTGGGCCCACTTTGATTTTGCATCATAGCAGAATCAGTCACTCGTTGGTCTGGTGAAAATGTAAATGAGCTTGAACGAGCTCCTAAGTTGATATAATAAAGCTTGACACATTAACGTTTAAGGGTGAAATATATTGTAAAGTAGGTAAGGAAAATTGAAATTCCAAGAGGGGCCCATTTTTCTGTTCACTAAATAAATTAAAGCTTTACTTGACAACTCGATGAAAGATTTCTCAGGCTTCACTGAGCTACTGAGTAATTTTGGGCAAGGAGAATATTTTAAAGCATATACCAAGTTAACATCAGTAATAAAGGCACGTAATATACTTGGGGGCTCAATAAAGTTTTTTGAGAGACCTGATGAGTCACCCAGTGGATGGAAAATTGTACCTTAATATTGCCGCTAGCAATTTCTAAAGTTTTCATGTATGTGATCTTAGGGAATTCATGACGGATTTTTAGAGTGACCAAGATCAGCCGATGGTGGTTGTTCATGGAATGTGTTTTCTGTTAGTAAAGTTATTTAGTGTTTGTGTCGTGCCTTCTAGGATTGAAAACAATGGTTGTAGAATATCCTTATGTTTAGCAGATGGGGGTTGTGGGGGACATGGATCTATATATACATTCAAGTGGATTGGTTTCACAACTTGAGAAACTTGCAAGAAAAAAAATAGGAAGGTGTCAAATTAGATTCCCCAACCTTGGCTAGCATTTTATTAACTTGTTCACTGTGGAATTGGAGTTTAAAACAAGGTTTGGATGTCCGTCAGAGCTGGGAATGCCTAGCAAGATTGTATGCAATTTGTGCAATCATAGATAGGACATGGACATTTTTTGAAAGTAAAAAGTGTCAAATGAAATGTTTGGTAAAATACATCAAATAGATGTGGAGTCAAGGTTTGCAATGACTGCAGGTGCTACACAAAATTGATTTGACAAAACTGCTTTAGAAACTTTCAAGTGAATGTTTCTGGCCTTTGCTAGTATTCATTGCCTGTCCCAAATATGGAAGCTTTGAAATGGGAATGGGATTATGCAAAGTCTAATGAAAATGGTTGAAAACACATTATGTAGGTGCTCCATGATAAGGCATTTGAAACCTTCAAGAAGATACAGATTTGTAGACTCAAAAACTCAAGCTAATGCAGTTAGCAAGTGTAAAGATTGCACAAAATGATTAGGTGAAAACATTTTAGAGGTTGCAGACAAATGAAATGATAGATGCAAAGCCATCTCCAAAACTCTTTGCCATCATTGTTTTAACTTGTGTGATTATGGAGGGTTTGGAATAGGGCATGGTGTATTTTGTCTATCAATAAAATCAATATGAGAGGTGAAAAAAAATATGCATGATTTGAAAAGAGAAATTTGACAAAGTATTCACATGTTTACAATGGTGCGTTTGAAAAGAGTAGGAAATATTTGTTACCTGAAAAGGGGTAAATGTCGATACACACTATGTCTCTGCACTTAGTATAAACTCAGAAGGATATAGAGGGATTACTAGAGTTAAAGAAAGTTTATCCTCTTGGAGAATCTAGAGACAAGTTTTCACTGCTAAAGTGGAGGAGGCAGATTGTTAAAAAAAAATGGAAGAACATGATGCAAAGTATGCATATAATGTTGACAAATAAAAAAGGGAAAACTGTGAAGTAGTAAAGTATTTTTCACTGAAAGGTCACAATATTTTTACAAAGGATGTTGCACAATAGTATGGATTGTTTTTATATCTCACTGAACAACTTTAGCTGTAGATGTCTAACATGTAATTAAAGTCAAATAACTATCATAAAAGAGACAATATGTATTGATAATGGGTAACTTAGTGAAAAAACAAAGGTAAAATAAATATGCATTTAGATAGATAAATATTTTAATTATATTTAAGGTGTAAAATTGTTTTAGATAGGGATTAAATATATATATTCTAAAATAATAGATGGAAATAGTTCTATATGATGATTGTAATGACAGTTTGTGATTTTATTCAATAGTAAAATAATATTTACTCAAGAGTAAAGATTTTTTCACCAGAATTGTAAAATGGTTAAGAATACAGTTAGAAATGCATGTATGGTTACTTAGCAAAAGACAAACAAGGTTGTGAAGTGTTCTCATTACCAATTATGAAAAGGAAACATTTCATGGATGAAAGTAAGGATGTGAAGAAGGGGACAAATGAGAACTACTTTGAAAGTAAGGCAAAAGAGAAATGATTTCAATCAAATAGTGTAAGTTGAAATATTAATGATTTTATATTGCAAGGGAAGAGAAAGGCATATAACAAAAAATCATGTAATATTTTTAGTTGCAAAAAGGGCAAAGGACAGAACATAAGGAAATATTAAATATTTTTTGGAAAGAGAAAGAAGAGGAAAGTATATTCTATGTCTACAAGTTTAAGATATTAGAAAAGGGACACATATCAACAATAGAACAAATATGGAATTTTCCTTTCCTCTTTATATTCTTATTTCTTCCTACTTTGTAAGGTTTTTGAAATTTTTTGTACAAGAACATCTAGAATAGTTATGTGACAAGTCTTTTGGAGAAATATAAATTAAAGAGTCTTGTGTTAAATGAAATCTATGAATACTTCTACATAAATTAATTGAAAATATCATTGTAGAATGTATCCTACTTTGTTTTCCTTCTGTTGTGTGAGTTTGTCTATTCAGAATAGCCAAATTTGTCTTCATGTTAATCTTATTAAATTAAATTTTCTCAGGGGTCATCTAGAGTATGATTTTGATGAACAACAAGTGTAGGATAAGGATCTCTTTTCTCTTTATCATTGTTCTATTTTAGAGATTTGGAGAAATGATCATCATCAAGGAAATCAACTTTTGTTCCATCATTTTCTTTGATCTTTTGCAATTCTTGAAGCAATGAGGGATGTATCTTGTTAGGAGAAAGTTTCATATTCCTATAGAAAGTTTTCAAGAACTCAATTTGTTTAGAGTCATTAAGAGTTTAATTTTGTTGAGAAATAGGTATAGGAAATGGACTACTTTCCTTATCATCATTATCCATCACTGTTTCACATGAATGATACTTCTCAAAAACACATTCTTTGTCTTTGCATATAAAACCTCTTTTTGATCAAGTCTCTTGATCATGAGAAAGAGACTAATTATCTTTGCCATCTTTTTCTTTGATCTTTTGCAGAGTTTGAAGCAAAGAAGAATGAATCTTTCCTAGATCAAGTTGTAAGTCACCTTAAAAGTACTTCAAGAACTCAAACTTGTATGGGTTCATTAGGAACCTAATTCTTTTGATAATAATAATCTTCATCATCACTTTCACTATCAATTTCAACTTGTCTAATATTTCAATCTTTCAAATAGAGTCTCCAACCTTCAATCCAAGGAAGGTACCTTTAAATTTCAAAGGAGTAATGTGCACTAGCATTTTGAATCCCCAACAATGTTGTAAAAAATTTGTTGATAAACAAATTTGTCACTATAAGTGATTCTTCAAAGCTGACCCTATTTACCTTATGAATAGTGACATCCCTACCAACAGTTGGAGAGATTGCAATCAAGTCACAATCTTTCTCTACATTTGAGAGAGGAAAATCCCTCATATGACAAGGGCATTTTTTTGTGTACTTTTAACTTGAAAGTACAAAAAGGATACAAAAAAAAACTAAAGGAAAAGAATAACTGAAACCGGGCAATAATAGACGTACGAATACCATTCGAGATTTACAATGCATAATGACTACAAAGAGTGTTTAAAAGAAGAATAAATTTGAATATGAATTTATGAAAGAATGATTCTCAACATACCAAGGAACAAGTTATTTTTTCACAATTAAACCAAGGTACTAGGACATGACTGTGTCTCATCAATTACATATGTCATTTGAATCAGAAACCAATGAATTCCATAAATACACACAGATATTACTAACTTAACACATGACAAATCAATAATAAAACTTAGTAACACATCTAGACATATGAACTAAATGCAATTTTCATCATCTCTTTGAAAATTTACAAGTTCAAAAAGCTTTGGGTAGAACACGTCAATCCAAAAGTCTATTTGAAAATTTCTCAATAGTTTTCCTTTTGTAGAAAAGGTCCCCTTTTACATTACAAATGACCTTGTATTTATAGGCTCCTTTGATAGCTAACTACTTTTGGATTAGTAACCAACCAAGTTAGAGCATGGAAGTTATTCATGCTTTTACAACCAACTCCAACTTTTACAAAATAGAAGTAAAAATTCTAACTTTTACAATGACACAACCTAAAAGAAAACTTTCATTTACAATAAGTGATATAAATCACTTTTACAAAATGGTAATTTATTATTCATAAATTCAAAAGAAAACCAGCATATTGATTTTTCCAAGGCTAGTTCTATATATTCTCTTGATCTGCAAGTTACCTTAACATATTCCAACTTATTCTAATGCATCTATTAAACATCATTTTCCTTCAATAGAACCTAATCAGCATTTAGAAAACATTGAATTGAAAAGAATCCCTTTTCATTTATGCTTTGATAGACATATATGCACCAATTTATGAGTCATTTGTCCACCAACATGTATTCCTTTAACACCAATGTTGGATCTTGATAGTTGCTTGAGTTCCCACTTTCATTAGAAAATGATGTAAAAGAAGCATTCATATCCAAAGCATCCTTGGAATGAATCTTAAGCATATGAATCTAAACATCAACTCCTCTCACATGCCCAATAGAATCTCAAATGGAATTTTGAAATTTTTTATAAGCTTGATGATTGTTTACCAACTTACTCTAACCCTCCACCTTAAGGATACTTTGACATAAGATCATCCACACTTGATACGAACATGAAGTGGTTTCTTTATCCTTATAATGAGAGAGTAGAGAAGTGTGCCCTCTATTTTCAGTATTAATTTTTTTCTTTTATGATACTATTTGTAGTTATACAACCAAAAATAACATTTGTCTTTCTAATTCCTTCATGAGCATTATTATTATTGTCTACTAATAATAATGAGAACATGATACGGCCTCCATCCTTCTCTAAAATCTTCTCTTCCCGCTTCACCGAGTTAAAATCATGTATGCATGATTACTAATTCTAAGACATAGAAAGACATTAATGCACCATCCATTCTTGATCATTGATGCATACAAAATTTCATACTATAGATACCACGGGCCCAAACATCATGCATATCAATGAGTGACATCTCTTTAATGGTTTTCGTCGAACAACCAATGTGCGTTGTTCATGATTCCACAATTTGTATACAGCTTTACCAGAACATTTCAAACTGAATCTTTGCCCATGAGTATATTAGCCTCAAATTCTTTCAACGAATCAATTTTGTACATGCGCAACAGTCACACATTTCATGAGACCACATTCTTGTAAGGCATTTTGTCAAACAGCTCATGTGTCTTCTTGATATTTCAACATTTACATGCCTTTCCATCTGAGCAACCGTAACTAAAACATAGGACAAAAATTTGCCTTTATTATGTTTTAATAGATACCCGTCTACTGTATTAAAACCTTTGATTTTGGATAGGCATGGAGGATGGTAGCAAGGGTTCTAAAAGTTGTCTTTATATCTTTTACTTGAAAATGTTTGAAATCTCTCTTAGGCCGGAGGAAAGAGAAATGGGAGAAAAAGATGAAGAAGATGGCTAAATTATTTCAGACCCGCTTTCAGGGTCTAATGTATGGGGAAACTTTGAAGATAAAATTTTTTTTCTTTCGACTGTGACTGTTTAGGTTGTCTGAAGGCTTTTTTTATTATGTTTTTTTTAATGAATAGTTGATGTGTCAGACTGTTTGTAGAGTGACTCTTGCAAGATGATCTTGTATCTTTTGACCCTTTTTTATGAATAGTGTACTTCATACTTTATTTTAATGAAAAATACCCCTATTCAAAATCTAATTTGACAAAATTTCTGTGAATCTTGAAATCATTCTATTCCATGAGATAACACCGCTTTGAGGCATTCTGATAAACAACTCACCTGTGTTGTCTCTGACTCCATATTTGCACGTATATCCACCACAAACATTTTCTGTAGAAAGCATCCCTTCGAGCATTTTGTCGAACAATCATTTTACAAACATGTCCACCAGACCATTTTAATTCATGAAAACACCTGTTAAAAGCGTCTAGTCAAATATTTTACATACCCCGTTTTGTTTCACACATCTCTGTCGCTTCCCCGATATTTTGCATATATTTTTCTTAAAACAGAGCATTTCACTGAGATGACTCCTGGTGCTCAAACCTATTCCTCTATAAACTGCACGGTGATGTAGAAACTATGGCATTCGATGAGGAATTCAGTCAAACACCTCATGTATACCCTCTGTATTTTCATTTTATACGCAGGTTTACTAGAGCATCTCTGAGCAAAAATCTGCAAAGTGTATTTGCTTGAAGGTTTCCAATACTCCAACAAACCATGTTGTGTATAAAACTGGACAGTTGTAACTACAATGTCTGATTAAAAATCTCTTCTTTATTTGTATTTTGATAGATTTCCTCACTCCTATCCATTGCGTTTGCTCAAAAGCTCACAGTTCTAAAGCTCACGTTTTGACATGGGAATGAAGTTATAGGTAGGTTGTGGAATTTGACTCTACTCCTATCCATTGTGTTTCCTCAAAAGGTTCAACAAGTCTACTTTATGCTTATCTAGTATTAAAATTGCAATTCACGAGGCCGCAACTCTTTAAGGCCGCAATTTAGTCAAGAGGTTCGTGTGCCTTGCCCTGCATCCACATTTTGTGTGTATACCGCTAATAACATGGACATATCTTCCCTTTTTTTCAGTGTGTTTTTCCAATATCTATTGGATACATTGCAGCTACAATATTCTCATTAGCTAAGTCCAATCCATTTTATGCTTCAGTTCAATCTTCCTTACCTCCTTAGTCTTGCTTGTTCTCAAGTTGAGGACACGAAGTGGCAAGCTTAGGTGAGACTCATCCAATGAATTGTGAAGTCACATCATATCATTAACTTATAAGATTAGATCTAATGTAGTGTACATAATTAAATATTTATGTGAAGTTAATTTTGAGAACAAGGTGATGACATTTTGGATAAGATGTTATAGAATTTAATATCAACTTAAGAGAATATATATATATATGTGTGTGTGTGTCAAAAATAAATTTTTAATATAAATGTTTCATTGTGAAATAAATATATCTTTTTAGTTTTGTAATCAATTTTAAACATCAAATTTAATTACTTAATACTTTATAGATATTTAATTAATAATAAAATAATTGAATTCTTATCTTATGTATATACTTTTTAAATATTTAAATTATATAAAATTTTAAGCAAACAATAACATAAAAGACACTTTAAATATTTTTAATTCGCATGTGTGTGCATTTTTCATTTGATCTGTTAGATTAGTCTTATGAATTTTTTATTTTCCTTTATATCTTTGGTCATCTAATATAATTTTATATCACCTAGTTTCTCCTATGATAGAATCTATCTATCTATCTACACACACATGTACATGTGCATATACATATGTATGTATGCATGTGTATATATATGTATGTATTAGGAATGGTAACACTGAGAGGGGGGGGGGGGGGGAGGGGAGGGGTGAATCAGTGTTCACTATATTTTAACTTTTCACTTTAATTTGAATATTGAATTATAAATGCTTAAGTACTAAATTAAACATTTACATAAACATGAAACATGAAATCAACACATGACACCAATATGGTTACAGGGAAACCCAAATAGGTAAAAACCCCGATGGGACTTAATACCCACTAATAATCTGCACTAGTATTTTATGATCCTTGTTAGAAGATTTTTTACCCTATTAGGAGTAGCTTTACAATGCTTTTAGTACAGTAGACCTTGTTAAGGGTCAGACCCTGTTAGCAGTTTTTTACAATGATCCCTGTTAAGGGAGTGGACTCACTGTCCTAGAGCTCACTGCTCAAATGATGAAGGCTACAACCTTCTGAGATTAGATACACACTATATCTGTAGGCAAACTGTTGCTGTGACACTACTTGTCTGATCAGTTCCTTTGGTGCGCTGATGCTTTGACCTCTAGCAAAGCTCTAATACATCTTATGCTCACTTAGCATATCTCTGCTCTGCTTATCTCAACTCTATTACAACTTGCTTGACTTCCATACTGATTATAATGGGCGCACCTTATATTTATGTGCTCATATCAAATATACAATTAGGTCAGCCTTATAACTATTTACAAATAATGCTTCCAAATGAATTGGCTTAAGCGTGCTTACAATTCTACATGTACATATGTCAGCGACCTAAATAAAATGGGGCCATAGCCTCTACAAGATTAATTTACAATCATAAACTAAAATAGTCACTGCCGGCTCTATGCTCTATTCTCTACTGTCATACACTAGCTGTGCAACTTCAACAGACTGTAACTTTCACATCTTTTCATATCTACTTATGTGCTCCTAGACTAAGTAAGAATATAGTCTAACAACCTTAACTTCTAGGACACATACCATAATTCATCTGTATACATGGGTGCAGATGATCTGAGCTACAGGAACTCTGTACACTGTCCAATTTTCAACAGTTAGCTGAATTCTAATCTTTACACTTAGTGCGCTGACTCCAGACTGCTATATCACTTTGTTGCCATAATGAAAAAATTATATCTAGTCATATCTCTTAGTATAGACAACTTGCCAACAATCTTCCCCTTTGTCATTGATGGCAACAAAGGAATATGGCCAAGTCTCTAATTGTTCCTTACTACAAATTTTTTTTGTCTTCTATTCAAGTATACATACTCTTATATCTCCCTATACATATGTGAACTTCATATTCTATCCAACTCCCCCTTTGACATTAATGACAAAGGTGCATAAAAACATTATCTATAAACACTTACTAAGGAAAAACATCCAGATATGCAACCTTGAGTTGTTGGATTTCCTTCTTCCAAAAGGTTATCAGAGAATTGACTATATGTAGATGGGCGCATAATGCATATTGTAGCTTCTCCATCTTCTCCAATTCTGTGCTTGGGCCTTTATCATAGGTTATCATGGTCTCATCAATCTCCTTTATGTTCTAACTGAGAATGTCTAGAGAGGGCGCAAGAGCATTCCTCAACTGAGTCTGTCTAGACCTTATCTTCTCTATTTCTTTCTCTGTCTTCTCAATTATATCCAACTGTCCTTGATAGACATTGTTACACATGTTTACATCAGTGGAAGTGTCTTGTACTAAAATCTTCACTTTCTTAATCATTGCCTCTGCATCTTTGATCTTCTTCAGATGGGTATTAGTGAACTTATCCTGATCCATGGATTCTGTAATGATTTTCCTTCCTTGATCTATAAATTGCTTCAATGATGCCTGACCAAACTTAAGAGAGGTTAAGTCTAGTGAAAAATTACTTATCAGTTCATTGAGTCTCTTGTTTAAGTATTTCTCATTTGCCATTATGGCTGCAAATTCTTCTAAGTTGGAAAAAATTAACTTTGAACTAAGAGATGACTGAGCTCACATTATCAACTGAATGTACATTTTCCATCTTCTTATCCTTCGGCAGCAAACTATTCAAAATATTTACTGATTCTACCAGGAGAGGATTCCTCATTACTTGCTTCTCGTTGGCCTTCTCCATAGCTAGGATGCTAAACTTAATCAGGTCTTCTTCCTTCCAGGAGTCCAAACTGCTAGTATTAGGTGTGAAACTTGACAACAATGCCAAGGAGGAGGTGATGGGAGTGCTATCCATCACTTCTTGTTTCACCTTGACCAAATCAATAGAAGATTCATCTTTCTTTTCTATCTCTACTCCTTCTTTCTTTTCTTCAACAGATACATCCTTTATGATTACTTCTTCTTGCTGAGTGGGAGGGGTATTGTTGCATAAGATTTCTACTTCCTCAGTGCTGACAAATGCTTCCTCAAACTTGTCCAACTCCTTATCAGTAGCCTCCATGGCTATTTCCACATTATCTATGATAATTGTGCTATCTTTGAGTGTTTTTGTCATAGGCACAGATTCTTCTGCTTCTGTTTGAGTTACTGCTATGGGCGCTGAGTCCTGAGGACCTATCATTGGTACATTAGTGGGTTTTTCCACTTTATCTTCCTTGATGGGTGCATGAGTGATGGGCGCAGTAGGTGGTTTGATCTGTTGTTCCAACAACACCTTCTCAAAGGCCTTCTCTGTTTCCTTTGTTATCAACTCATAATCTTTGTTCATAATGTGAAGAGTTCTCATCTTTGTTCTAAGGTGTGGCTTCACCAAATTCAATATCCGATCCACTTCTTCTTTAGAACATACAGGTAGTGTGTCTTCTAACACATCCTTGATCCTTAGGTCTTCTTCATTTGCTTGTCTTTTAAGGTTTTCTAGAATGTCCCATACATTATCTGGTATTTCTATTTTCAATTCAAGAATTGTCTTCTTGAATTTTATCATATGTTTGATAATCATACCATGAATTTCAGACTTATCAATCTCACTATACGAATCATAGAACTTCCCTTTTTGATCAATCCTTCCCTCATCAACAATTCCTGCATATAGAACTTTGAGGCTAGGTCTGAATCCTGCCTGAGGAGGTGCTTGAGTGTTTTTCTTGCTCCTTAATGCTAACAAGGATGGATGAATAGTGCTTGATTCTTTCTTCCTCCTGAATAAAGGCTTATACTCTAGAGGAGTATCTTTGGGTGTAGGAGTACTATCTTCTTTATCCTTCTGACTGTTATCTTTCTCAATTTTTATCTTCTTTACCTTGGGATCTTCTTGTTCTTCTGCAATGCTCTTCAGTTCTAGAGCAATCTTCTCATCCCTTGCTTTATCAAGGTATTCTTGTGATACACCATGAATTCTTAGGATCTCTGATGTGACCTTTGCAACCTTTCTTTTTATTGCAACATTGTTCAGCTTAGCATCAACTTATTCTAGTTTTCTCTTCATAGGTTCCCCACCTAGGTTCATTGTCATCCATAGGGGCTAATAGTAGTACTTGTGCATAAGCTTCAAGAACTTATTCTTCAACTTCATATCTAAGTGGATGAATCCACTTAGTTCTAGGTTCCAAAACTTCCGTACATGTAGTATCAATCTCCACCATGAAGTATATTGTATCCTTATACTTCTCTACAATATTCTCAGGAATCCTATACCTCATCTACATTCTTGCTCTGAAAGTCTTCAATTCCAGAGTAATGTAATCTCTAAGTGTGCTTTCTATGGATGCCTTGTTAGATATCTATGGCATGGTAGGAATGGACTTGTCTAGATACAAGTCTGACACTTTACCAACTATATGAATGTACATATAGATGATTAGGGACCCAAACCTGAATACCTTAGTCTTATCATGTTTGATGGATTTGATATTGTCTATCAACTGTGCGCTCAAGATCTCACAAAGTTGAACTCTCCATCTTCTTGTACAAGATAGATGGCTGCTAGAATAGTGCCCGTAGACACATTATTCACCCTATTGGTGTGATGAAACCTATAACCAAGTATCATTGACATCAATTTAATGTCTGGCTTCTCTATAGGATCAATGTTCATGCCGTGCTTATCATTCTTGGATTTGCATACTTCTCCACCATTTTCCTGACATCCTTACCCACAGGAAGGATGGCACCTATTTTAGAAAGGCCTGTCATCTCATGAATTAGGTCTCCTATGATTCTTATTGGTACATTTCCAACCCAAAACAAATCATCATGGATTCTTCTTAACAATATCTTTATCCATTCTTCCTCATAGAATTCATATGCCATGGCATATTCTACAATGGGGTGTTCATTCCATTTTGTGTATTCATCCATGAAGGTTTTGTGTGGTTTCAACATTGTGTCCATGTGCACCCTTAACCTATCCAGTCCAACAAGTTCCTTCTTACAATAGATGTAAGCCCTTATGTCTTCTACATGTATGATGCCCATTGGCGTGCGGGAGAAAGCTCCCTCTAAATCATCTAGGGTTGATTTAAACGGGTGCCTTTTGAAAATATACCTCTTCTTCTCAGCAACATCAAAAACAATAGGAGTGGCCATGACTTACTTGATATTCACTTTCCAAATGATCTTTGAGATGTTCTGATGGTTTTCAAATCAGTACAATGAGCTAGGGTTTCTGCAATTGATCAAATATATTGCAATTACTACTAGCTCAATCTCCAAATCTTCACAACAACTTCCAAGGCTTAATCTGCTCTCCAATCACTCTGAGTATGAATGTAATGAGTGAATAAACAACTTTCTATGTACTTAAGAAATTCACCATTAATGCAACTCGTGTAAACTAGGCTGTCACTTCAAATTTTCAAACTTGAGTTCTGCTAACAATCAGTGTGTGTGCTCTTGCACAACTATTCCTATACACTTCAATAGCTTAAGTCCAAAGATACATACTCTAAGGATGAGTATACTAGCCACGCAGGGGTCTAGAGCTAAATTAGCTCCCCCTATGACCCTAAGGGCCATTTATGCAAATGTAGAGGGTGCATCCACTTGGGATGCATCCAATACATTCTCAACAACATTTTCCTTCTTTCCTTGTGACCAAATCAAGCTCACATCCTCTAAGACTTTTAAAAACTTGAGTTTAGCTTCAGGATCCAAAACTGGTTCTTCAGCCTTTTTAGGGCTTTCCTGACCTTGCGTCCTTGATCTACAAAACTTTGAGATATGTCCAACCTTGTTACAGGTGTGACAAATCACTGGAGGTCTATTATTCCTCGGTGCATTGACATGAGTCACCATTCTACATGTTCTAGCTAAGTGATCATTATTGTTACATATCTGACATGTAACATTCTTAGAATTTCTTGCATTGGTCTGATTTTGATTTCTTTGATCATGTCGTATCGTATTTTTCTTACTAGTCTTGCAATTTATTGCTCTATGACCAAATCTATTACATGTATAACAGTAACCATTGAAGGGTTTTACCTCTGTATAGTTCTTTGCAATGTGTCAATGCTTGTTACATGCAAAACAGATGCATTCTACAAGCTTACACTCATTCTTAGGAGGATTAATATTGTCTTTGGTTTGATTTTCAATCTTCCCAGTATCAGTAGAGTTCTTTTGTGAATCCTTTCTTGCTCGCATACTGTCAATCTGATTCTGTGCTTCATTGTACCCAATATAGCTAGTGTCTCCTTTGATTCTTCTTGCATACAACTGTGATTCTACCAATTTAGCATTGGTGTGTAATTTGTCAATATGATCCTTTGAATTCTTCAATTCAGATTCAAAGCTTTCTTTGATATTCTTTAGCTCCAAGATTTCTAAGTTAGCCTCCCTTAGTTCTTCATTCAGTTGAAGGTTTTCCTTGACTTGTTCATTGTAGACATCTTGATTGTTCATTAGTTTGTCATCTAATTCTTCAAGCTAACTCAATAGAGATGCATTTTCTTCACTCAATTTTTTGAATTTTTCTTCAAGTTCATTATTAGAGCATCCTTTCAAATCTTTTCTTAGTCTTTTGATAACTAATAGAGCATCGCTGACTTTTTCTTTTAGTTCTTCAATTTCTCTTTCTAAATTGTCCAGGTCTTCAAGAGCTGCTTCAAGATTCTTCTTCATATGTTTCATATCTGTTTTGTCCATGATCTCCTCAAGTGGTTAAACTTATGTGCTGAGGACCAGAGCTCTGATACCAATTGTTAGGAATGGGAACACTAAGAGGGGGGGGTGAATTAGTCTTCACTATATTTTAACTTTTCACTTTAATTTGAATACTAAATTATAAATGCTTAAGTACTGAATTAAAAATTCACATAAACATGAAACATGAAATCAACACATGACACCAATATGGTTATGGGGAAACCCAAATAGGTAAAAACCCTAGTGGGACTCAATACCCACTAATAATCTACACTAGTGTTTTGTGATCCTTGTTAGAAGATCCTTTACCCTATTAGGAGTAGCTTTACAATGCTTTTAGTATATTAGACCTTGTTAAGGGTCAGACCCTGTTAGGAGTCTTTTACAATGATCCCCATTAGGGGAGTGGACTCACTATTCTAGAGCTCACTGCTCAAATGATGAAGGCTACAACTTTCTGAGATTAGATACACACTATATCTACAGGTGAACTGTTGTTGTGACATTTCTTGTCTGATCAGTTCCTTTAGTGCGTTGATGCTTTGACCTCTAGCAAAGCTCTAATACATCCTATGCTCACTTATCATATCTCTGCTCTTCTTATCTCAACTCTATTACAACTTACTTGACTTCCATACCGATTACAATGGGCACACCTTATATTTATGCACTCATATCAAATATACAATTAGGTCGGCCCTATAATTATTTACAAATAACACTTCCAAATGAATTGGCTTAAGCGTGCTTACAATTATACATGTACATATGTCGAAAACCTAAATACAATGGGCGCATAGCCTCTACAACATTAATTTACAGTCGTATTTCCAAAATAGTCACTGTCGGCTCTATGCTTTGTTCTCTACTATGATACACTGGCTGTGCAACTTCAACTAACTGTAACTTTCACATCTTTGCATATCTAATTATGTGCTCTTAGACTAAGTAAGAATATAGTCTAACAACCTTAACTTCTAGGGCACATACCATAATTCATTCATTTGCATGGGCATAGATGCTCTGAGCTACAGGAACTCTGTACACTATCTAGTTTTCAACACTTAGCTAAATTCTGATCTTTACACTTAGTGCGTTGACTCCAGACTACTATATGACTTTGTTGCCATAATCACAACACTATATCTAGTCATATCTCTCAGTATAGACAACTTGCCAACAGTGTGTGTGTACACACGCATGTACATATACATGTAAATCAACATATACATATACATGTACCTATATATACATATGTACATCTACATACATACATACATATCTATATGTATATGTACATGTATGTGTGTGTGTACATACATACATAGATACAAATGCACACACACAATATATATCCTCTTTCTATTTCTCATATAGCAATTTGAATAATATTATAGTCATCTTAAAAATTAATAATGTTAATAAGCAGTTAGTTTTCAAGTTATTATTTTTATTTATTTTTAAAATAAGATATTTAATATTAATTTTGTATTTTTAGAAAGTATAATATTATTTTATTTAGTATTCATTATAAGAATAATAATATAATAAATCTTAAAAAAAGAGAAGTAAAATAATACAAAGACACATTCTAATTTAATTGGTTTCTTATATCATAATAGATATATTCAATGGTTATAGTTAGAAAACAACTAATTAAAAATAGGAGAAAGTTTGGAATACAAGATTACTGGGCATTTTAGAACATGTGATTCACATCATTAGAGATATTTGTTCATGAACATAATGTATAAATATTTATTTATTGGTAATCATAATTTTTTATTTTCATTTTTATGTGACTACTATCTCCTAGTTTATGGCTAAAAGTATAAACATGTGTCACACTTTTATTAAGGAAAATGTCAACAACACACAAACTATTCAACTTTAAAGAAATAAATGTGGAATTTGTGTTTAGAATTTGAAGATGATGTAAAATGATGAAATGTGTAAAATTGGATAAAGTTTATGCCTATAATTTTTTTTTGAAAAAAATGAACAAGAATTGACACAGTTTTTTTATTTTTGAAATCCAATTTTCAATTGATGAAAAATGCTGAAAATATGGGGTCTAGTTCCCGTCAAACAAGTATATACAAATAATTTTTTTGCCTCTGATTTCTAAATATGTTATAGATGACATGTATAGCTAGTGCATAAAAGAAGAAAAAATGGTTTTTGATATATATTTTCTCTGATATGACTACCCAAAGTCAAACTTATCCAAAATTGACAGTTTTCATCTCCCATCAAACTTCCCCTATCAAATCTACACCATTCAAAAAAAAAAAACATATTCTCTAACATGACTCTCTCCTCTAGTGTTATATATAAATTTTAATTTTTTTATAAGATTTACTATTTTTTCTTTATTTGAAGAAACATCTTCTCGAATGTTTTTAATTACTGGTAAAAACAAGTTTTGGGGGGACCTGAAACCCCATAAAAAATTAAAATGAATGATTAGACATTAAGCCCACCAAAAAGAAACCAAGTTGTAAAATAGCCCACTAGCAGACCTGAAACCCAACAACAAAACCAACCAAAAACCAGTAACCGAAAATAGACACCCAACAACAGAAACACAGACAAAATTAGAAAACACAAAATAACAAGAAACTAGGGAAACTCCAATAGAGTTGTCTCCATGTTTGTTTTAACATTAGACATCTTACTAATGCCAGTATAGAGATTAGAGAGCTCCAAAATTCTATCCTGAGTCTTCTTCTCATAAGATCTAGTATGCTTTATCAACCTAGTCTGATCCTCATCATCATCTTTGGTTTCTTCAATTTTCATAGGGGACCCCATGTTCAGCTCCTACTTGATGTTGTTGATGCACTCTACCATAGTCCCCATAAATAGATTGTTGTCCAAGAGAAGCTTCTTGATGGTGGGCTCCATTTTATCCACTTTCTCCAGCAGCAGACTCATCTTCTTGTCATCTCTTTTCTCCATGGCTTTGTCCTTCCAATCAGACTGAGAGTCAAGCCTCTCCTAGATATTATCAAATTTGGTAGTAAGGGATCTAAAGTTAAGACTTAGAGTCTTGATTTCATGAAAAACCCATTTAACCAAACATAAGGAGTACATAGACATAACTTTTTCCATTTGCAGGACTCTAAATGGGGGATCAATTTTATCATCCAGGTCTTCCTTGATAAGCTAATCATTTCTCTCCTGCATGTCAACAACATTCAAGAAAATAGAAGAGGAGGGAATCTCCTTTTCCAGAATAGTCTGTTTAGATCTTAGCTCTTTGCCCTTTTTTTCTGGCAACACATCCATGGTGGCTTCATTATGTGAGGAGCGAGGAACATCGTGGTCCATAGAACTGTCATAATTGACTAGGATAGGAACTTTCTCACCATTAGGGTCATTCTGCTCTTCCATTTCCATAGTGGTATTAATATTTTTATCACCCTCCACTTCTAACTCATTACCAGTAACAGAAAGAGTGTCCTTACTGTCATCATCAATTCTTTTGTGAGAATGCTAGATTTCATATCCAAAAACCCTCGATACTTCCCCCTTCGATTCAATCTCCAAACCACTTTTCTTCACAAATTTTAGCTTTTTAGAGGCCGACCCCTCCTTGCACACATCATCCCTACCTCCTTTTTCAAACTCTTAGGAGACCCACCACTGAGAATCTAAGGAGGAATTAGGATAAGAGAAGCAATCTTCTTGACATGATCCACGATAAGAAGAATAAGCCCTTCATGAAGAACATGCTTACTCTCTTTCCTTTTATTTCCAACAATGCTTTGACGGAGAGAACTAAGAAAATAGGAGGGAAAAGAAATCCTAACCTTATGCCTATACTGATAGAACAACAAAATGGTGAGAATGGGCCCATTTGTACCTCCCATCGAGGACAATATAGTCCATAATGGCCACCATAAAATTAGACCATATTTCCTTAAAACTATCGACATCATAGCACCCCTCAGAATCCTTGATTAGATTTCTCACTTCCTCTTCATCCTTGGGAAAATGATGGATGACATTGTATGAGATCTTGTTGAGTGACCCCACAATAGTGGGTTACACTTTCTTAGACATGTTGATTTTTTCTGAAATAAGAAATTTTTAATAAAATATGATGATTTAAGCCTTGAGAGGTTCCATTTGAAGGAATTAATTACAAATGGTTAGCTCTTAGATAAGAAAAACATTAATATAACATCTACACTCCTCATTCATACCTACAATGGAGTCTCCTTGGCAACTATTAAAATGCTGACAAAAAATCACTTCAAATTTATCTTTTAGAAGATCAAATGAATCCATTTGAAAAAACTATCTATGTAGTAAGGTAATACTAAAAAAAATATTTCTAATTATTATAATGTTAATATATATTAATTTTATTATGACTTTGTATTTTTAGTTTTACGAAACATAGATATTTCACTGTATGTCTACCTCTATGTTTGACGCTTATGGAAAAATAGTTAATGAGAGAAAAAAAATTCTAAAAAATACCTATGCCCTAAGAATTGAAGTTCTATTTCTATCAAAAAAATGAAAATGAAATTGGACAAATACACAAGTTATAAGCTATGTAGTCAAGGTATGTCAAAATTACGGTTTAGTCAACTTCAAACATTAATTAAATATGAAATAATCATGATAATGTGATAAAACTAATTGCATGCCCTACATATGGATGTTTAAAAAATAAATTCAAAATAATCACATTGATATCTATTTTAGAAAAAAGTTATGCTTTATGAAAACAATGTAACTCTTTGAAAATGACATTTTCAGCAATATACCAGTTTTTGTGGGAGAAAGAAAAAACCAATCAAAACAATTCAAAAATAAAAATAAAAAATATATTCAGAATCTAGACAGAAAATCCTAAAAGACTCTAATGTACTTCATCTTCTGATTCCAAATGGTTTAACGACAATATGCATCTGAATCTGAAAGTTTTTTTCAAAATGTATATTTCAGTGTCCGTTCAGGCAAAAAAGTGTAACCCACTATTGTGGGTTCACCCTCTTGTGATTAGAGAAAACCTAACCTATTCAGAATAGGTGTAGACATTCAAACATCAGTCTAACAACATATTCCTAACATATAGAAAAGACAATTTGCAAAGTCATTCAGATAGAACTTAAATGGGAGCACCCTATCACCATTTGATTTGTTCTTGATTTAGAGATGTGGGTGTGCTCTCAAAACACTTGGAGCATATCCCTAATGCAGATTAGGGAGGATTAGGATGGATTAGGGACCATGAGAACCCCATAGTGGCACAAAATCAGGTATAGTTCACTTGATTTGGGCCCCTAGAGCCTCAAGGATCCTAATGATGTTGAAATGTAGATTGATGCAAGAATGCTTAAGCTAGAGTTGATTTTAATCCAAATGAAACATGATATGATGCTGAAATTATTAGAAAAGATTAACAAAGAAATAGATTCAATCCATTAAGCTATTCTACCTAGGATGATTTATAAAAGAACAAAAGAGAGTTAATCTAACAATTTATGCAAAAGGCTATGATGACCTAGATGTATTTTACCATTATATAACAATGCACGAAGATAAAAACTATGCTAATTGATTTTCTCTTGGAAGAGAGACTATTTATAGGACTTTGGGAAGGGTTTGGGTTAGGAAGTGGAGTTAGGGTCAGAGTCAGGGTTTGGGGTAGACTCTGAGGTTGAGTTAGGGGTATGGTCAAAGGGACAAGGGTTAAGGTTGTTCACACATGTGTGAGCAACACTAGGGAAGTGTTCCTAGGGGACCAAGAGGAAAGATAAGACACATGCTTCATCATGAGGTTGTAATAGCCTTAATGAGGGTGTAAGAGTCTATTAATGAGTCTATAAGGCTCATTAATGATGGATGTTGACCAAAAGTCAAAGGACACTGGATTAGGCTAAGAAATTTAGGAATCACCTCCTAAGTAAGTTTAGGAAAGTTTAGGAGGGTTTAGGAATCTCTAGAAGATTCTAAGGTTTTACGCTTTAAATAAATATAAAATTTATTTAAGGTTTGTGACTTTATTTATCAAATAATGACTTAATAAATATGGGAAAATCATTTAAATTTTATTTAAATGCTTTTTGTCGAGGTTTCTTAATTAAATGCCTTGAATTAAAATAGAAGGGATAATGACAATAAAAACTAATTAATTAATTAATTAACAAATGATGATATCATTAGGGGTTTTTGAAAAATAAAATAGTTTTATTTGTCAAAGGCATTTTAGGTGATACATTTTTCCCCTCTTTGATGTGATGCCACAAGTGGCATGGTGTTAAAGACAAGAAAATAAGATGCCCCAGGCTAGAATTGAGGATAAGGGGTACTTGTGCCCCCTCAGGAAAATAATGTAAAGAGGAAACTTTGTGGAATTTTCTCGTAAAGAACACAAAAGGGAAAGGAGGGGAAAGGAGGGGGAATAAATAGCCAAATTTCCAAGAGAAGAGATTCATGAGTGCAATATGATGTGAGATGTAGGATGAAGCTACATGAAGGATGCAAGATACAAGATTAATCTATATGATGTAGGATGGGGGGATTTGGGGAGCTTTGTTTGTTAGATTCTTTTAGAGCACAACCTAGTTTGATATAGGAATGCTTGAGACCTGCTAAGGTTATGAAAGAATACAAGGGCTTGTCACCAACATTGCATAGGACTAACACAAAAAAAAAAAAAAACACACAAAGGGTTTCCCCAACATCACACATGAAAAATGAAGGAGGCATGGTGGAAACGATGTTGGAGAAACCACAAATAGATGACTGACTCACAAGAAGAAGCAAAATATCAAAAGACCTTGCCCCAAATTTTTCTCATTCACTGTGCACCATGACATAAAGGATCGTGGTGACTTTGAGTAGAGAACAATGGAATTCGTAAAAGATTAACAAGACCCAAAGGACAAAATCCAGGATCACAATGATAACTCCAAAAGACATCCTTTGCCAAGGAAAGAGTTTGATGAGCTGATTGATGGGGGGAGATTAGGTCTAAGCATGGTGAAGAATACATCATCATGGACCCGGTTTGATTTCTTAGGTCAGACAATACATAAGGATACATTTGTGCAGACCCATGTTAGGTCAGACAATACATATGCATACATCTGTGCAGACCCGTGTTGATAGGGAGAATGTTGTCTTGCTGATTGGAAAATGATGGATCAAGGATAATCATATATCATAGATAGTCGACAATAAATGTTGCTAAAGGATGAGGTTGGGTGAGATAAGATCAAATGATCAAATGCTGCTATGGGAATGACAAAGATATATACAACGAGAGATGATGATATGTACAATAGACAGGGAGATATTTACAAAGGAGATCAAATGATAACCAAAGATCCAAAGGATGAAATGAAATAACAAGTATCTCACAAAACCTTTTGCCATAGGTAGGATGATGGATGATGATCAATTTGATGAGGATTGATTGTGGAGGATTGCTAAGTGTCAAGGAATGAGTCACTGCTTCGTGATTAGGATCAGATATGATAGGATTGGATTTGTCAACCTAAGATAGACTGACGATCTTTTGAAGAAAAGATTCTTGCCAGTGTATGCCAATCTATTGCTTGAGATGATGAGGCCTACAAAGACAAGTACAAGATTCCATAGACAATGCTCTATCAAAGGGTAGTGCTAGGATGATTTTGATATAGGATAAGGATTGAGCAGCTCAAAAGATATGACATGAAGTGGATGGTGGATAACTAGATAAGGATTCCTATGACAAGAGATAGGGAAGACACTCAAAACTCAAAAAGCACCAAGGGATGATTGCTAAAGCGTGTGGCTAGATAGGTTATAGATGACACAAGGACCAACTAACACAAAGGATGGAAGCTAAAGAAACATATGTACAAATGAGTCTAGGTGGAGACATGACTGATGCTAGGATACAAGACTCAAGGATAGGATGTACAAGGGATCTAGGGATGAAGCCAAAGCTACAAAGATATGCAAGATGATTCCCCATTTGGCATGGAAAGCCAAGACAGATTGATAGGATGATGTGTCCTGAAATGACACAGATTTGGGAAGGACGCATCCCATTGATGATTATTAGATTGAGATCAAGACTTGCAACAAGACTAAGGATTTGATTGGATTGGTTGGCTTGATCTTGGTTGTTGGATAGCTAGAAGATATGGATAGGATTATGAGATGTTGTAATATTACTAGGAAGACTTGGATATGGATGAAAGGCATTAGATTGCATGGGAGTAGCTTGTAGCTAGATACCAATGACAAGGGAAGTATTAGGTGATGAGAAGATGGAGAAAATGCTTAGGGATGTTGATGGATGAATGATCAGAGATTTGGATAGAGGAATACTTGGAGATTGGATAGAGGATCCACTGAAGGATGAATGCTAGAGGAACCACTGAGGAATCTAGATAGAGGGATGCTAAAGGATTGGGATGCTAGAGGAATACACTCAGAATTTGAATAGAGGAATGCTTGGAGATTTGGATGGAGGAACGGGTGATGATGAATGCCAGAGGAATCACTGAGGGATCTAGATAGAGGAATGATGAAGAATTGCTATGGCTAAAAAAGATTTGGATGCGGAGATGGGAGATAAGGATTAGATAAAGTCTCCAAGGAATATGCTGCCAAGGAACAAGATGCCCGCGCTTAGGATAGTTCATGCATTAAGAGGAATTTGGTGGGGGTGTGATTGGATGGAAAATATGATAACAAGAGGATGAGAAAGGTAGATGAAAGCTTGGATAATGGATGGTGATTGGTGATGGATGCAGAAAGGTTCTCAAAAGATTATATACCAGATGGTCTCTGTTTATGTATCAAGATCCATAGGAGGATGATGGAGGTGAGAGACAAATGGGATGGAAGAGATGCTGGATAATATGTTATAGAAGGGAATTGCCCCTAATTGTAGAGAGGAACTGGGGGATTACACATGACACCTATTTGCTAGGTTTTCATCATGGTAATTGTCCAAGGCACTTGAATTGCCAATTTTTCACCATTAGACGAATGTTTTTCTATTTTCTTTTTACATGATTTGATACTTTTTTTTATTTTTTCCAATTTTTATGGATTTTTTTGATTTGGTACTATGTTCTGATCTTCTGATTTGTCTCTAACTTTTATGATTCTCTAATTTGTTGCTGACCTTCTGATTTGTTGTTTCCTTTCTGATTTGTTTGGATGTTGGTAAAACTTTATTAGGATCGATGAATTATGTAAAGGCATGGATGAGATGGGGTGGATGGGAGATATGGTGGTAGAAAGTATTTGGATGGAAAGATGGAAAGTGATCATGATAGGGAAATGTTGTTCGAACCAACATTGGCACATGTTGTGAAGAAGGTTCATTGAAGTGGATGGGTTTTGGAAGATAGATGTGCAAATGAAGGACTATTTGTGCTAGGAGATTTTGGGTTATTGGGAGCCTAAATAGTTGTAGAAGAGGAATGAGTAACTGTTGGATTAGCAACTTTGGATGCCATTGTGGATGTTTCGTTTAGATGCATTACATTTTTTTGCTTTGGGATCCACATAGTTTTTTCTTTTTCTTTAGTGGGCCTTTGTGGCCATTGGGGTGTATTGAATTTTTCTCTTGCTTTGATGGGCCTTTGTGGCCATTGGGATGCATTGGATTTTTCTTTTTCTTTTCAGGACCTTTGTAGCCATTGGGATGCATTGGATCTCTTGATAGGATTTTTCTTTCCTTGCATGTATTTTAGAGTGGACATGAAAATCCTTAGATGGTTGCAGATAGTTACCTTTATGCATCTTAGAGATGGCATCCAAATTGTTGTGACAAATGTTGGAGAGAATATGTAGAGGTATGTGGGAAGAAGGAGATATAGACATAGAGATGGGAGGAGATTGATAGATAGGAGATATGAGAATGTGCCTTTGTTGATCCTGACTAGGGATGTTTGGATTTTGGATGAAGGATTGACTAGGATAAGATGGGGTATGATATTTTAAGATGTAAGGAACCAAAATGGATTTTGTATGTGAAGGATATGAAATGGTATAATCTGGGCTATAGGGAACCAAAATGTATTTGGATGATGAAGGAGAAATGTGATAGGTTATCTTGGGCTGCAATGATGGAGGAGGAGGAATGGTATGACTAGATAGTTCACATAGGTAGGTTTAGAGGAAGCTTGTGAACTAGTTTGGATAATTGATGGGGTAGGAATGATGGGTCGAGGTATAGGATATGAAGTGGATTGAGGGATGCATTCTTCTTGTGAGAGAGGATTTGTGACAATGCAGGTTGGTATAGAAGATGGTGGATTGAGATAGGATGGAGGATTAGGGTGATGGATTGGAAGACTAGGATCTTTGATTTGAAAGTGGGTTGGAGGATAAGGAGATGATAGATTTGGATAAGGGATGTAGCTTGGAATTTTTTTGTGAAAAGATGGTGATTGGGATACGACAATAGAAGGAGATGGTGATATGAAGGATGTATATAGAGGATATGTAGGCTTAAGATAGGAAGAAGGTATGGATGAATAGGATAATGGATTTCCCTTGTCAAAGGCATGATAGAGAGTGCTAGTGGATATGCATGAAGTCATGATAGGATAGTTTGGAGGAATGATTGGATGCTGGAAGGTGCTTGGGGAAAGCTTGCTAAGATTTTCAAAGTATTCATCATGGTCCAGAAGATTCTCATCATCATGATTTCTAAGGTTTTAAAAGTACTCATCATGATCAACAAGGCTTTCATCATCATCAGGATAGGATGGAATAAGAGAAGAGACACAATAACCAAACTCATCATAATGGTTTTGAGACATGATGACTTGTAGATGAGTTGGATAGGGATGAAGGATGAATATGGATGGAGGACTAAGACTCATATTGGGATGACTGACAAGCTTAGACTGGGATCAGATTTGGCTCAAGATAGGAGAAAAGACTGACTCTAGAGGAAGACAGAAAGGGGATGGGGGATGACGAAGATGACTCCGCTAACCTAGGATAGGAGAAAAGGATGATAAGACTGGATGGGAAAGACGTGGGATGACCAAAAGACTATGATTAGGAGACTAGGATGATAAGATTCTAAAAGCGTGGATGATTTTTGGATTTTGGAAGATTTGGACTGACATGGAAAAAAATTTGTGTGCAGATGTCTTTGCTTGTGTATGTTCAACAAATTTTTTGCACTAAGTTTGAAACTTTGAAAAAACATCAAACATGAGCTACCTAAAGATAGGTTAGTATCAAAATATTTGCCCACATCTTGATATCCCAAAAAGGAATATAGATGGTGAGTGTCTTAAGGTGATATGGGAAACCACTTGGATTGATCCTTGCACAAATATTTTGATACCTTTGGGAGTAGATCAGGAAGCCTCTGATTTATAGGTGTTTGATTTGGTCCATGGAGTCCTCCCAATTAGTTTGTACACACATGACTCACTTAAGAGCCTAGTTGACCATACCGAAATAGTAGGGATATTCACCTACCTTGGGCTACTATCAACACACATCAATCATGCTTGAGGGGATGAAGCGAGAGTTTTCTCGGTTCTCTATTTCTATACTAGTTGGGGAAGTACCAGTTTGAAGTCTTTCTCCAAAGAGGAAGTGCTTTTCTCTTTGGATAGGCTTTGCCAGAAGTAAGACAAATGAACTTGTCCTAGTTCACTTTCTTTACATCACTTAGATTAAGAGGATTTTACAGAATTGAGACTCCTAGAAACACACCAAGAATTTTTTCTTTCCCAAATTGATCTTAAGTGATTGTGAAATGAAAGCTTGAAAACACAAGTGATTAAGTTTTTGATTTGTTCATTTCTTTTGAAGACAAAAAAATCTTTTGAAAGATATTGCAAGTTTTTACCGTTTGCATTCAAGATTGAGCTTTTATTTTAGGATCTTGATTTGAGCATTTGGAATGAAATGAAATTATTTGTTTTCAACTTTAGGAGACTCAATATTTGTGTTTTGATTTGGACTCCAAGAAAAAATGACTCTTTTGATTTGGATTTCGATCTATTTAGGGGTATTCAAGATTGTTTGCTTTAGATTTTAGTTCTATGCCCAAAAAAAGAGGTGTTCCTAGATTCTTTGATGCATGAAACTTAGAAAACATTCAAGATTTTTCAAAAGGAAGTTTTTTTAAACCAAGATCATTTTTACGAACATTTAGGATCGTTTAGGAACTGAATAGGAAAGAGATGCATTCCTAGATTGCATGGGATTTGAAAAACACTTAAGACAATGCAAATGAAGTTCACTTTATTTAAGAGAAATGGTTCAAGATTGATTTGAAAACACTTTTATTTGATTAGGATTGCTTAGGAAAAATATAGAAATGAAATACAGATTTGTGCTTCTTTTTATGCACTGAAAGTTTTAAGTGTTCCTAGCTTGCATGAATGAACCCTAAAACACTAGATTTGCATGAATGAGGTTCTTTTTATCCAAATGAAAGACCTTAGGGATGAGTTTTATTGTTTTAGGACTGATTAGGAATGATTAGAGTTGATTAGGACTATTTAGGAAATGTTAAGGAAAGATTTGCAGATTCTTTTACCTTAAAAGCATTCAAGAGTGATTTTGAGGTTCTTTTTAAGCCCAAAAACAAAGTGTTTGGATTCCTAAACATGAAAAATGATAGATTAGCCTGAAGGCTTTAGATTTTTGATGATTTATTTTCCTCCAAGGTTTACTTGTAGAAAATGGAGTTAAAAATTGGAAAAAAGCAGTCAAGAGGCCCCAAGAAGCCCCTAGAAACCCTAAAATCCAACTTAAGCCTTGATCATGGCCTTACAAAACCCCCTATTTCCCATACGAGTAAAAAGGTGAGGAAATTTTGAGGAGTTTACTTGTATGAGTCAGGTTGAGGCCTTGTACAAGTCAGTATGACTCCTGGTACGAGTAAATCAGGCCATAAGGTTTAAAACAAGCCAAAATTACATGCAGAGGTCTCATTCGAGTATTGTGCACCTCTGGTACAAGTATGTATACATGCTCATATGATAAAATAAGCTAAGGGAGTTTAATCATATGAGAATCCTCCAAGACCAAGATGAGAATGGTCAAAAATAAGTTTTTTTCTTGGAATACCCCAAAAAATTCAGTTATGAAGGCGTGTAGGGTCTCATCGGGCGTGCCAAAATGTGATTAGAGAAAAGATAAAATATTAAAAAAATGTGTAGACATTCAAAAATAAGTCTAACAACATATTCCTAACATATATAAAAGACAATTTTCAAATTCATTTAGATAGAACTTAAACAGGAGCACCCTGTCACTGTTTGATTTGTTCTTGATTTAGGGATGTGGGTGTGCTCTCAAAACACTTGGAGCATATCCCTAATGTTGATTAGGGAGGATTAGGATGGATTAGGGACCATGAGAACCCCATAGTGGCATAGAATTAGGTGTAGCTCACCTTATTTTCACCTAGAGCCTCAAGGATCCTAATGATGCTGAAATGTAGATTGATGCAAGAATGCTTAAGCTAGAGTTGATTTTAAACCAAATGAAACATGATATGATGATGAAATGATTAGAAAAGCTTAACAAAGAACTAGATTCTATCCATTAAGCTATTCTCGGATGATCTATGAAAGCACAAAATAGAGTTAATCTAACAATTTATGCAAAAGGCTATGATGATCTAGATGTATTTTACCATTATAACAATGCATGAAGAAAAAAAAAAAGCTAATTGATTTTCTCTTGGAAGAGAGACTATTTATATGATTTTGGGAAGGGTTTGGGATAGAGTTTGAGGTTGACTTAGGGGTATGGTCAAAGGGACAAGGGTTAATGTTGCTCACACATGTGTGAACAATACTAGGGAAGTGTTCCTAGGGGACAAAGATTGAAAAAGAAGACATTAGCTTCTTCACAAGGCTGTAAGAGCCTTAATAAGGGTGTAAGAGGCTATTAATGAGTCTGTAAGGCTTATTAATGAGGGATGTTGACCAAAAGTCAAAGGAGACTAGATTAGGCTAAGAAAGTTAGGAATCACCTCTTAAGTAGGTTTAGGAAAGTTTAGGATGGTTTAGGAATCTCTAGAAGATTCGAGGGTTTTAGGCTTTAAATAAATATAAAATTTATTTAAGGTTTGTGACTCTATTTATCAAATAATGAATTAATAAATAGGGGAAAATCATTTAAATTTAATTTAAATGCTTTTGGCTAGGGTTTCTTAATTAAATGTCTTTTATTAAAATAGGAGAAGGGATAATGATAATAAAAAATAATTAATTGTTTAAATGAATAACTAATTAACAAATGATGATGTCATAAGGGGATTTTTCAAAATAAAATATTTTTATTTCTCTGTATCATCTTAAAATGGAAGCACTTCCATGATAAGAACATTTAGCCCTCTAAGTAAGTGGTCTAGGGTAATGGCAAGTGCCTTGATTAGCTCTTTTTATGGATCTAGCTATTTGCCCCCTATTCTGCTTCTCTCCCCCTATTTCCAGCCTCTTTTTGACAACTTTCTCTAAGAAACTGAAGATTTTGACTTTCTGGGTCAATGACAACCTAATGGGTTAAGGTCAACCTCGACCCTGACCTAGGTTAGGGTAGACCTCAACCCTGACCTAAGTTAGAGTTGACCTCAACTCTAACCAAGGGAAGTGTCGACCTCGACCCTGATCCTAGGTCCAATTTTCAAATTCTAGGAGTTTTGGGATATCAAGCTTCAGAAAGTTTTATTTTCCCGCTTTCGGGTCGACTATTTCAGATTTTAGAATGGTAAAATCTTAAATTGCATTTAATCTAGGTCCATTTCTAGGGTTTAAGATTAATTGGGATTTAATTATCCAATGTCAGCCTCTCTAGAAGTTTGTGCCCGAGACCACAATAAAAGAAAGCCTTCCTCTCTCATTTTCACATCCATTGTCAAGAAATTTTTTGACATCCACCTTTCATGATCAAGACATCTAGTTCTCAAGTGCAAGGAAGCAGGAAGGAGAAGGAAAGAAAGAAAGCATTCATTTATCTTCGAGCGAGAAAGAATTCATTCATCTTCAAGAATTCAAGTATTCAAGTATTCATCAAGGAGATCCATTATTAGCTATTGAAGGATTCAATCTTTATGGAGCCCTCTTGTTGAAGATTTCTCCATCCACATTCATCCAAGCCTCTTCCTATGCTAAGATCCATTCAAGATTGGTGTTGAAGATCTAATTCCATTGGTTTGAGACATTCTCCATACATTCCTACATTCATTTAGAGCATCCATACTTGTGGATTCAAGGATTCGAATCCTCCACAAGGATTTCAACATAAGCAAGGTGAATAGTTCCATTTACTTTGTTTATACATATTGTAAATTCAATTACATTTCAAGGTTGATTCCAAACTGGGGTTTGACCAAGGCAAACCCCCCATCCAAACAACAAAAAACATTTTTCTTGCAGGTACAGGTACAGGTACAAGACAACGAATTGAAGTTTAGATCTGGATACCCTTTCAGTGAACTTTTGAGATCCATAGACAAAATTTTCATCAGAGCTATTTTAGGTTAGGGATGACCTTCAATGAGGGGTAAGATTGTGCCCCGCTATCTGGGTCAAAGTTGACCTGACCTCAGAAAGATAAACATTTTCTAGGTTTTCTCTATCTCAGTATTTCCAGTCCAAAGTAGGTTTTAGAATTCCTTGAAGCTGTGCACAAACATCATAAATCAGTATTTTATAGATTTACCCTATTTTGAGGTTAGTATTTTCCTTCTATTCATTTAAGATTTCAAGCATATGGTTTCTATAGAAAATTATAGGATGTCCTCCTTTCTTCATATTCTCCATTATTTGATTCATTTGTGCATTGAACAATTCTTTGTCATTAATCAATTTGGATCTCACTTTTGGAAATTTGGATTAGGGATAGATCTTATACTTTCCCCCATTTCTCACATATATACAAAAATATAGATGTAACAAGGATAAAGATAGATCCCCTACATCTTTATCCACCACTATATTTTGGTGAACCCAACAAGCTTACCCACTTTTCTTTTGTGGAATTAGATGCCCTATTATGTTTATGGTGTTAGATTTCCCTTTATATCTTTTTGGTGCTAGATTTTCCTTTTATGTTAAATCTTGCATGCTCCTTTCTATTTCAAAAATATAATTTTTTTTTGCAAAAATCTCTTTAAAATACAAAAATATTCATTTGTTTACGGTTTGTGTTTTCCTAGTTTAGTTCATTGGTGTTGCATTGGTATATGAGATTTACTACCTCTAGTCCTACTTATAATATTCTAGTTAGAAGAAGTTGTAGAATCATGGGTGCCTTTGATCCTGAATCTTCCTCTCCTTTCCTTAGGATCCCAGATGACAATTTTATTATTCATGATTCCAATCCTATTATGGAGAAAAACACTTCTCACTCATCTCATGATGAGGATGATGCTTTAAGAGTTCCTCCTGAACAAGTCTAAAAACTTTCAATAGAACTTGATAAAATGGGTAATTGGCTTATTCAAGAAAACCATAATCAAAATTCCATTCAAGCTATAGAGGCTCTTAAGAAAGTTCTTCATGATAGTGATCAAGGTGTTAATCTCTTGCATGGTATTACTCATCTTGTGCATTCAAATGTTAAACCTTTAGCTCAAGAAGCTCAAGATTTAGGGTTGATTCCTCTGGTTACTAGTATAGAACCTTCTTCTGTTCCTTTATCTAGTATTCCTACCTATACTCCTTTGGTGACTGTGACAGTTCCCTCTGTTCTTATGAGTGTTCCTCCCGTGTCCCTTCCTACATCACAATGTTCTTATCATAATGTTCCTTTTACTTATTCTAATCCTCTTCCAATTGTAGTTCCAAGTTTTCCTCCGGTTGTGTCTTCTATTCCTGCAGCTTCATACACTTTACCTAGAGTTTCTAATGTTTTTATTCCTCCTATTTCATCTAATGATTCAACAAATATCAGTTTGGCTCAAACTATGTCATCCTTACTATGACACCTAGCATTGTTGACTCAAAACAAGTTTAGTATTCCTACATGTGACATGAGAAGTCCTTTTTCCCGAGACATCATTCATTCTCCTATTCCTCAGTAGGTTGATATGCCTCATCTTGGTAATTAAAATGGAAAAGGAGACCCTTTTCATCATGTTAAAACATTTCAAATCCTTTGTAGTGATTATGCTCATGACCATAGTGTTGAGGATTTGCTAGCAAGCCAGTACTGACTGTATGTTTGTCATTGATGAGAACATATGGTAAGTAGCATGCATGGAAGACTTATGTAGTAAGCTTTGAGTATATGTAGCATGGACATGATATCAACATGATATCATGGATGCAAAGGTTAAGTGTTAGTACAGATAGTTATATAGTAGCTTGTGTCAGCAGTGTTCCTGACAGAGTTATAGGAAGTGTTCTGTGAGGATTTGTCTATACAATCATCATGGAGCCTTGCGCCTTTGGATATGTGATTAAGACATGCTAGTGATGTTACATTCATGAATGCAGAGTCTGATGATCAGTAGAAGTGAAGTTATGCAGTCACTATTCACTAGTAGCAGTTACCTGTGTTTAATCAGAAGAGCTGACATAGATTTTATTGGTACAGGAGTTACGCCTATCATATTGATATGCACCCTTGGATTAGTGATGAGAGAAGAGTCAAGAAGGTTTGGTTAAGAGCGCATGATGTTTTTCATCTTGAGGATAAAGCTTCAGTTAATTTGGTAAGCCAATAGTGTGTAGCATGCGTCTACATTTATTAATATTGGACAGGTCCCAGATTATGTTGTGTGCTTAGTAGAGCCAACAAAATTATTATTGTAATGTGTTATGGTTTCTCTAATATGATTTCAAGTTGGTTCTAATAGGCTGACTTGATTATATCATTTGGAGGAAAGATATTTATAGGTAGTCATTTGTGATTGCTAAGGTATGGTCAAAGTTGATTATGAAGAGTAGAGCAGTGTGTGAAGTGTTGAGCCATCAGCAGAAGGTCTATGTGACCAAGTAAAGAGATTTTGCTATACATTGGAACTGATCCAGGCATCAGGTCAAAACATAGTTCACCAAGATCTAGATATAGTGTGTATCTATTATTCAGAAGGTTGTAGCCTTCACCCATTTGAGTAGTGTGCTCTCAGATAGCACGTCCTCACCCCTAACAGGGTCCGACCCTTGACTAGGTCACTGTACTAAATGCATTGTAAATACAACTCCTAATAGGGTTAAGGATCTTCTAACAAGGATCATGTTGGCACTCTGAAAAATCCAGACAGTTTTCATCGCATAATTAGAGAATTTTCGTAAGCCAAAGTTTGTCTTTGTGTCTTTCAAAGAACAATTTGAAAACACCTAAGTATTGAGTGTGCATAAAGATGGGCCTGATGAATTTCATGGGATGGTGCTTAGGAAATGTGTTCCTTGCCTTTCATTAAGCATATGTAGTTGGTTGAAACTTTTAGAAATAAGTTCGGATAACTTTTGAGGCTACCCATTTGGAGGCCAGTGTTCAAATTTGCACTTCGCATCCTATCTGGTTTTAACTAAATGGCTTGTTTTGGGGGTTTACATTTGACACGTGGTTGATATTTATGACATGCAGGTTATTTCATCATGTTGTATGTGCCTGTTGGACATGTTTGGCATAGCCATTCTGTTTGCAGATTACTAAGTTTCTCCAAGAGTGCACAGTTCAGTTTCCTGAGTGGCTTACTTTGGGGTCTTGCCATTTGCACCCAGTTTGAGGTAAAACATAATTGAATGATGTTCCATACTGTAGGCATAGAAATGTTTCCCCTTGATAAGATTCAGACCATGATGAATCTGTTTGACCCATTTCCTCAGACAGTTCCGGATGCAACTTCTACTGTTTCACTGCCTTTCAGTTTGGGATGTTCTAAGTTGCTGACTTTGAAGTTATTTCTGGATAATCATTTTATCATCCCATAAATATGATTATAGACTTTTTTTATACATATGAGAGTGATCATCTATCTAGGGTTTCAGACTGTGAAGGTTCCATTTGATATGATTATAAAATCAGACAAAAGGTGTTTAATAATGATGAAAAGTGCGGATAGAACAACTTTGCAAAGTAGTCAATTTTGGAAATTCATAGTTTTATGTTAGATGATCATCTCCAGTTGAGGGTTATTTTGTTGTGATCCCTGTATATGAATTTTATACTAGAATAGATGGTGTCCCCTCAACTCATCATTTGATATTTTTCATCCTTCTTCCGAGGCATTCGACAGTGATTTTTAGTCTATGTTTGTCGATAATTCTGACGGGTGTTTTCAAGTTTTAAAATCTCCTGCCTCATTCATTTCTAGATGAAGCTATTTTATAGGGTGATTATCTACATTTCAAGGTTCGTATCTGCTAGGTTTCATCATTTAATCATATGTTTTGATTTGTCTTTTAATGGCGCGACTGGAGGTGTTTTATTAAGAATTGGTGACTAGTGAAGTAATAAGAATTAATTTTTTTTGAAGGTTTCCAGCTGTCCAGATTGGATCCATTTGCAAGTGCCAGTCATTCTAAATCATGTTCAAGGCCAGTTGTTTGAGTTTGAAATTTTTTTAGGTTGAATCTGCTTGGGGTCCAGCAGGCCTCATTATTTTAATGAGTGAAATACTGGTGAGGAGTTATTGATAAATATTGACTATGTATACTAATTAGGGATAAAGTCAAGAAAAGGCGCAACTACATCTTGATTCTCCAAATGGTCATTCACACATCTTTGGGCTTGCATCTCAGATGGATCAACAAGTTGTTTATTTATTAATAATGGTGTCCTTTACTTCGAATTTAAGAGTGTCAAAGATACTTTTTACATTTGGAATTTTATTGAAGTTTTAACTATTATGTGCCTCAATACATAAAACTTATTTGGCAGCTACAAATCCTCCTAGCTTTTCTCCTATTTCAGTGTATGAAATTTGTATTCCTCCAAAGCTCTTTTGAGATCACATTCTTATTGTCCCATTCATCTTGATGCATTGCATATGTTCCTTATAGACATAAGCATACAAGTTCTCTATACAACTGCCCCCAAAATATCTGCAAGCAATGAGAGTTTTTTAAAAATAAATCAGAAGTGGGTTTGTAGCTACAAGAGGCTAGATTTTGAGGTTGAATATGGACTAAAACAAGGAATAATAGATAGTTCTTATATTATTTAAGGTCCACTAGGAACAACATTGATAGATGTGTGCACCAAACAGAAGGAAATGTGTACACATATTGGAGAGGGCTGCACGTACCTCTCATTTTAAATAACCAGTGAACATCTTTCTTTTGCTATGCATACCCCTTATTTCCACTATGCGTGCCTTTCTATTATGCTTTGTATACCTTGTCTTTATAAGGTTGCAAAATTTCAAGGAGTTTGTATGCCTTTCTTAGATGGAACTATACGCACCATGTAACATATTGGGCGTACCTTTTATTTAAACTACTGCAAGGCAGCAAATTATTTTGCAGAGTATGTCTTGTGCATCAAATGACAAGTGGTGTTGTGCACCAAAACTAAAGGGAAGAGGAGTGTGTGTTTCACCATGGAGGATGCACACCGAATTTGTATGCCCACACACACTTCCAACAGCTTGTGCATGCCCTCCTTTTGGTGATTGATTGCAGATAGAGAGATGTATGGGTGTGCATAGTGCCCAGGCAAACCATGAAACAAAGGTCTGTAGGATAAGGCATGATGAAATGGCTAGAATAAAGGACTGTGCATTCGGGGCTTTAATCCCACATTTTCCCAACCACATACTAAGAAAGTTTTTAAAATCAAGAAGGCTCAGGTGTATGGTAGAGTGAAAAGGAAAGAGGGGCTTGTGAAGGCGAGCCATTTGGATTCAGTGGGCCCAGCCAATCGGGTACCTTTCACAAGGTCCATCTTTTGAACGGTAAATGTTATATTTTAAGAGGAAATTATCCAACATTGCTCATACAGGAGACAAATGAGATATTTATAAGAAAAGGAGCTCAATATGAAGATATCTCAAGCAGACATGCAGTTAGAGGGCTCTCTCAGGTGCATGAGGACTGAGGTTCTTGGTTGGTGAATGGCTTGAACATATGACTTAGTAGTGGGCCCCATGCACAAGGTGAAATATCAACCAGATGACACCTATCGGCCTAATGATGTGGCAAGGAGGATGAGATCAATGCCTGAGTGGATGATGAACTGAATGACAATATAACACCTGGCACAAAGCAATGATGAAGAAGAGGATGGACAGTTGGTTAGCCACCTTGGGATGCATGAAGATATGACAGTTGTCGCTATTCTAGAAAGACAAAGTGCTCACTGGTTAACTATTGCAAAATAGTGACATGTCGACATGTGTCCCAAGGTGAGCTAACACATAGACACCCAGCTAATAGGATAGACCAATCATAGGGTGATTCATGTCATAGGTGTGTGCAAAGGTCTAGCAGGGTGATGAGGTGGTTGATTGACCCAATTAGGTCATGCCACATGGCACATGGGGGCCCACCTCAAAATTTGGAGTCTACACAAAGAATTAAAATATATGATATACTTTGAACTATTCAAATAAATCTCAAAGATTTAAAGGACTGTTTGCTCATGGAAATGTTCCCTTGAGGCTCAATTTTTATCCAAATATATAAGTATTATATGTTTTTAGAATCAATGTGAAATGAGGAATCCAATGGTAGTGTTAAAAATCAGATTCGACCAAGATGGTGGGAGTAGTAATGGACTACGTATTCTGAGATTTGATTTGGGTAAGAATGAAGATATTTTGTAAAGAGATGTTCTAGAATGAAAATGGTATCAGATTTATCTGAGATATTTTTGTTAGTCTGAGGGTTGACCGTGTTGCCCTTAAAAAGCCCTAAATGGTCCTAAGATTTTTGCAATCCTATATATGGATTTTCAAGACCATTTACAAAGGCTGCTAGTTTTCTGGCTCACAAGGTTACATCCCAAACCTTTAGTCAAGGAGTAGGACATGTTTTGTCCAGTTTGTATCAAAACAGAGTAGAAAGTTGCAGATCATTTGCATATTGTGTCAAGTGGCTTTGAATCTTCAAGAAAGGTGTATGCAGAGGCTTAGATCCTCATTCTTATTTCAATTTTTCAGTTCCATTTCTCTCCATCTGTGTTAGGTTTTATGGGTTTTGAATGTTCTGATTCTTTGTATGGAGTTTATCTATGCATGTGTTGTCTATCTTTAGTTCTAGTTTTAATCAAATTAAATTATGCTCTAGATGATACACAAGTTCATGGGGTTTGCATAGGGATTTATGTAAGCAGTATGGTTCTGGGTATTTGTATTTATGACTTGGATCTATGGTGAAGTAATAGTAATCAGTCTCTCTATTTTGTAGTGTACTAGATGATTTTCCCAATGGATAAGGCATTGATCTGGAACAAGTAAACTTTATCTTGATATATGTCTAGATGGGATGTGTTATATTTTGCAAAATTAAATCAAATCCTTTCTATCCTTTTAGTTTTATGTTGTGGGTATCAGTTTCATCATAGAAATGGAGAGTCAATTAATGACTGGTTATTATTTAATACTTTCGTGCTATCATCTGCTTTGTTCAATCCAATCTTGGTATTGTAAAGAGTGTTTCATTTACTAGATTAGGTGCACCCGCCTTGGTTCTGCAGAGCCAGAAGTGAAGAGGGCAGTCTTGTCCCTATAGTTGGTCCAGTTACCTATAGATTTTTCATATTTGGAACTAACCTTTCTTTAAAATCAATCTTAGGTATATTGGTGTCTCATGGAGTGTAAAATCCATTTGAGGAACCAACAGAATGGCAACTCTCTTATGGAGATTAAAATTTATGAGAAAATAATGTAGGTTCCAAGTTGAGCTGGACTCCTAGCATGCTTATTTCAATCAGTTGATATATATAGTGTTATAAATCAGTTATATATAACACAGGTACAAGTAGAGTTTGACTCCTACCTGACTTATTTATTATCCAGTGGTCTTCATTGAAGTGTATAAGAGTCAAATTTAAAAGGTTTTAATATCATCTCACTAAGTTGTGAGTGGTGACTCTGAGATCCTCGATTTGATTAGTGCAAGTTCAAAATAAAGATATGATGTATTCAGCCTTGATAAATAGTATTTAAACTCTGGTGAAGTTTTGTGTTGGCTGGAAGAAGTATACAAAAATAGGGATAAAATACTGTTCATCTTCAAGGAGGTGGCGACTCTATAAAAAGAACCCAATGGAGCCATGAAGTGAGCTCTAAAATTTTCCATTGTTTCTAGCCAAAGAAAAAATTGTGGCATCAAAACCTTACTAGGTATTTCTCAGTAAATGATTTATATTTGTGTAATCCTTATTGGGTGAAGAAGTCACCACATAAAAAGGATTTTAGAATTGTGGGTCTGCATATTCCTCTAGATTTATTAAAAAATTTAGGTTGTATCTTCAGAAAAATATGTATGATTTGATAATCTTTATGGCTACATAAGTTATTTGTAATAAAAATCTGAAAATATCATTAAGAGAAAGTGCAGTCCATAATGGATTTGAGTAGAGGTCTTTCTATACAAAGGTATTGTGCCATTGTGTTTTGATGGCATACATGGTTTCCCCAATGAGATTCCTACTAAGAGTAGGAAGCATTTGCAAGAGTTTAAAGGGAAATGATCAGATTCAACATGTGAACATTTACAAGGTTTTGCTGATATGATGGGAGACTTCAAAATTTGTCATGAAGATGTCATCATGAAGTTGTTGGTTTAGACATTGAAGGATGATGCCAGGGTCTAGTTTTATTCACTGCTAGCGAATTCTATTTCTTCATGGGAGGACTTCAATTCAGCTTTCATGGAGTAGTTCACTGAGAGAATTGATGTGAGTATCTTGCTAAACAGCTTGATGGAGATTCAAATAGAAGAAGATGAATTAGTCCCATCCTTCAACATCAGATTTATTAAGATATTAAATGATATTCCAAACAGTTACAGACCCAATGATCAAGTATGTTTGATAATTTATTTGGGTGCTTTTGATAGAAAGATGAGCTTCTTGTTAAGAAATAAAGAGCCAAATAATTTACATCAGGATTTTATCATAATGATAGACATTGAAAATAATTTGAGATATAGAATTGCCAAAGGGTTTTTATCCACTGGAGTCTGTTGCCATAATGTTCCAATCGAAGAAGATAGGTGTAAATCAGTAAATGAAACTCAATGTCAAAGTGTCTCCATCTCTGCCGATCTTACTAATCATGTTTCAAGTTATGCTTCTGAATAGAATGTGAATGAAGAAAATCTAAAGCAAACAATGAATGCCCCTAATGTAGAAGTTAACATGGCTAGTAAAGAATCACAATATTCTATTGATACAAAGATAGATATTTACAAGGGATATATACCAAGTAGATTTGAAACTAGTTCTTCTAGTTGTGAGGCTACAGAGACTTATTACTTGCAGTCACGTATTGAAAATAAAGAGGGGGCAAATTTTTTATCAGATGATGATAAAGCCCCAAGTAATGAAGGTCCATCAGATTTCAGTGATGCTGAAAGTGAAGAAGAAGATTCAAGGAGTCAAAGTAATCCTGACCTTCTTCAAGACAAGATAATGATTTATGGACAACCTTGTGAAGAGAATGAAAAATTATCATATGTTGAAGATGATTTTTAAAAAGTTGATATGACTGGAGCAATAATGAATTCTTTTGTTTCAAATGATAGTGGTGATGAAACTGAGTTTTTAGTTTGTATGCTTTCAGCTTTTGATTTACCATGTGAAGTTGTCGATCCAAAGATAAATGAGAGTTTCTATGAGCCTGAATATGAAACCATGGTAGCTCAGTTTTCCCTTGAACTAGAAATGGAAGTCAGTCAGTTTGATGTAGATGCTGAATATTTTGATATTGTTAATAATATGGAATCGATTTCTTATCAAGAAGAAGTTAATAATGCTGACAATCTTCCCTACAACAATGAACTATGTCAAGGAGACATATGCCAAAGGGAGGGCATGTGCAAAGGGCTCCCTACTAATTTATTTGAACCACAATTTGAAACATTTGATGAAAAGTTGAATGATATTTTAAATTCCATATTAGATTGTTTGTTTTAGTCAGGGGTGTGTTCTTTCTTCCAAGATTTGGGTGTAAAGGGTGATGGTGCTCTATATTTTGAAGGAGTTGAAGTAAGCTAGGGAAGACATATCAATTACCAAGAAAAAAATACATATTTTACTTTTTCAACCCAACATGATGATGCCTCATGAAATGAATCTAATTTGAATCTCAAAGTTGTACTTCAAAATGATTTTCTTGAAGACTTGTGTGATATGCATATAGTTGAACTTCAGAGCTTCCCTTTTTGTGCTCAAACTTACAGTGAAGGTGTCAATTGCTTTCCATATATAGGGCTGAAAAGTCAGGACATCACTTCTGATGGTTCCAAATCTTGCATTGGTTATGATGTTTTGCCAGATAAAGAAGTGTGTTCTTCTAGTGATAAAAAATCAGATTATGAGGGTATGACAGTAGGGTCTCCTTGTGAGAAGCCTTGTTCAAATAAACATAATGATGCTGGTAGTGAATTTAGTGAGATTAGTGAATATGAAGAAGAAGATTCTATAGTAAATAATGTTTCTATTAAGTTTGTAGACTTTCTTTTTATCAACATAAGAGAACAGTCTTATTGTCTCAGTATAGGAGATATTTGTGCAAACAACAAAGATATGAATATTATGGAGATGAAAGTTGTTGTAGTGATGGATTTGCACAAGATAATGGGAGCCAAGAGTTTGTAGTGCTTGTTCCAAACAAGAAGGAAATTTGCAGCATCAATCAAGAAACCAAAGAAAATGAATTTGAAATCTAATGTCCACTGAATAGTGAGGAAATCTCAGACCTCTTAGAAGCTGATTTTCAGAGATTAGACACTTTGCAAGATTATAATGCATATGAGTGTAAGGAATATAAGAGTGTCATGTATGATGATCATGAAGATTCATATGATGATGTGAATTCAGATTTTGATGAGCTTAGTGTCCAGGATCATTGTATAAGTCAGGATACTAAGGAAAGTAATGAATCTGAATGTGCCTCCTTAGTCCTACAAGTTTTAGAAGAAACAATATTTGATGATCCAAGTTTATGTGTACAATACAATTATAAATGATCTTCTCAGCCGATTAATGAAGATAAAGAAGACCATGACAATGTTTTATCTTGTCATTTAGATTCTAGTAATGAACAAGTTTCTTGTTCATTCTTTCTTTCTTCTTTTGATGAATTTGATAGTGATTGTGACAGTGTCAATGACAACAAATTTATTGATAAAAATGATGGTATGGATCAGTTGTCTTTATATCACAATGATCATGAAGAGGGATTGCACTTGGTTCACGATATAGATTGTGAATACATTATTAATGAACAAAGTTATTCAATGGCTAAGGTATTTGACAAGGATAAGTCTAAAGATCCGGTTCCTTCTTAGTTATGTGAATTTTTAGTAATGCAAGATCATCATTGTAGTGTATATTTTGAGGCATTACTAGAAAATTTTTATACATCTAGTCAACATCAAGATGAAATGAAAGATGTTCTGTATTTTCTCGAATATGTAGATGAAGTTGGTTGTGACCAGAAGAGTTTGGATTGCAGCAAGTACAAGATTACTTTCCAGCTCAAGTTCATTCATATATGTTGGCAGCATGTTTGTCAAAAGTTTTTTAAGCAATCGGTCTCATGTATGGATGAGAATCATATTTATGAAATAGGTAGGAAGTGGTTCCATTTTTAAGGCTTTGAGCCTTTGCAAGTAATATATATATTGTACAGTTTCTTTATTTTAGTTGTGTGGTGTGTTTCTTTCAGTAAGGTTCCCTATTTTTTGAGAGAGAGCAAGAAGTTAGTTTTCATTTTTGAGTGGTCTATTGTACCAAAGATTCATGAATTCTTTGCATACCCAAAAGGAGCACACATCCCCAACTAGAGCCACTGTTGGTACTTTGAAAAATCCAGATAGTTTTGATCCCATAATTAGAGAATTTTCCTAAGGAAAAGTCTGTCTTTGTCTTTCAAAGAACAGTTTAAAAAGACCTAAGTATTGAGTGCACATAAAGATGGGCCTGATGAATTTCATGGGATGGCGCTTAGGACATGTGTTCCTCGCCTTTAATTAAGCATATGCAGTTAGTTGCAACTTTTAGAAATCAGTTCAGATAAGTTTTGAGGGTACTTGTTTAGAGGCCAGTGTTCAAATTTGCACTTCGCATCCTATCCGATTTTAACTAAATGGCATGTTTTAAGGGTTTACATCTAACACCTGGTTGATATTTATGATATGTGGGTTATTGCATCATGTTTTCAGCATGAGAAAGAATGTTTATACCAATTTTTATCCCCCCATGTGCCCATTTGACATGTTTGCTAGAGCTATTCCGTTTGCAAATTGCTAAGTTTCTCCAGGAGTGCACAGTTTAGTTTCGTGAGTGGCTTACTTTGGGGTCTTTCCATTTGCACCTGGTTTGAGGTCAAACATAATTGAATGATGTTCCATATTGTAGGCATGAAATTTTTTCCCCTTTATAATTTTATGACTATGACGAATCTGTTTGACCCATTTCCTCAGATAGTTCAGGATGCAACTTCTACTATTTCACTACCTTTCAATTTGGGATGTTCTAAGTGGCTGACTTTGAAGTTTATTTCTGGATAGTCATTTTATCATCCTGGAAATCAGATTATGGACTTGTTTTATATACATGAGAGTGATCATCTATCTAGGGTTTCAGACCATGAAGGTTATGTTTGATATGATTATAAAATTAGACAAAAGGTGTTCAATAATGATGAAAAGTGCGGATAGAACAACTTTGCAAAGTAGTTATTTTTAGAAATTCGTAGTTTTATGTCAAATGATCATCTCTAGTTGAGGGTTGTTTTGTTGTGATCCCTACATATGAATTTTCTACCAGAATAGATGGTGTGCCCTTAGTTCATCATTTGATATTTTTCATCCTTCTCCTTTCGAGGCAGTCGGCAGTGATTTTCAATCTGTGTTTGTTGGCAATTCTGAATGGGTGTTTTCAAGTTTTAGAACCTCCTGCCTCGTTCATCTCTAGACAAAGCCATTTTACAAGGTGATTATCTACATTTCAAGGTTCGTGTCTACTAGGTTTCATCATTCAGTCATATGTTTTGATTGGTCTTTTAATGGCATGATTGGATGTGTTTTATTAAGAATTGGTGACTAGTGAAGTAATAAGAATTAAAGTTTTTTGAAGGTTTCCAGCTGTCCAGATTGGATCTGGTTGCAAGCACCAGTCATTCTAAATCTTTTTCAAGGCCATTATTTTAACTAGTGAAATACTAGTGAGGAGTTATTGACAAATATTGACTACGGTTACTAATCAGGGATAAGGTCAAGAAAAAGAAAAATTACATCTTGATTCTTCAAATGGTCGTTGGCACACCTTTAGGCTCTCATCTCAGATGGATCAACAAGTTGTTTATTTATTAATAATGGTGTCCTTTACTTTGAATTTAAGAGTGTCAAAGATACTTTTTACATTTGGAATTTTATTGAAGCTTTAACTATTATGTGCCTCAATACATAAAACTTATTTGGCAGATGCAAATCCTCCCATCTTTTCTCTTGCTTCAGTGCATGAAATTTGTGTTCCACCAAAGCTCTTTTGAGATCACATTCTTATTGTCCCATTCATCTCAATGCATTGCATATGTTTCTTATAGACTTAAGCATATAGGTTCTTCTCTATACAATTGTCCCAAAAATACCTTGAAGCAATGAGAGTTTTTTAAAAATAAATTAGAAGGGGGTTTGCAGTTATGAGAGGCTAGATTTTGAGGTTGAATATGGACTAAAACAAGGAATAACATATAGTTCTTATATTATTAAAGGTGCACTAGGAACAACATTGATAGATGTGTGCACCAAACAGAAGGAAATATGTACACATATTGGAGAGGGCTGCACGTACCTCTCATTTTAAATAACCAGTGAACATCTTTCTTTTGCTATGCATACCCCTTATTTCCACTATGCATGCCTTTCTCTTATGTTGTGTATACCTTGTCTTTATAAGGCTACAAACTTTCAAGAAGTTTGTATGCCTTTCTTAGATGCAACTGTACGCACCATGTAACATATTAGGCGTACCTTTTGTTTAAATTGCTGCAAGGCTGCAAAGTAGTTGTAGAGTATGTCTTGCGCATCAAATGAGAAGTGGTGTTGTGCACCAAAACAAAAGGGAAGAGGAGTGTGTGTTTCACCATGGAGGATGCACACCAAATTTGTATGTCCACCCACACTTCTAGCAACTTGTGCGTGCCCTCCTTTTGGTGATTGATTGTAGATAGAGAGAGGTATGGGTGCGTACAGTGCCCAGGCAAACCATGAAACAAAGGTCTGTAGGATAAGGCATTATGAAATGGCTTGAATAAAGGACTGTGCATTTGGGGCTTTAATCCCACATTTACCCAGCCACGTACTAAGAAGGTTTTTAAAATCAAGAAGGCTCGGGTGTATGGTAGAGTGAAAAGGAAAGAGGGGCTTGCGAAGGTGAGCCATTTGGATTCAGTGGGCTTGGCCAGTCGCGTGCGTTTCACAAGGTCCATCTTTTGAAAGGTAAATGTTATATTTCAAGAGGAAATTATCCCGCATTGCTCATATAGGAGACAAATGAGATATTTATAAGAAAATGAGCTCAATATGAATATATCTCAAGCAGACGCCAAGCTGGAGGGCTCTCTCACGTGCACAAAGGACCGAGGTTCTTGGTTGGTGAATGACATGGACATATGACTTAGTAGTGTGCTCCACACACGAGGTAAACTATATTTTGATGAAACACATGTTGATGAGCAAGTCAGATGCATCGAGATACGTGTCCAAATCTAGTGGTCATCACTATAGCAGAGGGATCGAGATGCACGGGAGTTACACTTACAAAATAGCGACAAGATGACTCTTGTCAACCTGATGATGTGGCAAGGAGGATGAGATCAGTGCCAGGGTGGATGATGGACTGAATGATAATATGACACCTGGCATAAGGCAATGATGAAGTAGAGGATGGATAGTTGATCAACCACCTTAGGATGCGTGCAGATCTGACAGCTGGCACTATTCTAGAAAGACAAAGTGCTAGCTGGTTAACTACTATGAAATAACAATATGTTGACATGTGTCCCAAGGTGAGCTGGCAGATAGACACCCAGTCAATAGGATAGACCAATCATAGGATGACATCTATCATAGGTGTGTGAAGAGGTCCAACAGGGCAATGGGGTGGCTGGTCGACCCAATTAGGTTGTGTCGTGTGGCACTTGGGGCCCACCTCAAAATTTGGAGTATGCAAAAAGAATTAAAGTAAATGATATAGTTTGAATTATTGAAATAAATCTCAAAGATTTAAATGACTGTCTGCTCATAGAAATATTCCTTGGAGGCTCAATTTTTATCCAAATATATAAGTATTATATGTTTTTGGAATCAGTGTGAAATGAGGAATCCAATGGTGGTGTTAAAAATTAGATTCAACCAAAATGGTGAGATTAGCAATGGACTATGTATTCTGAGATTGGATTTGGGTAAGAATGAAGATATTTTGTAAAGAGATGTTCTAGAATGAAAATTGTATCAGATTTATCTGAGATATTTTTGTTAGTCTTAGGGTTGACTGTGTTGCCCTAAAAAAGCCCTAAATGGTCCTATTACCCCAATTTCCATGTACATGCAAATTTGGCTAAAACCTATTCCAAAATCTTTATTTTCACCTTGCCAAGCATCCCTAAAATTTTCATGGGTTTATGTCATTCCTTCTGGTTTTTGCAATTTGTTTCATTCCCTGGTCTGGAGGTCAAAATATTTGAAAATGTAGCCACTGTGCCAAAAAACCCCAAGTAACCCTAAGCTAGTTTCTATTTTCATGTTACTTTATCTCGACCACTTAAGTCCTCAAAAACCCATGTGTGCTTTATTCTCATTGGTCAGTCGGAGGTTCTCTAAGTTCTCCGATGGTTACCCCTTTTATTTAGCGATTCAGTGACTACATTGGTTCTCTTAGTCGCCAAATGTTTGGTGGTTAAGTCTTAACATCCCACGACCCAACAAAATAGCTAACCTTTCCTCAGTCACATATTCGCTAAGTCTTTTGGTAGTCACTTTAGTGGGGTCCCAGTCAGGAAAATGTGACGGTTGTCATGAATTTGCAAGGGGTTCTTCTGACACATGCAATCTTGCGATGGCCATCAATCTTCCAAAGTATGAAGTGCTACAGTGTGTTAGTGGGTCTGATGCCATGTCATCCTATGTGGAGGCTCCTGATTGGTCGAGAGATGATGATTTGTAAAGAATGTCAGAGAGGGCCCGACAGATTATGTCCCTTTTAAATCCTACAGTTGGTGCATGATCTCATGGGTTGTGTTAGAGCCATGAGATTATGTGTCGACCACCGATTTCACTTTATTGTTAGAACCTTATGGGTGGGACCTCATTTTTTCATGTGCTCATTTTCTATTTGTCCACATAGCGATGACTAAGATTTGTCAGTGGGGCCATTTTAGAATCTCTGCTAGGATGTTAGTAGGATGAAGATCAATGGCTGGCGTATCTTCATAAACTCTTTTCTGACACATGCGATCTTATGCCCGCCATTCAATCTGTCACATGTTTAGGTCCCGTCAGTGGGTCCAACGCCATGTCAAGGTGACATGTCATCTTTTGATTGGTCAAAGTAAAGAGAAAATCTGTGGGACCATGTTGCAAGGTATGCTGACTTGCTCAAATGTGATTGGTTGCCACGTGCTGATGAAGACTTCTAGGTGGACCGATGTGTCAGTGGGGTCACAGCTTAATGAAGATCTACGGCAGGCATATGGTCTAAAGGAATATTCAGCGGTCATGAGATCATGCCCCCACCATTAGATTGGAATCTCAGTTTGAGTGGGTCTGTTGTTAGAGCTTGCCGAGGTGTTTGCTACGGAGCAGCTGGAACAAATAAAAGAATGCCAAGTGACATAAATGGGCCCAAGCTTGAAATGATTTTGCGAATGAGACAAGTCTTTGGTCGCATGGTCGCCAAATGACTTAAAAGGAAGAAGGGCTCAAGGTGGGTCCAAAATCACAGGTGTGCTGACGTGCCCGATTCTCATTGGCCGCTAACTTCCACAGTGGCTTTGACTTGTCAGAGATGGGTTTTCAAGCTATTTTTAGGTGCATCATAGCCGTTCATCTACCGAGAAGGGTTTCTCATCGACGGTTACATTTTAAAATTTTCCACTAGCTGTTATATTTCAAAATTCAAATGTCTCTGCGAGGGTTTTGCATTCTTTTGGCCATGCACGATGTCGAGTAGCTTAGGAATTGATTTCTCGGGACAATTATGGTTGAGGGGGTGATGGAGATGACTGTTGGCTAGCATTGCAAGGTACCATGTCATGTTGAAGGTGCTAAATGGATTGGTGCCACCTTTTGCCAGTGTTATTATTGAAAATATAGATATCTTCCAGATCAGATTTGGAGTTTTCATGTCTTAGTGGAGTTGCAGGTGGGTTGGTAGGTTGAGGTTGTTGTGTCTACAGGTGAGCTCAGTACTGGATGGATGCCCATGAAGAAAAATATGATTTGATCACCAACATTCTCAGAGATTTTCATAATAAGTGATCAATACCCTAGGGTTTGATATCATTGTTTAATTTTGTAACCCTAGTTAGGTTTTGACTCTTGCCCATGTGCAAGAGGGGATGTATATATTTTATTTTTAGAGCTTTTGAGCTCAAAGTTGGATAATTGTAAAAGAATTTCATCTTTCTTAAGGGTTATCTATGGTATCATTTCTACCCTCTGGCTTATACAGTTGTAAATCTTTCGTTAATAATTGAAATATTGCAGAGGTATTTTGTGACAATTCTTCATGTCCCTATGCTTCCTTATTTGAATTACCTCTTATTGAATTGAAGTATATGATGTTCCAGTGATATCTTAGGGTTCCTAATCCCTCTCTCTTTCTACAACTATTGTGTGTTATTGTGGATGATTGGATGTGAATGCTTTTGTGGGTATACTTCAACCCCCTAACAATCTTGTCTCATTCCTATGCCGAGTTGTAGAAGTGAATGTTTGTTTGCAGGTCATAGATTGTGTCTAAATCTATCAGTAATGCTATTGTTTGTGAAATCCTCCTTTTCCCTGAATAGCCTCTTTCTATTGCAGACCCTTCTATGAAACACTTATGCAAGCCTATTCAGTGAGTTGTGATCTCCTAGACCTAAGTCCTTCATTGGTTTCATCATCTATACTAAGATCCAAACACTAATTTCAGTGCATCACCTAGTAGGTGGTTTGCTTTCAAGTCATTTCCCTTTCAAGCATTCCTTCTATCCCTTTCCCTCAAAAGTTTTACTTTTCCTATCAAGAAGCAAATTAAGGTGATTATCCAAGAGGAACTAGCCTAGAACCTGGAGGTCTCATCTCAGTTAGCATAGGTCCCACAACCTAGAGATGATTCCCATGTTATACTAGGTTATCAAGACTACGAGAGCTTGAAACAAGGGTGCAAACTTAGTGTATAACAATTCTGGCATGCCCGGTGGGACTACACAAGAAGTTCATTATTTTCAGATTATGTTATCTCTGATATACAGATTGCATAATACAAGCTTTTAGAAGTTGTTCTGTCAAGTATATCTGGCAACTCCACTGATTTCAAAGGTCCAGGCCAACCTTGTTTAAGGTTTATGAAAAAGATTGAGACTAGAAGCTCAAAGCCCACTGAATTTTCAGAGTTGCCCTCAAAAAGAAGTTACAAAGGTAGGTCAACTCAAAGAACATCCCCTGCAAGGAGAGTTCAATCAACACCCCCTCATACTTCAAAAAGGAGACCTTTTCCCTTTCATTCCAGAAGAAGAGGTAGATCTCTAACCAGAGATCTAGAAGAAGATTCAAACCCAGTAGCAAATACAACCCATATAGTTGTTAATCTTCAGATTCCAACTCCTGCAATGGCTAGACAGTTTGCCTTTGCACCATTCAACTAAGGAAGTCCCTTGGTATTTGCTCAACATCATGATGTGCCCTTGGTGGCACTAAAGAGTATACCTGATTTCACTGGAGAAGGGTAGACAACTGCTTTTGAGCACATAAGAGATGTGACCACCATCTGCACATACACAATATTACTTAAGAAGATGTGGCAACAAAATTATTAGCAGCCTCTCTAAAAGGTAAGGTTCTTATATGGTTTAGAACTCTAACTGTTGGTTCTATTACTTCATGGGATGAATTAGGGGATGCATTGAGTAAGCATTTTGAGGATAAATTAGATAAGTTGTCTTTGGTAGAGTAGTTAACAACCATTAAGAGAGACCCTCAAGAACAGATGACAGATTACAATAGTAGATTCCTCAAAACATGGAGTAGAATTCTAGTCTCTATGAGGCCATCAGCTAACCATGCTTTTCTTTACTACTTGCAAAGTCTAAATAGTCAAATTTCTATCATGATCCAGTCTATGGGTGGTACTTCTTTACCCCAAGATTTTGACATAGCTGTCAGCGCTGAAAATTGTTTGATTCAAGTAGGCATGATTGCTAGAAGGCCACCAATTCCCATCTTTCCTAGCCTTCAAACCATTGCACCTGCACAAGTACCCCCATTTACCCCTATTCCCACCATATTAGCACCTCAAGCTAGTACCAGTGGTCAAGAGTTGAGAACAAGTTTCTCTCAGGAGTTGCAAGAGATAAAGAACAGCCAACAGAGTAGTCAACAAGAAATGACAAATTTGTTGCAGACCTTGACTAAAGAGGTCACAAATTTGAAGAAACAAGGCCAAGGAATCAAACCACCATTTCAATCACAAGGCCAAGGTTCTAATCAGAAATATCAAAATCAAGGACAACCTTATAAAAAAAATAGGCCATCATACCAGGGAGGTTATCAAGGACAAAGACAGTTTTAATCAGAGACCATTCCAACCATATAACCTTGCACCTCTAAATTCTGCAAATCCAGTGAGGGATATGGTTCCTAGTCAAAATAATATGGCTATGGATAATGAATGGTGTTTTCCTTGTAATTATCCTCACACTCAGGCTACATGTTCAAATGGATGGATGAACTGAGCTCTAATGGTTCAAAATGCCTCTCAAGCTCAATCAGAGGCTTCATCCAGTGGATCAGTTCCTCAATAGGAATCACAAGAGCATGAGACTGCTCTCTTTAATTGGGAACAACCAAAATTCAATGGAGTCAATGATGAAGTTTCCTTTGTTGCCTACACAAGAGCAAAAAGAAGAGCTCAAGACATGGAGAGAGCAGATTCTAATGCCAAAGCCATGACATCTGCAGAACTGCTGCAACAAGCTAATCCCATCACACCTAAGGAGGCTCCTGCCATTACAAGAAAAGAAGGCCAACAGTCCAAAGAAGTGGAGCCCATCATAGAGAAAGCACAACAAAGAGTACACTCTGTGACACCTTTTAATATTGTAGACAACATGAAGAAGGTGAATGTCACCATGTCCATGTGGGACTCTTTGGCTATTCCAGGATAGCCTAAAATCTTGAAGAAGGCTATGTTAGAGGTGACAACTCCTCAGCCTACAAAAGAAGTTGCAAAGCCAGTGTTGGTTAACATTGATCAAGAAAAGGAGGCTCCAAGTAGCAACTCCAAAGGAAATGCCACACAAGGTATGAATTCAAAGCCACCTCCCTTTTATGTATCTCTAATTATTGGAAAATCTTTAGTGCATAATTGTATGGTGCATAGTGGAGCTACTAGCACTATAATGCCTAAGAAAGTAGCTGACCAACTAGGACTAAAATATGAACCCTTCCAAAAGAAGGTTACCCAACTTGATGGATCCTCAGTCAATACTATAGGTGTGGCTAAGGATACCAATTTGATCCTACATGCTAGTCCTAATTTCTCCATCCTCCTTGATATATATATCATAGATCTCCTTGCTTTATTTTTTATATGTCTTTCAAGGGAATTTACAACCAAGATAGGAGGCTACCTATCTTCTGATTGGTCTCATATGGTATTTCATACAAGGTATGGGACCAAGGTCACCATTAAGTTAGAACCATTGGCAGCACACCATATAGAACCATATGTGTCCAATACCATCAATATAAACTGCCCCATATTTGATGACAGTAACTTCCAAACCACTAGTGAAGCAAGCACAAAGATAGGAAGTATCCTTGATATTTTACTAGATGAAAGAACTTCAGAGGCCCAAGAAAGTCTTGTTTGGGACTTTGGTTTGGGAAGTTATTTGATACAAGAAAGTGGATCCATAGAGAAAAGCCTTCTCAAAGAAGACACTGATTCAGAAGAATAGAACAATTAGGTTTGGGAACTATTTTTTGATGGAGCTAGAAGTAGACATGGTTTTGGTGGTGGTGCTATACTAGTGTCCCCAAAAGGAGAAAGGTATTATACTACCTTTAGATTCAGTTTCTCTTGCACTAGCAATATTGTAGAATATGATAGTCTAGTCAATGGGCTAGAATGGGCTAGGAAAATAGGGCTTAAGGCCTTAAAAGTTTATGGTGATAGTGAGTTGGTTGTCAACCAAGTAAGAGGGATAAGTGCAACAAAAAATGACACTTTGAAAGCATACAAACATAGAGTTTGGGATGAAATTGAATATTTTTGTGCTTTCAATATTGTTGCTATCCCTAGGAAGCTAAATCAAAATGCAGATAGATTAGCTTCTATTGGATCTCAGTATGACATTCCAAATAGCATTTCAAAAGAGGTAGATCAATAGCATATCAAAGTGATTGTCAGACCCTCTATTCCTGATAATGATGTCAATTGGTAGGTGTTTGACAATGATGAGCAAATTATGCAATTCTTGTTTGAAGAAGATGTTTTTTCAGAGCATAATCAAGATAGGCTATCACAAAACTATGGTGATCAAGTGATACAACTTAAGTCTAATAAGATGCCTAGAGGTCTTGTTACCTTGGAAGCTATCTTCAACAAGGATGATGAAGTTAAGAGAAGCAAAGCTGGCCTGGTAGTTCAACAAGAACATTGTGTTGAATTAGAGTTGGAACCAGGTAAGAGCTTACAATTTGGAAAAGTAAACACTAAATTGGAAAAGCAAGCTTATACCCAATTATTCAAAGAATTCAGTGATGTTTTCACATGGCAATATGAAGACCTCAAAGGTTTTGATCCATCCCTTGCTCAACACACTATTGAGTTAGAACCAAATGCCAAACCAATAAGGCAAAAACAAAGGCTTGTTAATCCCAAGATTGAGCCACTTATGCATAAGGAAGTGCTCAAATTAATAGAAAGTGGTATCATCTACCCCATTAAGCATACTAGTTGGGTTTCCAACCTTGTTCTTGTCAGGAAAAAGAATGGGGAATTGAGGTTATGTGTTGACTTCAAGGATCTTAATAGGGCCTCTCTAAAAGACCACCATCCATTACCCTCTATGGAACAAATCTTATAATGTGTCTCTAGATCTGAGAGATTTTCATTATTGGATGGCTATTCAGGATACAATCAGATCTTAGTGAATGAAGAAGATCAATATAAGACTGCATTTACAACCAAGTGGGGAACCATGGCTTATCAAAGGATGCCCTTTGGTTTTTCAAATGCAGGTGCTACATTTCAAAAGGCAATGGATATGGCCTTTAAAAGCCTCATGTACAAGTTTGTGCTGGTCTATCTAGATGACATAACCATCTATTCTAAGCATGTAGCAGACCATATCAAACATTTGAGGAAGATCTTTGAAAGGTGTAGAGAATTTGGGATATCTCTTAATCCCAAGAAATGTGTGTTTGCAGTTCATGAAGGAAAATTATTGGGATATGTAGTATCCAAAGAAGGGATCATAGTAGATCCTGAGAGAATTGCAGCCATCTTAGAACTACCATTGCCACATCATAAGAAAAGTCTCCAATCTTTCATAGGAAAGATTAATTTTGTTAGGAGGTTCTTGCCTAACATTGCAGATTTACTAAATCCTTTGACAACCATGTTAAAGAAGAGTTCAAATTTTAGTCAGAGCAAGGAAGGGAAAGTCAATTTCCAAGCTATCAAAGAAGCCTTAACAGAGGCTCCTGCCTTGTTAAACCTAAATTTCAATAAGGATTTTATCCTTTATGCTTATGGAGGTCATGATGCTATATCTGCAATGCTGACTTAAAAAAATTTAGATGGATTGGAGCAGCCTATTGCTTTCTTTAGCAAAGGTTTAGAAGAGTATGAACAAAGATAATCTTTTGTAGAGAAACATATACTTGTTGTGGTAAAGAGCCTTAAAAAGTTCAAGTATTTGTTGACCCATAGCAAGGTACATTTAAAGGTTACTCATCCAAGTGTCAAAGAGTTTTTTCTTTCCAAAGACCTGAATAAGAAAAGAGCTGGTTGGATCACCAAGGTGATGGAATATGACATAGATATTCAAACTACCAAGCTCGTTAGAGGAAGAGGTCTTTGTGAGCATTTGATAGGGGATGAAAGTTCAAAGAAATTAGAGCAAATAGATGCATCTCTGGTGGTGCATTCTATAGAAGAACATGCCAAGGCAACAAGCTGGTTGCCTAATATGATCAATTATTTGAAGACAAGACAATGTCCTACAGGCCTAGACTCAGCAAAAAGGAGGTATTATAGATTACAATCTATTCCTTTTGTGCTGATAGATGAAGTTCTTTTTAGAAAGGATCACAATGGTGTCCTTTTAAGATGCATAGATTTAGAAAAGATAGCTGATGCCCTATTTGAGTTTCATGATGGACCTTTTGGAGGCCACTTTTCTCTTAGGACTACTACTTTTAAAATCATGAGGGCCAGATACTATTGGCCATCTATCTTTAAGGATAGTCATGAGTATGTGAGGAAATGCATCAAGTGTTCCATGTTTGTAGGAAAAGAAAGGCTTGCAGCCTTGCCCCTACAACCAATCAGAATAGAGAAACCTTTCATGAAGTGGGGTATAGATTTCATTGGCATGATCAATCCTCCATCTAGTGCAGGCCATAAATGGATAATCACTGCAACAGATTACTTCACCAGATGGACAGAAGCAATTGCTTTAAAGGAAGCCAGTGAGAGTGTTGTCCTAAGTTTTTATGATGACAAAGTTCATAGGTTTGGCACTCCTAATTCCATAATATTAGATAATGCATTAGCATTCAAAAGCCTCAAGGTCTCAGAGCGGGCAATCAAGAATGGCATTTACCTAAATACCAGTTCAAATTATTACCCCTAGGGCAATGGCTTGGCAGAATCAACAAACAAGAACTTGATTAGGATAATCAAGAAGACTCTGCAAGACAATCAGAGAGATTGGCATATAAGGTTGAAGTCTGCCTTGTGGTTAGATAGAATTACCCCAAAGAAAATCATTAGTAACTCTCCTTATGTGTTGGTGTATGGCAAGGAGGCTAAGTTGTCCATTTCAACTGAGTTACCAGCCCTGGACTTAGCCACTTAATATGCCCTGTTTGAAGAAGGAGACCCCTTAAAAATTAGGTATGTTCATCTCATAGAGTTAGAGGAAATTAGAGATAAATCCATAAAAGATATGGAGTTCCATCAAATTCAGACAAAGAAGAGATTTGATAAAAGAGCCAGAGTCAGAAGTTTTAAAGTTGGAGATGTAGTCCTCAAGTGGGATGAGTTCAAATCCAAGCCTGGTAGACATACAAAATTTGATTCATTTTGGGGTGGACTATTTCTTATAATAGAGTGCAAGGGGTCTAATGCTTTTCAAGTATCAACCCTTAAAGGAGATGCCTTGCCAATATCAGTAAATGGTTTCCACTTGAAGCCCTATTTTGAGGTTAGTCCTTCCTTGTAAATCTCTGTAAATATTTCCCTTGCTTTCTTTCCCTATTTTCTAGGTTAGTTTCCTACTTTCCAGGAAGTGCCTATGCACAAGTTCTGTCCCTTTGTCAAGTTTTTGTGTTCCTGAGATGACCCCATGCCCAATAAATATATCAAGGCCACTGGTTTTCCAAGTCTAGCAGGCTGACATCCAATAGAAATCACCAAAATGTTACCTCAATTTTGATGTACATGAAAATTTAGCTAAAACCTATTCCAAAATATTTGTTTTCACCTTGCCAAGCATCCCTAAAATTTTCATGGGTTTATGTCATTCCTTCTGGTCTCTGCAATTTGTTTCATTCCCTAGTCTACAGGTTAAAATATTTGAAAATGTAGCTGTTGTGCCAAAAAACCCTAAGTAACCCTAAGCCAATTTCTATTTTCATGTTACTTTATCTCAGCCACTTAAGTCCTCAAAAACCCATGTGCGCTTTATTCTCATTGGTCGGTCGCAGGTTCTCTAAGTTCTCTGACGGTTACCCCTTTTATTCAACAATTCAGTGACTACATTGGTTCTCTTAGTTGCCAAATGTTTGGTGGTTAAGTCTTAACATCCCAAGACCCAGCAAAATAGCTAGCCTTTCCTCAGTCACGTATTCACTAAGTCTTTTGGTGGTCACTTTAGTGGGGTCCCAGTCAGGAAGATCCAACGGTTGTCATGAATTCGCAAGAGGTTCTTCTGACACATGCGATCTTGCGATGGCCATCGATCTTCCAAAGTATGAAGCATTGTAGTGTGTCAGTGGGTCTAATGCCATGTCATCCTATGTGGAGGCTCCTGATTTGTTGAGAGATGATGATTTGTATAGAATGTCAGAGCTGGCCCGACAGATTGTGTCCCTTTTAAATCCTATAGCTAGTGCATGATCTCATGGGTTGTGTTAGAGCCATGAGATTATGCACCGACCGTCGATTTCACTTTGTTTTCAGAGCCTTGTGGGTGGGTCCTCATTTGTTGATGTGCTCATTTTCTATTTGTCCACATAGAGATGTCTAAGATTTTTCAGTGGGGCCGTCTCAGAATCTCTGTCAGGATGTCAGTAGGATGAAGATCAATGACTAGCATATCTTTGCATAGCCCTTTTCTAACACATGCGATCTTACACCCGCCATTCGATCTACCATGTGTTCAGGTCCTATCAGTGGGTCCAATGCCAGGTCAGGGTGACATGCCATCTTTTGATTGGTCAAAGTAAAGAGAAAATCTATGGGACCATGTTGCCAGGTATGCTGACTTGCTCAAATGTGATTGGTTGTCACGTGCTGATGAAGACTTCTAGGTGGACCGATGTGTTAGTGGGGTTATGGCTTAATGAAGATATATGACAGGCATATGATCTGAATGAATATTCAGTGGTCATGAGATCATGCACCCATCGTTAAATTGGAATCTTAGTTTGAGTGGGTCCGTTGTCAAAGCTTGCCGAGGTGTTTACTGATGGAGCAGCCAGAACAAATAAAAGAATGCCAAGTGGCATAAATGGGCCCAAGCTTGAAAGGATTTTGTGAATGAGACAAGTCTTCGGTCGCGTGGTCACTGAATGACTTAAAAGGAAGAAGGGCTTAAGGCGGGTCGAAAAAGATAGGTGTGCTGACATGCTTGATTCTCATTGGCCGCTAACTTCCATGGTGGCTTTGACTTGTTAGAGATGGGTTTTCAAGCTATTTTTAGGTGCATTGCAGCCATTCATCTACCAGGATGGGTTTCTCATTGATAGTTATGTTTTAAAATTTTTTGCTAGCTGTTATATTTCAAAATTCAAATGTCTTTGCGAGGGTTTTGCATTCTTTCAACCATGCATGATGTTGGGTAGCTTGAGAATTGATTTCTTAGGATGGTTATGGTTTAGGGGGCAATGGAGATGACTGTTAGTTGGTGTTGCAGAGTACCATGTCATGTTGAAGGTGCTAAATGGATTGGCACCAGCTTTTTCTAGTGTTATTATTGAAAATACAGATATCTTCTAGATCAGATTTGGAGCCTTCATGGCTTAGTGGAGTTGCAGGTGGTTTGGTAGGTCGAGGTTGTTGTGTCTATAGGTGAGCTCAGTATCAGATGGATGCCCATGAAGAAAGATATGATTTGATCACTGACATTCTCAGAGATTTTCATAATAAGTGATTAGTACCCTAGGGTTTGATATCATTATTTAATTTTGTAACCCTAGTTAGGTTTTGACTCTTGCCTGTGTGTAAGAGGGGATGTATATATTATATTTTTAGAGCTTTTAAGCTCAGAGTTGGACAATTGTAAAAGAATTTCATCTTTCTCAAGGGTCATCTATGGTATCATTTCTACCCTCTGGCTTATACAGTTGTAAATCTTTCATTGATAATTAAAATATTGTAGAGGTATTTTGCGACAATTCTTCATGTCCCTATGCTTCCTTATTTGAATCACCTCTTATTGAATTGAAGTATATGATGTTTCAGTGATATCTTAGGGTTCCTGATCCCTCTTTCTTTCTACAAATATTTTGTGTTATTATGGATGATTGGATGCAAATTCTTTTGTGGGTATACTTCAACCCCCTAACAATCTTGTCTCATTCCTATGCCGAGTTGTAGAATTGAATGTTTGTTTGCAGGTCATAGATTGTGTCTAAATCCATCAGTAATGCTATTTTTTATGAAATCCTCATTTTCCATGAATAGCCTCTTTCTGTTGCAAACCCTTCTATGAAACACTTATGCAAGCCTATTTAGTGAGTTGTGATCTCCTAGACCTAAGTCCTTCATTGGTTTCATCCTCTATACTGAGATCCAAACCCTAATTTCAGTGCATCACCTAGTAGGTAGTTTTCTTTCAAGTCATTTCCCTTTCAAGCATTCCTTCTATCCCTTTCCCTCAAAATTTTTACTTTTCCTGTCAATAAGAAAATTAAGGTGATTATCCAAGAGGAACTAGCCTAGAACCTGGAGGTCTCATCTTAGTTAGCATAGGTCCCACAACCTGGAGATGATTCCCATGTTATCTAGGTTATCAAGACTATGAGAGCTTGAAACAAGGCTACAAACTTAGTGTATAATAGGTCCTAAGCTTGTTGCAATCCTATATATGGATTTCCAAGACCATTTATAAAGGTTGCTAGTTTTCTAGTTCAGAATGTTACATCCTAAACCTTCTATCAAGGAGTATGACATGTTTTGTCCAGTTTGTATCAAAATAGAGTAGAAAGTTGAAAATCATTTGCATATTGTGTCAAGTGGATTTGAATCTTCAAGAAAGGTGTATGTAGAGGCTTAGATCCTTATTCTTATTTCAAGTTTTCAGTTCCATTTCTCTCCATATGTGTTAGGTTTTATGGGTTTTGAATATTCTGATTCTTTGTATGGAGTTTATCTATGCATGTGTTGTCTATCTTTAGTTCTAGTTTTAATAAAATTAAATTATGCTCTAGATGATACAAAAGCTCATGGGGTTTGCACAAGGATTTCTATAAGCAGTATGGTTCTGGGTATTTGTATTTATGACTTAGATCTATGGTGAAGTAATAGTAATCAGTCTCTATATTCTGCAGTGTACTAAATGATTTACCCAATGGATAAGGCACTGATCTAGAACAAGTAAACTTTACCTTGATATATGTTTGGTTGGGATGTGTTATATTTCATAAAACTAAATCAAATCCTTTCTATCCTTCATATCCTTGTAGTTTTATGTTGTGGGTATCAGTTTCATCATATCAATGGAGAGTCAATGAATGACTAGTTATCATTTAGTAATTTCTTGCTATTATCTGCTTTGTTCAATCTAGCCTTGGTATTGTAAAGAGTGTTTCATTTACTGGATTAGGTGCACCCGCCTTGGTTCTATAGAGCTAGAAGTGAAGAGGGCAGTCTTGTCCCTATAGTTGGTCCAGTTACCTACAGATTTCTCATATTTGGAACTAACCTCTCTTTAAAATCAATCTTAGGTATATTGGTGTCTCATGGAGTGTAAAATTTGTTCCAGGAACAAATAGATCATAATACACTAGTGCACATCATTAGTGGGTGTTAATTCCCACCAGGGTTTTTACCTATTTGGTTTTCCCCTTAACCAAAATATTGGTGTTGTGTTCAAGTGTTCTTTTATTGTGTTTATGCTTTATGTTTAATTATACTTAATTGGATAAAGAATTGAAACTTGTAGATAACTGATTTACCCCCCCCCCCCTCTTAGTTATCTTTTGGGACTATTCCTAACAATTGGTATCAGAGTCAAGTGCCTCAGAAAGAAAGTTTAATAGCTTGAGGTTGATCAGATGGAATTCTTTAGAAAATAAAGTCCTAAGTTTGATGGAGAGAATTATCTTGATTGGAAGAACAAGATGATGACACATTTGCAGTGGATTGCTTTTGAAGTTTTTGAAGTGGCTATCAAAGAAGTTTAGATCCCCTCTCTAGTAGATCTTGCAAAACATGATGCTACAAGCAAGCAGGAGGATTTATTCTATCAGAATGCAATAGCAAAATAAGCCCTTATCAGTGCCCTAATTGATAGTGAGTTTTTAGAGATAAAGAAAGTAGACACAACCTAAAAGATGTGGAAGCACTTAGAAGACATGTCTGAAGGAGATAAACAAGCAAAAAATGCACGTAGAAAGACATGGAAGAAAAATTACAATACATTGGAAATGCTACCTAAAGAGAACATAAAAGTCTACAATCAAAGGATTAATGAAGCAGTTGCTGGAATTAGAAATAATGGTGGAGAAATTTTAGAAGAAGACATCATGGATAAACTAATGACTACAATGAAACTAGAATATGAGAGAAAAATAAACATCCTTGATGAGACTATGCAATTTTCAGAAAACTTCAAAAGAGAAACTTTAATCAGCAAGATTGCTGCATTTGAGATATCAAGTTTGAAGATAGAGCCTAAATGTGAGACAACCTTCAAAGCTTCAGTTCATGGTATGAAATCCTTGAATAGCTCAGGTAATTTTGATGATGATGAAGAAAAAGCTCTAGATGATTTTATTGCTATGATTGCTAAAAGAGAAAAGAAAGGAAAAGGAAAATATGAAGGTCAATTACCATTAAAATATTTTTCATGTAACAAGATTGGTCACTTTGCATCTAAGTATCCTACAAGAGTTAAAAAGTTCAAGAATAACTACAAGCGTAAGTATACAAAGGAATACTACTATGCTGGAGATGGAGTATTAGATGAAGAATCAATAGAAGAAGAAATTGGATTCATTTCTCTTGAAGATGAAAAGAATTCACAAGAGTTAGAACTGATTTCACAAGATGACATCAGGACATATTGGATCATTGACAGTGGTTATTCACACCACATGATAGGAGACAAAGATAGATTTGTTCATTTGGACAAATACAAAGGAGGCATGGTTAGATTTGGAGATAACACTCCTAAACCCATCATTGGTAGAGGAGCCATCACCTTGGATGGAAAGAATAGCACTGATGATGTTCTTTATGTTGATGGTTTGAAACATAACCTACTAAGTGTTGGGTAGTTGCTTGACAAAGGTTATAGGTTGGAGTTCAATGGAAACAAGTGCATCATTAATGACAAGGAAGGTGAAATGATTGCATCAGGATCAAAGACTAAAGGTAATGTTTTTAAGCTTAATCCAAAAGAAAGTTGTTTTGTTGCTAAAGGTGATGATAGTTGGCTATGGCATAAAAGACTATGTCATATCAATTTTGATAACATAGTAAAGATTAGTAATGTTAAGGTAGTAAGAGACCTACCTAGATAAGCAAAGCCAGTTAATACTATTTATAGGGAATGTGTGATGGAAAAGCCTGTGATAAATTCATTCAGAAGAAAGCATAATTCAGTAGAGAACAAGTTGGATCTAATTCATACAGACCTATGTGGACCAAATCAAACAAGATCATACTATGGTGAAAGGTATTTCATTTTATTTTTAGATGATTATTCTAGAACAATGTGGGTTGCATTCTTGAAAGATAAGTTAGAAGCATTTGAGAAGTTCAAAATATTCAAAGCTAAGGTTGAAAATGAATCTTGACTAAAGATAAAATGTCTAAGATTGAATAGAGGAGGAGAATTCACCTCTAACAAATTCTATGAGTACTGTGAAGAACATGGCATAAAAATATAGTTGAGTGCACCTAGAACCCCTCAGTAGAATGGGATTATAGAGAGAAGGAATAGGATCATCCTTGATACAATGCACACCATCATGATTCAAGAAAAAGTTGCACACACCTATTGGAGAGATGTAGTCAATACAACAATCTATTCAATCAATAAAATACAATTGAGGCCTGGCGCAGACAAGACACCTTACGAGCTATGGTTTGGTAATGTTCCCACATTGAAATACTTCAAAATCTTTGGGAGCAAGTGCTACATCAGAGGGATGAAGCAATAGGAAAGTTTGATGCAAGAATTGATGAAGGTATTTTTTTTCATTAATCTACTAAAATTAAAGCTTATAGATGTTTTAACTTGAGATTGAAGAAGATCATTGAAAGTGCTCATGTTAAGATTGATGAAAATTTTATGGTTCAAGAAAGATATCATAATTACTCACCTATGATTGAAGAAGAACCCAAACCTTCCACTAGTGAGACAGTTGTTGAAGATATGTTTGACAATATTGATGTATTGTTCAATGACCCTAAGACAAGCGAAGAAGAAACTCAGAAGGAAGATGAGTCAATATCACCTAAAGTTCCAAAGTATACATCTAGATATCACCTAAGGATGACATCATTGGAGATCAAAGCAACAAAGTCACAGAAAGATCAAAAGAAAAGAACTCAACAAGAAATGAAGCAGTATGTTTACTATCTCAGATTGAACCTCTAAGTGTTGAAGATGCATATAATGATTTAGATTGGTATGGTGCTATGAAAGAAGAACTAGATTAGATTATTAAGAATGATACTTGGGAACTGGTCCCAAGGCCTAGTGATAAGAATGTGATTGGAACAAAGTGGATATTCAGAAAAAAGATAAATGAAGATGGCATAGTAGTAAAGAATAAAGAAATGTTAGTGTGTAAGGTGCGCAAAGAGAAGGCATTGATTATTCAGACACATTTGCACTGGTGAGCAATTTAGAAGCCATTAAGTTGTTTCTAGATTTTGCAATATTCAAAAACTTAAAATTTTATCAAATGGATGTTAAGTCAACATTCTTGAATGGAGAGCTAAAGGAAGAAGTGTACATTGAGCAATCAGAAGGATTTACCTTATCAGATAAACCTGATATGGTATGCAGAATGAAGAAAGTCCTCTATGGACTTAAGCAAGCTCCTAGAGAATGGAATGAGAGACTTGATGGATATTTGACAAAAATTGGATTCAAGAAAGGAGCAACAAATTGTAATCTATTCATAAGAGAAACATCTGTAGGTCTACTACTTGTAGCTATATTTGTTGATGACATTATCTTTGGGGGTAATGACAAACTTAGTGCAAAATTTTCTAAGGAGATGCAGAGTGAGTTTGAGATGAGCATGATTGGACCTATTAAATACTTTGTTGGAGTCAATGTGTAGCAAACAAACAAAGGTATTTTCATAAATCAGACCAAATATGTGAAAGAGATCTTGAAGACATTCAAGATGGATGATTGCAAGCTAGTAGGTACACCTATGATAACATGGTGCAAGATTAAAAAAGAAGATGATTCTCCAATAGTAGATACAACATTATACAAGTCTATGATTGGTAAACTCATATATCTTACTCAAACTAGACTTGATATTTCTAATGTAGTTGGCATAGTTGGAAGATTTTCAATAGAGCCTAAACAAAGTCACCTTATGGAAGTAAAAAGAATATTCAGATATTTGTAGGGCACTATAGATTATGGTCTATGGTATCCTAACTCAGAGAATGTTGAGCTTCATGTATATACAAATGCAGATTGGGCATGATGTGTTGATGATAGAAAAAGTACATTAGGAGGAGCAGTGTTTCTTGGTGACAGACTTGTCACTTGGACAAGAAAGAAGCAAAATTGTATTTCTCAGACAACAATAGAAGCAGGGTATGTTGCAGTAGCCTTGAATTGTTCCATAATTGTTTGGATCAAGTAGATGTTAAAGGATTTTTGAATTCAAATTGATCATCCTATTGCTATTCATTGTGATAACACTAGCACTATCAACATGTCAAAGAATCCAGTGATGCATGTCAAGTATCATTTCCTTAGAGAGAAAGTGGCAGAGAAAGAAGTCAAATTGGATTATGTGAGTACAAAGGAACAACTATTAGATATATTCACAAAGCCCCTACCAAAGGATACTTTTGAGTATCTCAAGGAGAAGTTGGGACTAATTCCCTTCCCTGATTCTGCTTAGAGAAAGAGGAAAGTGCATTAGTCCTTAGGGACTAATGAATGGTTGACTACTCTTCCTTAGGAGTAGTACTAGAGCTTAAATGAGTTGGCACCCTTTGCCATTGATGTCAAAGGGGGAGTAGTATAAAACCATGAAAAACAAGAAAAGAAACAAGAATAGAAAATAAGATACACAGTAAGGGGGAGCATATTCAGTAATAAATGTGAAGAAAGGAGGAGTTGTAGTAGTTGATGAAGGATCCATCCTTGGGGGATTTTTGATGTGTAAATGGAGAATGTTATAAAATAATGTCTCATTTGGATTGGTGGTGTTTTTCATTCCATATGTTTCCATCACTGCCAAAGGGGGAGATTGTTGGAGATTTTCCAACAAGCCAGTACTGACTATATGTTTGTCATTGATGACAACATATAGTAAGTAGAATGCATGGAAGACTCATGTAGTAATATTTGAGTATATGTAGTATGGACATGTTATCAGTATGATATCATGAATGCAAAGGTTAATTGTTAGTACACATAGTTATATAGAAGCTTGTGTCAGCAGTGTTTCTGACATAGTTTCATGTAGTGTTCTATGAGTGTTTGTCTGTATAGTCATCATGGAGCCTTGTGCCTTTGGATATGTGATGAAGACATGCTAGTGATGTTACATTTATGAATGCAGAGTTTGATGATTAGTAGAAGTGAAGTTATGCAGTTGCTATTCAACAACAACAGTTTCCTATGTTTAATCAGAAGAGTTGACATAGATTTTATTGGTACAAGGGTTACACCTATCATATCAGTATGCGCCCTTGGATTAGTGATGAGAGAAGAGTCAAGAAGGTTTGGCTAAGAGTGCATGATGTAATTTATCTTGAGGAGAAAGCTTCAATTAATTAGGTAGAGCTGACAGTGTGTAGCATGTGTCTACATTTATTAATATTGGATAGGTCCCAGATTGTGTTGCCTACTTAGTAGAGCTAACATAATTATTATTGGAATGTGTTATGGTTTCTCTAATATGATTTCAAGGTGGTTCTAATAGGCTGACTTGATTATATCATTTGGAGGAAAGATATTTATAGGTAGTCATTTGTGATTGCTAAGGTATGGTTCAGAGCTGATTGTGAAGAGTAGAGCAGAGTGTGAGAAGTATTGAGCCATCAATAGAAGGTCTATGTGACCAAGTAAAGAGTTTTTGCTATACATTGGAAATGATCTAGATATAAGGTCAAAGAAGAGTTCACCAAGATCTAGATATAGTGTGTATCTATTATTTAGAAGGTTGTAACCTTCACCCCTTTGAGCAGTGTGCTCTCGAACAGTGCATCCTCACCCCTAATAGGGTTAATCATAAAAGAATCCTAATAGGGTCCAACCCTTGACCAAGTCATTGTACTAAATACATTTTAAAGAAAACTCCTAATAGGTTTAAGGATCTTCTAACAAGGATCATAATACACTAGTGCAGATTATTAGTGGGTGTCAATTCCCACTGGGGTTTTTACCTATTTTGGTTTCCCCGTAACCAAAATATTGGTGTTGTGTTCAAGTGTTCTTATATTGTGTTTATGCTTTATGTTTAAGTATACTTAATTGGATAATGAATTGAAACTTGTAGATAACTGATTCACCCCCACCCCCCCCCTCTCAGTTATCTTGTGGGACTATTCCTAACACATAGGATTTTAGCCAAGTTGTTTTTTAGAACTTTTCATGAAAAGGCCTTACAATGGTATTGTTCCTTGCCTCCTTATTCTATTGATTCATTTCCACAACTTGCCAATGCTTTTATTCAACAATTTCAAAATAACATTGGTCTGCAAGTGTCCTTGACTGATTTGATGCATTGTAAACAAAGTACTAAGGAAAAATTAACTAAATTTATTTGTAGATTTAAGCATTTACATGCTTATATTTCCTATCCCATTCTTGATATTGATATTCAACACATGTTTATTTCAAATTTGCAAAAGGATATTAGAGATAAGATTCTGCTTACTGAATTTACCACTTTTCAACAACTTTGTGCAATGCTTCATCATTATCAATTACAAGTGAGTCAATTTGAGAGAAACAATCTAATGACTCCTGTTTGAGTTGATAAAAGTGATGCTACTCCTAATCTAAACAAATTTAAAAAATTTAACAACTATGTCAAGATAAACAAACAAGCGAATGCAGTTGCTGATTAAGTTGTTGTTGCATCTCACAATGCCACTTCTGCATCCACCGCTTTTCGATTAAATTGTACATTTACTCCTATCTTTGAATCTTTATTATATTATGAATAGGTTTTTAATTTCTAATATGATTACTTTACCTCCTATTTGACCTCTTTTACCTACTACAATTGCATCTAAATCCTTTGATCCTAAAGATTTTTGTCAATATCATCGTTAGAATGGTCATGATACTGAGAAATGTTATTCTTTAAAACATAAGGTTCAAGACTTAATTGACTCTAATGCCTTATCTATTGATAATCTTGATGGTAGTGGGAACAAATTTTTCTCTCCTCCTAATCAAAATCTTCAAATCTATATGAATCCTTTACCTACACATGATACTAATACCATTGCTCAGCCTTTTTCTATGGATATTGTTTATGATTCAAAGATGGATGATCTTAATCACATTATTAATCAAGTGGAGCATGTTGTTTAATCTGTATCTCCACCTCAGCCTCAACCTTAACTTCAATCTCAAGTTCAATCTCAACCTATACCAAAACCGCAGCCTAAATTGAAAATTCAACATAAACCTTGAAAATAACCTAAGAATAAAAGACCTCGGGAAATTTTGATTATCTTTGATGATTCTAAGACTATTAAGGCTCTTGATGGTCCCCTTTACATTTATGCTAGGATTTCTTTGATACTTGTGGTTGTCTTGTTGATCCTACATCCTTAATCAATGTTATTACTGAAGAAATTCTTTTTATGAAAAACTTGCAATGTGATTCTTATGATACATCGGATGTGTGTATTCAAACTTTTAATGTTTTTTTTTATCCATCATTTGGTTCTATTAACTTGCCAGTTGAAATTTATGGTAAAATTTTGAATACTACCTTTGTTGTTGTTCCTACTTCCGATCAGTTTCAAGTTAAGATTGGTTTTCCATGGTTAAATGTCATGCATGCTGTTGCTTCACCTATCCATAAATGTCTTAAATTTGTTCATGATGAAGAAGTGAAGATGGTTAATCATAGTTTATATCAACCTTATAGGCCCAGATATTGTGCTACCCTTGACTTCTTTTGGCCTTCATTACCTAATTCATGTCCTTCTCGACCTGATAATATTTTCCACTCATATCAAACCTATAAGCATCATAAGATTCTTGAGTTAAGCATACCTCCTATGGATCTTAATTGTGGTCTTTTTCCTACACCTTACATACCTCCTTTATCTTTGGATTCTAGTTTTATTAATCAAGCTCCTACTATTACTTGTCTGTCTGCCGATAATCCTATTAATCCTCCTATAGAACATGTGAAGGATCCTATAATTGTTCCTCCTAGTTCTCAACATATTTCAAGTAAGGAAAAATGTAATCGATCTTCTATTAAACATCGTAAGAAAAATCATGCTCAAGCTAAAGCTTGTAATTCTATTCTTAAAAAATCTTTACCTTCTTTTGATCAGCCTATGCATGATGTGTTAGAAGAATTTACTGCTAATAATGATGTTCAAATGCAAGATTATGATGATTCTATTCATATCTTAGATCCTATTTTGATTAATCTAGATGAAGAAGATACTCTTGATGATATTAATGATGAATATGAAACTATTGACATTGACATTGATTTACCTAATATGCTTTCATCACAATTGATAATTACACCTAGTATCAAACATTATGATTCTCAAGAGGATACTTGTTTGGAACTGGCTATCATTCCTACTATGTTGGATATAGTCCTTCTTGTAAGTTACCCACCTTCCCTAAATAATATAGAATGAGATGGGGAGAGTAGGAAACATGCTTGATCGACTTGTCCTTTATGGTAGCTTTTTTGTGTGTTTTCCTATTGTACTGTACTTCCCCTGTGATGTGTTTGCTAAATGTTGTTAGATTCTTTTATATGACCCTTGTTACTTTGTTGGTGATAAAGGAATCAAACCTATTGTACAATTCCTCTATATGTATCTTTATTCTTCTATATGTTGTTTCATGTTATGTTTTACTTGTGTTATTGTTCGTAAATGTTTCCTTGTATAGTCTGCTTGGATTCGGGACTTGGTAGCACTAATTCTTTTTGGTCTCCAGGTCATGGTCTGAAAAGATTCTTCTTCATAACTCTTATTTGATCTTTCCTCCATTGTGATTGTAGTTCTACTTTCTTTGGGGAGTGATGTCAATTCATTTGCAATAATATCATATATAATATTATTTTATGATCATATTGACCCCACAATAGGTAGATCCCTTTTGTGTTTTCTGTATGTTTATGTGGTATTTCCCTTGATTTGTCTTCGTTTGGGGGCATCTCATAGTGAAAACGTAATAAGTGGAATTGTTTATGTTTCTGTTAAAGCCATTGCTCCTGTTAAAGTTTTAGAAATGACTTTAATGTGGGGGCATATGCTTTGCTGACCTATTGAACAAACACACTTTTTGATATATGTATATTATTTTTCAAGATACTTTTCTCCCTTTATGGATTAGTGAGTAATCCTTAAAGCATGGATTTCTATTTAGGACCTCTTGATCCCTCTAGTTTCAAATTTTTGATCCCTTAAGGTCGAAGGTGTCCTTAAGACTTGATCTCTTTTTCTTTTGGTTTTACTCTTATGGAATAGAATATTCTTAAGGGTGAATCCTTGATGGGTTAACTAGTGAGTAGCCACATTCACTATGTGGTTCAATTCCATCTTTCTTGTTGCATTGTTTCCTCGTGTGGTTCAAAATGGAACATAAGTTCTCATTGGGTGAGATAAGCACACCCTCTTCTCTCTCTTTTCTAGAGATGTTTCTCTTATTGTGATCTTGGAGTTGATAAAGACTTGAGTCCCTGGGGGCTTGAGGATTTCTTTGTCCCTTTGATTTTAATAACATTATCTTTTCATTGTGATCTCCTTTCTGAAGAGTTTGCATTGAGTCCATACTCTTGCTAAAGTGGGGGCTTAATGTATCATCTTAAAATGGAAGCACTTCCATGATGATAAGAAAGTTTAGCCCTTCAAGTAAGTGGTCTGGGGTCATGTCAAGTGCCTTGATTAGGTCTTTGCATGGATCTGGCTATTTTCCCCTATTTTGCTTCTCTCCCCCTATTTTTAGCCTCTTTCTGACAACTTTCTCTGAGAAACTAAAGATTTTGACTTTCTGGGTCAATGACAACCTAATGGGTCAAGATTGACCTCGACCTTGACCTAGGCCAAATTTGATCTCAAATCTAACCTAGGGGAGAGTCGACCTTGACCCTGACCCCAGGTCCAATTTTCAAATTTTAGGAGTTTTAGGATATTGGGCTTCAGAAAGTTTTATTTTCCCGCTTCCGGGTTGGCTATTTTGGATTATAGAATGGTAAAATTTTAAATTGCATTTATTCTAGGTCCATTTCTAGGGGTTAAGGTTAATTGAGATTTAATTCTCCAATGTCAGCCTCTCTAGAAGTTTGTGTCGGCCTAGATCACTATAAAAGGAAGCCTTCCTCTCTTATTTTCACATCCATTATCAAGAAAGTTTTTGACATCCACCTTTCATGATCAAGACATCTAGCTCTCTAGTGCAAGAAAGCAAGAAGGAGAAGGAAAGAGAGAAAGAATTCATTTATCTTCAAGAAAGAAAACATTCATTCATCTTCAAGCATTCAAGTATTCATCAAGGAGATCCATTATTAGCCATTGAAGGATTCAATATCTATGGAGCCCTCTTATTGAAGATTTCTCTATCCACATTCATCCAAGCCACTTCCTATGCTAAGATCCATTCAAGATTGGTGTTGAAGATCTAATGCCATTGATTTGAGACATCCTCCATACATTCCTACATTCATTTAGAGCATCCATACTTGTGGATTCAAGGATTCGAATCCTCCACAAGGATTTCAACATAAGCAAGGTAAATAGTTCCATTTACTTTGTTTATACATATTGAAAATTCAATTACATTTCAAGGTTGTATCCAAACTGGGGTTTGACCAAGGCAAACCCCCCATCCAAACAACAAAAACCATTTTTCTTGTAGGTATAGGTACAAGACAACAAATTGAAGTTCAGATCTAGATACCCTTTTCAACAAACTTCTAAGATCTGCGAATAGAATTTCCGCTGGAGCTGTTTTAGGTCAGGGATGACCTTCAGTGAGGGGTAAGATCGGGCCTTGTTATCTAGGTCAAAGTTGACCTGACCTCAGAAAGATAAAAGTTTTCTGGGTTTTCTCTATCTCAGTATTTCTGATCTGGAGAAGGTTGCATTATTCCTTGAAACTATGCACAGACATCAGAAATCAGCATTTTCTAGATTTACCCTATTTTGAGGTTAGTATTTTCCTTTTATTCATTTAAGATTTCAAGCATATTGTTTCTATAGAAAATTATAGGATTTCCTCCTTTCTTCATATTCTCCATTGTTTGATTCATTTGTGCATTGATCACTTCTTTGTGATTAATCAATTTGGATCTCTCTTTTGGGAATTTGGATTAGGGATAGATCTTATACTTTCCCCAATTTCTCACATAGATACAACAATATAAATGTAATAAGGGTAAAGATAGATCCCCTACAATTTTATCCATGACTACATTGTCAAAGGTATTTTAGGTGTCTACACTTCTTATCCCTATAAAATCTCATCCCTTTCATGCTTAAGCTTGAGAATTCAGCAATGAGGTCCTTAATAATCTTCACCACCATTCCCTCAATATTCACAGTGCCATCCTTGCAACTATCAACAAATATTTTGGTGACCTCTTCATCAAACCCATGCAATCTTTCCATAAAATGAGTAAGCCCACCTTTACGTAGCTTGTCCCAGACCTCCTTCTCATCCTTCCAATTCTTACAGTTCTTGGGTTCTCGATGATTCAGTTGCCTGCGCATACTAGTTGCGACACCTTCAAACCAAAAATGATTCTCAGCAAGAAGCATGCACAAAATAAAAGCAATGACAAAGGTAGAACCCATCACCACTCTAATGAACCCATCTCTTCTCCTCTCAGTCTTGGGAAACCTAAAAATTTCCATAATGATATTACAACCGTTAATTAAAACACATCTTGTCATTATTACTATGAAGATACACCAAATCAACCCTCCAAATGTGAATCTTATCATACCCCACCTTAGCTTTTAAATCAATATTAAGAGTACTACCACCATGCTAAGTCATGATAGCCTCTGATTTGACAACCAAGTTAGCCATAGCGTCAGTCATCCCATTAGCCTCACGATACACATGTGAGATCAATACATCATGAAAAGTATTAATTATTTCAAGATCATCTTTAATAAAGCTTTGATTGTCCATGATAGTTTATATTTTCTCTTGATGCAATCTAAGATATTCATAGAATCACCCTCAATCCATAATTTATTACACTTGGATAAATCAATATGTTTTAAGGTCTGGAGAAGGATCATCGCTTCCGTCACATGGTTAGACTGAATACCTATAGGGAAGGCCATAACAAAATCATAGTTTGCCTCATCATCCCTAATGATCCCACCACACCCAGTAGGACCCGGGTCACCCTTAGAGGCCCCATAAAAAATTGACTTTAATCCAACCTTTAGGGGGAGAGATCCAAATAACATTCTCCCGCAAAGACTTAGAGGCATTGGTAACTTTGTTAAGGTTGTTGTGAGCATAGAAATATAGTTTCTCACCCATCATAGCATCACAATTCTCCTTGATAATTCTTTTGATTTTCTCCACAACCACGGAAGGAGGTGAATTTATCACAGAAACCAAAAGCCTTAAGAACCTTAAAAAATAGAGCCCAATCCAACCTATCATATTCCTTTGAAAGATACAATTTCATAATAAAACTAGGATTCTGAGAGGAAAGAGAAGAGTAAATCACTCTATGGACTTTGATAAAAGAATCCAAAATCTGCCAACCCAAAACAAAACCACTCTATTGAGGAGAGATGATATTAGGTAGAATAGAAAGAAATATCAACATTAACACCTTGGAGAAGATCTTATAAATTGAATTGGTAAAGACTAATCAGCCTAAAGGCATCCACTGTATCTGCACTAGGCTTTTTAGGAATGAGAACAATGAACGTAGCATTCAATTCCTTCAAAAGAGATCTAGAGACAAATAACTCCTTGATCGCATTACCAATTTCCAATCCAACAATGCCCCCAAAACTTTTGAAATAATTTAATAAAGGAAAGCCACCCGGGTCCAAAGATTTCTCACCTTCAAAAGGAAAAACCCCTCTTTTAATCTCTTCTAATGAAGGGATGGAAATCAACAACTTATTAGCTCTCTCATCCAACAAAGGGGCAGTAGATTCAAGAAGGAGATCTTGGTCTACTAGAGATAAATAATTGTCTTTAGATAGAAGATCTAAGAGAAAAAATCCACCATGGAATTCGAAATATCCTTATCATTGTTCACAACACTAGTATGTAGGCAGATCCTGGAAATTCTGCTGAAGGCCCTATTCTTAGAAGCAGATAAATGGAGGAAATGAATGTTCTCATCTCTATCTTTCAACCACAAAGATCTAGATCTTTATTTCTAGTACATTTCTTCCTTAGAAATGATACTATTAAAATTAGCCAAAATATTCTCTTCTTTATCCTTAAGATCTTGAGAGAAGCCAACCTGTTAAATAGTATCCTGAATGGAATCTAGCTCAGCCTTAAGGGTGACCTCACAATAGTGGGTTACACTTTTTTAGACATGTTGATTTTTGCTAAAATAACACATTTTTAATAAAATACGATGATTTAAGCCTTGAGAGATTCCATTTTTAAAGGAATTAATTAAAAATGGTTATCTCAAAGCCTCTTAGATAAAAAAAATATTGATATTAGATCTATACTCTTCATTCATACCTACAATGGAGTTTCCTTCGCACCTATTAAAATACGGACAAAAAATCACTTCAACTTTATCTTTTGGTAGATCAAATGAATCTATTTGAAAAACCTATCTATGTAGTAAGTTACTACTTAGAAAAATCTTTCCAATGATTATATTATTAATATATATTAAGTTTATTATTACTTTGTATTTTTAATTTGACTAAACATAGATATTTCACTGTATGTCTACCGCTATGTTTGACTCTTATGGAAAAATAGTAAATGAGAGAAAAAAATATAAAAAATATCTATGCCCTAGGTATTGAAGTTCTCTTAATATAAAAGAAAATAAAAAAATGAACTTGGGCAAATACATGACAAGTTATAAGCTATGTAGTCAAGGTATGTCAAAATTATGGTTTAGTCAACTTCAAATGTTAATAAAATATGCAATAGTCGTGATAATGTCATCAAACCAATTGCATGCCCTCTATATGGATGTTACAAAACTAAATTCTAAAGAAGCACATTGATATCTATTTTTTTAAAAAAAAATTATGCTCTATGAAAACAACGTAACTCTTTGAAAATGACATTTTCAACAACATACCAATTTTTGTGGGAGAAATAAAAAATAATTCAAAAAAATTTAAAAATAAAAATTAAAAATATATTTAGAATCTAGACAGAAAATCCTAAAAGACTCTAAGTTATTTCATCTTCCAATTTCAAATGGTTTAACAACAATATGCATCTGAATCTAAAAGTTTTTTTTTTAAATGTAGAGTTCAGTATCCGTTTAGGCAAAAAAGTGTAACCCACTATTGTGGGTTCACCCTTAAGAGATATCTTAGTCTTGAAAATGTTCAAAAAAACATTTTTACTCCATGATTTAATGTTCTTTTTAATGTGATTGAGTTTTTTGGCCACTTCAAACATAGTAGAACCCTGGCTTTGAGCTTGCCACCTTTCTTTGATCCTGATCTCAATATCCAGATGGTCCAACTAGATCTTCTCCAAACGAAAGGGCACATTTTAGGCCACGATCAAAGGGTCCACCACAAAAGAGATGGGAAAATGTTCTGAACCAACTTTAGTAAAATAATATATAAAGAAAAAAATCATATTATTATTTACCACTTACCAAAAATGAGGGCTCTATCCAGCCTGAATTGAATAAGATCCCTACCAATCCTCCTTTTTGACCAGGTATAATTCAATCCTTGAAGATCAACACCAAATAACCCTTGTCTTTTAATCAAATCCATAAGATCAATCCTCCCTTCCATCTGGCTCTGAGAGTCTACACCTCCAACTTTCTCATTCTCCTTCAGAGGGGAATTGAAATCATCCATCAAAAGCCAGGGATAATCAAGAAAGGAGAGTCTATGATAATCTGTATGTATGTATGTATGTATGTATGTATATATATATATATATATATATATATATATATATATATATATATATATATATATATATATATATATATATATATATATATATATATATATATATATGGGTATGTGCAGGATCATGGTATGCCAAACTAGGGCCTTAAGTGGCAATGAAAATTCAAAAAATCAGGTTTAAGCAAGTTGATATCAAAATTTGAACAAGTTATAAATATTATATCAAAAATATGTAAGAACAGAAGTTGTCAAAAATTGAATTTAGTTTCTAAGGTACTAGGCCTTTTTTGAAAAAGAAATATTCTATACGTTGAAAATTTCAAATTTCAATGTAGTAGTATGAAACTTTCAGGAAATATAATAAGTAGGTGTATGTCTGAGCACCTTAAACACAATCAAATGATAATTTTTTTTTACAAGGTTCTAGATATAAGTAGTAGACTCATGTCCGGATGTGACACATTTTTTAATAATTTTTTTCCAAGTAAATAATTAATTATGATTTTTCTTCTACAACTATTTCAAAATATAAAAAATCTCATGTCTAACCACGTTAACTTAGTCTAAACTTTATCAAATTGAATTTTTAATTTTAATTTTTCTTGTAGTAGGAAAATCATAGAATGTGACACAAATTTTGGATTTAAAAAATGTTATACAATTTGAAAGTTATAGCTATTTTTCAATAAGTCTATCAATCAAGACTAGAAAGATAACAAGTAGATGTATGTCTAACCACATTAAACAAAATCAAATGATAATATTTTTTTATAAGATTCTAGTTAAAAGTAGTAGACTCATGTCCAGATGTGATGCATAATTTTTGGTATTTTTTTTCCCAAGTAAATAATTAATTATGATTTTTTGATATAATTTTTCTTGAATATAAAAAATCTCATGTCTGACCACCTTAACTTAGTCTACACTTCATCAAATTGAAATAATTGTTTATTATTATTGTAGTAGGTGAGGCATAGAATGTGATGTATAATTTAAATTTCAAAAATGTTATATTGTTTGAAAGTTATAATTATTTTTCAAAAAGTCTATCAATCAGGACTTATTTTTCACATCAGCACTTTTTCGCATACCATGATCCTGCACATACCCATATATATATATATATATAAAACATGCAACACACTATCCAAAAGTAATTAACTTGCAGAATATAGAAATAGACACATCAAACATTAACACAAGTATAACATCAGGATTTATAGTGGAAACCCAATTTGGGAAAAACTACTTTGTAACATGTTTATGATCTTTTCACTCTTCTCAAGTGAGCTCTATGAAACTCCAGTATTGTTAAAGGTTTACAAACACACTGCTAGGCGTGACCTTGTTAAAGGATTTAAACACTCTCTCAAAAGTGACTTGGTTAAAGGATTTAAGTACATTTCATTAGAAAGCCACCTTGATCAAAGGATTTAAACAATGACTATTAGGTCAACCTTGATTAAAGGATTTAGACTAATACAATGGTTAGACAATAGCAGTACTAAATGATCTGAAAAATATACAACTCACTTTGCAAATAGTAGCTCCAATTCACACATATATGCTGATTTACTGACTGAGTTGCATTTCCATCTCTATCTTTGATCTTCTCAGTATTCACCTCAAGAAATCACAACTCTGATCAACTCCTTCACCTTCATCCTTCTACTTAGACTAGAAGTCAATAACATCAAAAACTTCAACATACTCTGTAAGCTCACACTTAGGTTTTCCTATATACCTCTTCAGTTAAGTAGATCCATCTTTTTTCGCTTAATCTCCTCTTTAGATCTTAGGTTAGGTAAGATTCATCAAATCCTTCCATCATTTAAGTTATTCATCATTCCTTCTAGTTACATCTTGAAACTTCTCATTGAATATATAATAAAATGATTTATCATGCATTAAATTCTCCATACAATCAATTAATAAAGTCAACATGATTTACATAACCCAAGAATTCAACTATGTTGGCTGGGAATCTGAATTCTTTCTCCAAATGTAAATTACTGACACTCGGTCAATACTATGTTCATCTGCTCAGTCATCACTGCATAACTCGATCATCTCTACAAACTATCTTCTTTGGCTAACACTATCTTGCTCGACAATTTCCTATGGCTCAGCATAAACTGATGTTCGATCTACACTGAATTTACTCAGTTAGAAAGTAAATTTCACCAAGATAACTAAGAAGAGGGGGGGGGGGGTGTGAATCAGTTATCTGATAAATACAAGTTTTACACTATTAATAGATTTCAACCATGTAATCAATATAAGAAACAACCATATAAAGGTAAACATACACAATGACACAATAACACAAGATATGTTAACTAGGGAACCTCTCGATCAGATAGTAAACCCCAGTGGGGATGATGCCCACAAAAGATGATGCCTTATGAAATAGATTCAGTATATATGAGTCCCAGTTAGGATACTTTGCATTCTTGTTAGAAGATTATAACCCTGTTAGGAGCTATGGAAGACAGAAGGACCCACTGCCTAAATAGCTTCAGGAGCAAGATCACTGAACACACTATCCGACTGATCTCTGTATTACTCAAAAGAATAGTACCAAATAATTATTGATCTTATCAACTTATCTTTTCTCCACTGCATGTGCCAAACTGCACCAACTGCTTCACCAGATCTCAATATCAAATCTCCATAGTTCGCTTATCCTCTTACAACATATATTGCTCAATTCTGTAACTCTTACACATATCTTTCTTTCTATATTTCTTGTTTTACAACAAGGAAAACAATCCTTCCTTTATACCACACACAAATAATTACAAATGAGTCGGCATACAAGGCCTAATCAAATAAAAAATATAAACCTTTACACATTACATAATATCTCACAATTACATAAAACTATCTGTTGGCATTAAGCAGAATTGCCACTAGTGACAACACTTATTTGCATTCTGAGTGCAAACAGAGTAGAACAGTGCAAACTGAGCAGTACAGTGCAAACTGAGCAGAACAGTGCAAACCAAGCAGTACAGTGAAAACCGAGCAGAACAGTGCAAACCGAGTAGAACAATGCAAACTGAGCAGTACAGTGCAAACTGAGCATAACAGTGCAAACCGAGCAGAATAGTGCAAACCAAGCAAGACAGTGCAAACCGAGCAAGACAGTGCAAACCGAACAAGATAGTGCAAACCAAGTAGGACAGTGTAAACCGAGTAACATTATGTCTACCAAGTCACCAGTATTTACCGAGTTTAAAACCTACCGAGTGGTTAGTATGAACCGTGCCTTCACTTCTACTGAGTGCATGATGATGCCGAGTAATGCAATGGATGCCAAGTATCAGAAAGTCACTGAGTTAGTTTGCAGGAATCGTGTAACCATACTTGGGCTGACTTAGTGGCACTTATGTTTATTTGTCAAGCCGACTTTGTAATTATAATTGTAATTAATTGTTTAGACTTGTATATAAACAATGTTGTAAAAATGTCAAGATGTAATATAATGAGTATGAATGTGAAAAAGAAAGAAAGGCAGAGATAAGCGAATTACAAAGGGCTTCAGCAATATAAGGAACATCAAAGAAAAATTCATCACAGAAGGTGATCAGTACATCAGCGAATCTCAATCAGCAATCCAGTTGCAAAGCAAGAGATCTACTGTTTCATCCTAACAGGTGAATCAGTACTAAAATCATTTAACCGGGTAGACTTAACAGTCTTTTGTAAAATCTCTTTACCGAGTGCATACTTCATTGTATGTTTGTAAATCCTTTAACAGGGTGGATTTAGCAATCCTTATTGCTCCTAGCAGGGAAGATCATCCGAAGTGATCAAATTGTAAGCCTTAACCGGCCAACTTTATTCTGTAGTACTAAAGCTTTGTGGGTTTCATCCCCACCCCAGTTTTACTTTCTTTTTGGAAGGTTTATGGGTAACCAAATCTATGTGTCATTATTTTGAATGCTTTTAAGTTTCATGCTTTCTATATGAAAAAGGATAAAGTAAATACATCTATAATTGAAAGAAAATTTGGAGTTACTGATTCACCCCTCCCCTCTCAGTAACTCAGTTAATTCCTGAATATTTCCAACAATTGGTATCAGAGCTGTATTGGTTCTCAAGATTAAGCTTAACTAGCTTGAGCAAAGATCCAGGACAATGGAGGTATTCAAACTAAACAAGGTGATTGAAAATGAAAAGCTAGATCTGGAAATGGCCATAGCTAAACTTAAAGAAGAAAAAGAACATCTTTCCCAATCCCTAAGAAGAAGGAAGGAACTTGCAAATCAAATGAATGATCAGAATTACATTGAAGAAAAGATTGAAGATCTTTTTCCCTCAAATAGCTCAGATGAAGCAAACAATGCTATCAAAGAACTGCTAGAAAAGAATGGGTTTCTGCAGGAAGAAGTGAGAAAATTAAAAAGAGAACAAGAGCTACACTCTACAAGATTTTGTGAGATCTTAGAACAAAGAAACAAGTTGAAAGATGAATTAGATGGAAGGAACAATGAAGTCCAAAATAAAACCCTTCAGCTAGAAAACCTAATTGATCAGATCTCCCATACAAATGAGGAAATTCTGAATCTAAGATCAGAAATAGAGAGCACAAGAGAAGAACTAAGATCTGAAAAAGAAATCAATCTAAGATTGGTGGATGACCTAAACACCGAAAAACAAATCAATGAAGGAATGATGAAAAGCCAAGAAGACTTAAATCAGTTGTATGAGCAAAATCTTCATAGGCAGAAAGGAAAAGTAGGACTTGGATATAAAGGAGAAGGTGAATCTTCTAAGCAAGGTACTCAAAGGAATCAGAAACCTACTTGTAATCATTGTGGTAAAATAGGACATACTTCAAATAAATGTTGGAGCAATGAAAAAGAAGAATTCAATGGAAAATGCTACAATTACAATCAGCATGGTCACAAAGCAAATGAATGCAGGGAAAAACCAAGATTCAAGGGTAATTGTCACAAATGCAACAAACAAGGTCACAAGGCATCTGAGTGCAGATGCAAAACATTCAATCCAGCAGAACAAATTATGAAAGCAATGTTTGGATGGGACTACAACCCCTGGTGTAGATGTCATTATTATGGAGAATATGGACACATTGGCATGAATTGCATAAAACATCATCTAAGGAAAAGAGATACTACCGTAAGATGCTTCAAATGCACTAAACTCAGTCACATTGCCAGAAACTGCATGAATGCTAGTGAAGTTGAAGATGGAAAGAAGAATGAAGCAACTAAGGTCAGAAAATAGGTGAGACAAAAGTGGATTCCTAAATCTACCGAGCAAACCAGTCCAAGTAATGGAATGGGTGGCTCTACCGACTCAAACTAAATTTCCAAGAAAGCACTGGAACTGTATTCTCATAGACCAATCTCAAGCAGTTCTAGAACTAAATTAAAAGAAAGATCTAAATTAGCATACAAGATGCAATAAGATCACAGGAAGGTCGGTATCAGTCTTTACCGAGAAAGGTCGGTACCAGTCTTTACCGAGTGAGGTCAGAGCAATATGAATTCTCGAGTTCACCGAGTTGCGAAGTCTTTACCGAGCAATTAATTCTTAGTGGGTGACAGTCTGTCAGAATTCATACCCTAATTTGTACTGAGCATTAATGACAGAGTTGTAAACAAAAGGCAAGAAATCGAACTCATTCTTCACCGCGAACTTTAGCACTTTGAGAGCAGGAAATTTCAAGAGCAATCCAGCGATTCAAATACTTTTGCGAAAAGAATTTTCTGTGAGCTACCATGGCATCATCCAACACTTCAGTGAAGAAAGGATCAAAAATGTTAGTCCAAGGGGAATGGAGAGCACCAGATTTCAAGATCATGCCTACAATTGCAGCAGCCCTAGATCCGAACGGAGCTCAATCTCAGATTCCTCCTAAGGTACTACTTATTAACGATATTCACAATCATTTCAACTGTGCAATTCAAGAAATGGGAAACCTAGAGCTAGATATTGTGCGTGAGGAACTGTGTGCGGATGGTATTCTAAAACCCGAGCACAAACATCTGGAAGATAAAGGATTAGTTCACATTGCACATTTACCTCAAAACTTTCAGGAGAAATGGGTTAGATACATTCTCAGCCGTGTACATGATGGAAAGATTTGGCTTGAGCAACCCATAGAGATCACTAAGAAGATGATTCATCAAATCACCAGTCTTCCCATGTTGAACAAAGCAAAAACTACCAAAACCCTAGGTCGGTCGGAATTGGAGAAGAAAACCCTAGCTGAGTGGGACGATAGAGGCATGAAAGTAAGTAGCATTACCGATGCTGAACTGAAGTTTGGTACACACATAATTGCCCATAAAATTTACAGTTCAAGTCGACAGAATAGTGTATCCTGTGAAGCCATTGACCTAGCATACAAAGTGGTCAAGAATAACTTATCATTTGACCTTGCAGACTTATTGTTAAAATAGTTTAACAAGAACATGGAAAGCATTCAAACTTCCAAAAACAATCCATGTAAGTTTGGATCTCTACTGGTCTGTTTATTCTTCTATGTTTAGAAATTCTTCCCTTCCAAAGGAAAAGTAGTATGGAGAAAAGATGTGCCAGTTCTTTATGAGATAAATGAATACATTTCAGAAATGGGTGAAAATTTTGAAAGCATCATGGATAGTTATTTTGAGTCTTTCAAAGAGAAAATGAATGACAGATTCTGGATTCCACAGAAGTTGGTTGAAGATTATAAGGATGACATTTGTTTCATGGTGGACTGTGACAATGTATATATTCAAGCAGCTAAACTGAGGATTGTACATGCAAAACCTCTTCCTTATGAGGTAAACATTGATGAAACAAAGAATATCATTGAAGCTCTTGTTAATCAGCCTGTCAATCCCAAAGCTCCATATTTTGGAACGTATGATGAAGCAAAAGTAAGAATTGAATTAAGCATAAAGCTTCCACAAGTGGTAAATAAAGGAAAGAAGAGGATAGCCAAAATGCAAATGCTAATTGAGGACAAAGGAGAAAATGATGAAGAAGAAGAGGAAAAGGATGAGAAAATAGAGGAACCAGAACCTGCAAAGAAGAAAGGAAAGGTATTCATCACTAAGGCACCTAAACCTCCCACTACTGTATTTACAAGGAGAAGTGCAAGAGGTAAGGCAGACAAGGCAGATAAGGTATTCAAAAGGCCTCCTCTAAACTTTCAAGAGAGGATCAAACTTTTTAGAGAAGGATCAGGATCTGGAGTAAGTAACATAAAATCTTTTAAATATGAAACCAGATCGGAAATAGAACAGAAGGAAATAGAAGATGCTGTCATTGAAAAGATGGGACAGTGGAAATACTCTCTTGATGAAATAACCCCACAGGTTCCAACAGTTCTATTAGATCCAATAAAAATGAAATGGAGCAATGCCAAGCAAACTATAAAAGACATATTTGATCAAACCCTGAGACAGTTAATGCCGAGCTTGAAAAAAGATGAAATAAAGAAGGCATTGAAGGAAAATGAAAGTAAGATGACATTAAAGTTCAATACTTGTTTGATTCTGATCAACAATATTGAATCAGTTGTGAAGGCTGCAAATGCCACATGGAAAAACATATACCATCTTCACCAACCGAGTATTGAAACAGTTATAATAAAAGACATTGAAGATGACAGTGATGAACAAGAAGAAGCCACTAAGGTAGATGATACTGTGAGAATAGCAGCAAAAGTCATTGCATCACTTCCTACCTCTCCAGTAAAAGTTTCTACATCTAGCCCGGAGACACCTTCAAGCATGGTTGTGACAACTTCAACTTTTGTCCAATCACCTATAGAAACAACAGAAGCAACTACCATTTCCTCTACCGAGTTGCAATCTCCTACTTCATCAAGTTTTCCAGCAGTAAGTATTCCAGTTTTTGATTCTACAAGTGCAAATATTTTAAGTTCTCCAGTAGACAGTATACCAGTCTCTATAGCCAGTCCTACTATGTCTACTGTCACTACTACTAAGGCATTAAGTACAGATAAGCCTAAGGCTCAACCGAGTATAAGATTTTTGGGTAAGAATATAGTAGAAGATATAGACCTAGATGAAGAAATAGAGATTCCAACATTAGATTTTGCAAATCTATCAGCGGACCAAATGCAAAATATAGGTGAAATCCTCCAAAGGAAAGCAAAGCAAAAGAAGCTTAAAGAGGAGAGAGACAAGGAGTATCAAATCATTAAGGATGCTAAGGACATTTTGTCTAATGCATTAGGTATTAAAGTAGACTCCTCTCAACATATTTTGTTACAATTAGCAGAAGCAGTAAATAAATACAATGAGGATTCATCTGGGATAGAAAAGTTAGTTGAAAGAGCTGAGAAGAGATTCAACAATAAAGTGCTTGAGCACATAGCTATTAATCAAGTGGAATTGTCTTCAGTTTTGTCAAACATTGAATCTACCTATTCGAATGTTACCTCTCTTTTGGCCAGACTGTGCAATATTGCCGAGTTCACAAAGGATGTCAAGGATAAAATGAATAAAATGGATGAGGATATGAAGATTAGCATACAGAAGCTGCAACTTGAACCAAGTTCAAGCTCTGCTCATCACATGAAAATCTCATACCTATCAAATATGCAGTCAAATCTACTGAAAGAAGACACAAGGATCCGGTCCACACTGCTAGACATTCAGAACATGATCCTTCCCATCATGAATACAATGTACAAGCACATTGAAAATTCCAAAACATTGATTCATGACAATCAGTTCTCTATAGCAGATCACATGATTGAACTCTCTGCAGAAGTCCAAATTGCAATCCAAACATGCAAGATTCTGCAAGAAAATTGGGACAGAACCCTGGCACTAATAATGAAGGTACATTCTGATTTTTTATCAAATTTTGGATTCTCTCTGTAAATCACTTGTATATACACCTTTGGCATTATCATCAAAAAGGGGGAGATATGTATAGAAGGAGATATGTATAGAAGAAGATTTGTATAGAAGAAAAAGTTAGCACATTGAAAGGGGGAGATAATGTATAAAGTCCTATAACAAAGACAAATTTTGAAAAATCAAAATAAAACTCAGCATGATTCATGTATATAAGTTTTGGGCAATAAGTGTTTTTGTCACTAATGCCAAAGGGGGAGATTGTTGGCATTAAGCAGAATTGCCACTAGTGACAACACTTATTTGCATTCTGAGTGCAAATTGAGCAGAACAGTGCAAACTGAGTAGTACAGTGCAAACCGAGCAGAACAGTGCAAACCAAGTAGTACAGTGCAAACTGAGCAGAACAGTGCAAACTGAGCAGAACAGTGCAAACTGAGCAAGACAGTGCAAACCGAGCAAGACAGTGCAAACTGAACAAGATAGTGCAAACCGAGCAAGATAGTGTAAACCGAGTAACATTATGTCTACCGAGTCACCAGTATTTACCGAGTTCAAAACCTATCAAGTGGTTAGTATGAACCATGCCTTCACTTCTACTGAGTGCATGATGATGCCGAGTAATGCAGTGGACGCCGAGTATCAGAAAGTCACCGAGTTAGTTTGCAGGAACTGTGTAACCATACTTGGGCTGACTTAGTGGTACTTATGTTTATTTGTCAAGCCAACTTTGTAATTGTAATTGTAATTAATTGTTTAGACTTGTATATAAACAATGTTGTAAAAATGTCAAGATGTAATATAATGAGTATGAATGTGAAAAAGAAAGAAATGCAGAGATAAGCGAATTACAAAGGGCTTTAGTAGTATAAGGAACAACAAAGACAAATTCATCATAGAAGGTGATCAGTACATCAGTGAATCTCAATCAGCAATCCAGTTGCAAAGCAAGAGATCTACTATTTCATCCTAACAAGTGAATCAGTACTAAAATCCTTTAACCGGGTAGACTTAACAGTCTTTTGTAAAATCTCTTTATCGAGTGCATACTTCATTGTATGTTTGTAAATCCTTTAACAGGGTGGATTTAGCAATCTTTATTGCTCCTAGCAGGGCAGATCATCCGAAGTGATCAAATTGTAAGCCTTAACCAGCCAACTTTATTCTGTAGTACTAAAGCTTTGTGGGTTTCATCCCCACCCCAGTTTTACTTTCTTTTTGGAAGGTTTATGGGTAACTAAATCTATGTGTCTTTATTGTGAATGCTTTTAAGTTTCATGCTTTCTATATGAAAAGGATAAAGTAAATACATCTGTAATTGAAAGAAAATTTAAAGTTACTGATTCACCCCTCCCCTCTCAGTAACTCGGTTAATTTCTGAATATTTCCAACACTATCAACATCTAAATACAATAAATATTCACATGTGTGACCTCTAACCACACTATCTTATCGAGGTCTCTACTAAAGTGTCTTCATAAACTATGCAACTTTGCATGCCTAGATTCTATCTTGATTAGGAGATATCATCCAGTTACCACAAGCCGCTTCTCAGGAACACTACCTGAATACTACTTCCACTAACATACACATAAATTCCCTTAAATAATTGAATTTCCATACATGTTCTTAACCAAAATCTCAGGACACAATATAGAGCAGGTCCCCAACTTCACATAGCTTGATCTTAAATACTCCATGTGCACTAATTCAAACACTGTCTTCTTCTCTGCTAATCTCCAGTAGATCACTGTGTTGACATTAATGAAAACCACAGTCATGCATGCAACTACAACTGCAATTGCTATAGAATGACTTATAATACACCCCCATAGGATATATTTAGTATTCATTCCTAACAATCTCCCCCATTGGCATTGATGGAAACATAGATGAAAAAACATCCAAGTTCCATAAATACCAAACTACAACACTACTACTCTAAAATATTTTCAAATCCTCTTCATCAATCAAATCTTGCTTCTTTTTCTCTCAATCATATTCTTCTCATCCCGATCAATGGATGTTTTTAATGTATCCTTCTCCCCCATTGACATCAATGACAAATAAGGCATCAATAATCAATCCTCAATGTCAAAAGACACTATTAAGAAAATACAGTTACTAGAGTCCACATGACTCAGCTAAAAAAACACATACTCCCCTATAGAGGAAGTACCAAAATCCAATCCAGAAAAGAAAGAGCTCATATACCACTGGACTGATGCAACAATTTGCATCACTTCTCAATAGTAGGATGGGGCATAACCCCATGCATACCTCTCAAATACTCAAATGTGTCTTTAGGCAAGGGCTTTGTAAATATCTCTACAATTTTCTCTTTTGTACTTATATACTCAAGTCTGACTTATTTCTCTGCAACTTTCTCTCTCGCTAGATGATACTTTATTTCTATATGCTTTGTCTTAGAATGCAATGTAGGATTCTTTGACATACTTACTGTACTGGTGTTATCACAATGTATGATACCAGGCTCATCAAACTAGATTCTAATATCCTTCAACATTTGTTTCATCCATATTATCTGATTACAATTGTTTGCTACTAGTACATAGTCTGCTTCTATTATGCTCTATGAAATATAATTCTATTTATTTGTACTTTTTTTTGTCATCAACGCTACCTCCCTAGTCTGCATCTATATATGCACATAGGGTAAAATCATCATATTTTTCATACCATAATCCATATTCACTTGTTCCTTTCAAGTACCTCAATATCCTTTTTAGTGCTGCATAATGTTGGCATTAAGTATGTTTGTCATTAGTGACAACACTTATTCAGACTCTGTGTGTTTACCGAGCAGAACAGTGTTTACTGAGTAGAACAGTGTTTATCGAGTAGACTAAGCTTCACAATGCTTACTGAGTTATCATTACTGAGTGATGAGATGAGCAGTGTTTACTAAGTACCAGCACGGTAAATAGGGAATTCAGTTTCTACCGAGTGACACTATATCTACCGAGTCTCCATTATATGCCGAGTTTGAAACTACAACTGAGTGGTTAGTATGGACTGAGCCTCCACTTCTATTGAGAGCATGATGATGCCGAGTAACACAATGGATGCCGAGTATCAAAAAGTTACCAAGTTAGTTTGTAGTAACCGAATAACTATATTTGGGTTGACTCAGTAATATTTGTGTTAGCTTGTTTAAGAGCCGACTTTGTAATTATTTTGTAATTATTTTGGATTGATATATAAACAATATTTTGTATCATATCGAAGGTGTGAATAAGAAAAAAGTGTAAAGAATATGTGCATATGTGAAGATGCAAGAAAGGAAGAGATAAGTGTATTACAAAGGGCTATAGCAGTATAAGGAGCAGCAGAGATATATCTATCACAGAAGGTGATTAGTACATCAAAGAATCTCAATTTGCAAGTATAGTTACAAGTAAGAGATCTACTCTTTCATCCTAACAGGTGATTCAATCCCCAAATCCTTTAACAGGGTAGACTTAACAGTCTTTTGTAAAATCTCTTAACCGAGTGCATACTTCATTGTATGTTTGTAAATCATCTAACAAGGTGGACCTAGTAGTCCTAATTGCTCCTAATAGGGCAGATCATCAGAAGTGATCATTGTAAGCCTTAATTGAAAAAATTTATACTGCAGTATTGAAGTTTTGTGGGTATCATCCCCACCCCAGTTTTACTTTCTATTTGGAAGGTTTCTAGGTCACCATATCATTGTGTTCAAAGTGTTATGAATGTTTTATTGTTTCTGTTACTCATGCGTGTAGCTAGCTCATTGATCTAAATGTTATTTGGAATGTTTATTGTTTCTGTTACTCATGCATGCAGCTAGCTCATTGATCTAAATGTTATTTGGAATATGGTTAAGATCTAAAAATTGTAAAAAGTTTTGAAGTTATTGATTCACCCCTCCCCTCTCAGTAACTTGGCTAGTCTTGAATATTTCCAACAATTGGTATCAGAGCTTTGTGGTTCTCAGGATAAAGTTTGATAGCTTGAGAAAAGATTCAGGACAATGGAGATATTCAGACTTAACAAAGTAATTGAAAATGAAAAGCTAGATCTGGAAATGGCCATAGCTCAACTCAAGGAAGCAAAAGAGCATCTTTCCCAATCTCTAAAAAGAAGAAAGGAACTTGCAAATCAGATGAATGACCACCAGTATGTTGAAGAAAAGGTTGAAGACTTTTTCCCTTCAAGCAGCTCAAATGAAGTAAACAATGAAATCAAAGAACTTCTAGAAAAGAATGGATCTTTGCAAGAAGAAGTAAGAAAATTGAAAAGAGAATAGGAAATTCAGTCAACAAGATTTTGTGAAATCTTGGAACAAAGAAACAAGATGAAAGATGAAATAGATGGAAAGAACAATCAAATCCAGAATCAAACTCTTCAGCTAGAAAACCTTATTGATCAAGTCTCCAATGAAAATGAAGAAATCTTGACTCTGAGATCAGAAATGAAAATATAAGAGAGGAGCTGAGATCTAAAAAGAAAATCAATTTAAGATTGATGAATGACCTAGACACTGAAAGGCAAATCAATGAGAGAATGTTGAAATCTCAAGAAGATATGAATCAGGTGTACAAATGAAACCTTCATAAGAAAAAAGGAAAAGCAGGACTTGGATACAAAGAGGAAGGTGAATCCTCCAAACAAGTTACTCAAAAGAATCAGAAACCTACTTGTAATCACTATGGTAAAATTGGTCATACTTCAAACAAATGTTGGAGCAATGGAAAAGCAAAATTCAATGGAAAATGCTACAATTGCAATCAACACAGTCATAAAGCAAATGAATGCAAGGAGAAACCAAGATTTAAAGGAAAATGTCACAAATGTAACAAACAAGGCCACAAGGCATCAGAATGCAGATCTAAAACACCCACTCTAGCAGAACAAATTGTGAAATCAATGTTTGGTTGGGATTACAACACTTGGTGTAGGTTTTATTACTGTGGAGAATATGGACACATTGGCATAAATTGTGTAAGGCATCACTTGAGAAAAAGGGATACTACCATAAGATGTTATACATGCACTAAACTTGGTCATATAGCTAAAAATTACATGAATACAGGTAGAGTTGTAGATGAAAAGAAAGAAAAAGAAGATAGCATCAGGAAGCAGATGAGACAACAGTGGATTCCTAAACCTACTGAGAAAACTAGTCTAAGTAATAAAGTCACTCATGAAGAGGGTGGCTCTATCAATTCCAACTAAGTCTCCAAGGAAGCAATGGAACTGTATCTTCATAGAAAAATTCCAAACACTTCCTGAATTGAAAGGAAGAAAGATCCAAATCAATATGCAAGATACAATAGGATCATAGGAAGGTTGGTATCATTTACCACTGAGCAAGGTCGGGAGTAACCTAATTTCATATGGTTACTGAGTAAGGTCGAAGCAGTATGAATTTGTATGTTCGCTGAGTTGTGGAATCTTCACCAACCAATTAATCCATAGTGGATGATAGTCTGTCGAGTTCAATACCCTAATTCCTATGGAGCATTAATGACCAAATTTTAACAAAAAGCATGAAATCAAGTTCATTCTTCACCGCGAATATCAGCATATTGAGCAGAGAAATTTCCTAGTGCGATCAAGTGATTCGAAGCAAAATTTGCAGCAGAAATTTTTCAAAGAATTTTCTACCAAGCTACCATGGCATCATCCAGCACTAAAGTGAAGAAAGGTTCAAAAATGTTAGTTCAAGGAGAATGGAAAGTGCCAGAATTCAAACTCATGCTCGTGATTGTAGAAACCCTAGACCCGAGTGGAGCTCAATCACAGATTCCTCCAAAGGTACTTCTTGTAAATGACATTCACAGTCATTTTAAGTGTACAATTCAAGAGCTTGGAACCCTAGAGATAGATGTTGTTCATGATGAACTGTGTGTTGATGGTGTTCTCAAACTGGAACATAAACATTTGGAAGATAAGGGTTTAGTTCACATCACCCACTTGCCTCAGAGTTTTTAGATAAAATGGATCAGATACATCCTAAGTCGAGTATATGAAGGAAAAATTTGGCTAGAGCAACCAGTGGAGATAACCAAGAAGATGATTCACCGAATCACTAGTCTTCCCATGCTTACCAAGGCTAAATCTACAAAAACCCTAGGTTGGGTAGAGCTAGAAAAGAAAACCCTAGCCGAATGGGATGGTAGAGGTATGAGAATAAATAGTATTACCGATGTAGAACTAAAATTAGGCACATATGTCATAGATCACAAGATATATAGTTCAAGTTGATAGAATAGTGTTCCATGTGAAGTAGTTGACCTAGATTATAAAATTGTGAAGAACAATCTGTCATTTAACCTAGCAGATTTATTGTTGAAGTAGTTCAACAAGAATATGGAGAGCATCCAAACCTCAAAGAACAATCCATGTAAGTTTAGCTCGCTATTGGTTTGTTTATTTTTCTATGCTCAAAAGTTTTTCCCATTAAAAGGCATGGTAAAATGGAGAAAGGATGTGCCTGTTCTTTATCAGATAAATGAGTACATTGTAGAAATGGGTGAGAATTTTGTAAGCATAATGGATAACTATTTTGAATCTTTTAAAGAAAAGATGAATAACAGATTTTGGATTCCACAAAAGTTGGTGGAAGATTATAAAGATGATATTTGTTTCATGGTTGATTGTGATAGAGTATACATTTAGGTAGTAAGGCCTAGGATTGTATGGGTGAAACCTCTTCCTTATGAGGTAAACATTGATGAGACAAAGGATATAATTGAAGCCCTAGTAAATCAACCCGTTGATCCAAAGGCTCCATACTTTGGAACATATGATGAAGCTAAGGTACGAATTGAGCTAAGAATAAAGCTTCCACAGGTGGTTAACAAAGGCAGAAAGAGGATGGCCAAGATGCAATCCAGCACACCTCTAATGTTAATCGAGGGCAAAGGAGAGGATATTGTAGAAGAAAAGGATAAGGATGAGAGTAAAGAATAACAAGTGCCTGTAAAGAAGAAAGGAAAGGTGACTATCACCAAGACACCCGAGCAACCCACTACAATATTCTCAAGGAAAAGATCAAGGGGTAAGGTAGGTAAAGATGATATAGTACTCAAAAGGCCTCCTCCCTCATTTGAAGAAAAGATTAAGGATTTGAGAGAAGGATCTAGAATTTCAAATTTCTAATCTCTCAAATATGAAATTAGATCAGAGGCAGAGCAGCAGGAAATTGAAGATGATGTTATTGAGAAAATGGGAAAATGGAATACTCACATGATGATATGGCTTCTCAAATTCTAGGTGTTCTATTGGATAAAGTTAAGATGAGATGGTCCAATGCAAAGCAAACTATCAAGGACATATATGTTCAAACCTTAAGACAATTGATGTCAAGTTTGAAAAATGATGAAATAAATAAGGCATTGATAGAAAATGAGGGCAAGATGACACTAAAATTTAACAGTTGTTTTATTTTGATCAAGGATATAGAGTCAGTTGTGAAGAGTGCAAATTCTACTTGGAAAAACATCTATCATCTTCACAAACCGAGTGTTGAAACTATGAGAATAAAAGATATTGAAGATGACAGTGATGAAGAAGAAGAAGAAGTAGTTCAGATTGATAATACAGAGGAAGAAGCTACCGAGGAAAGAAAGAAGAATGATGAGGAAGATGATCCAGTTCAGATAGCTATAGAGGTAATTGCCTCACTTCCTCACTCTCCAGCAAAAGTTGCTACATCTAGCCCGGAGATAGCTTCAAGTGTGATTGTGACAACACCTACAGATGCATCAAATGTCCAATCATCACTAGCATAGCTCAATGTATCAATGACAGAAGTGGCTACCACTTCATGCATCGAGCTTTAGCCTCCTTCTTCCACCGAGTTGCAGTCTCTAGCATCATCTTTAGTACCTTCTTCAGTTTTGAGTTTTTCAGTAGCAAGTACTTCAATTTTGGATACCTCAGTAAGTACTTCAGATTCTACAATTGTAAATACTTCAGTTTTGGGTTTATCAAGTATTCTAGTTAGCATTCCATCAGTTGGAAGTTTATCATTTTTCACTACAAGTCCTACTGTGTCTACAATAATTTCTACTACAAAGGTATTAAGTACAATAACAGTTGAACCTAAGGCTCAACCGAGTATAAGATTTTTGAGTAGGAGTAAAAACATAGAAGAAGATATAGATTTAGATGAGGAGATAGAAATTCCACAATTAGACTTTGCAAATCTTTTAGCAGACCAAATGAAAATAGTTGGTGAACTCCTCCAGAAGAAAGCTAAGCAGAAGAAACTAAAAGAAGAAAGAGATAGGGAATTTAAGATCATTGAGGATGCCAAGAACATTTTGACAGAAGCAATAGGTGTTGAGGTTGATTCCTCTCAACACATTTTGTTCCAGTTGGCAGAGGTAGTAAACAAGTTCAATGAGGATTCTTCTGGATCAGATAAGTTGCTTGAGAAGGCTGAGAAGAAGTTTGACAATAAAGTGCTTGAGTTTTTTGCTCAGTGAATAGCTATTAATCAGGCAGGGTTATCTTCATTTTTGACTAGCATTGAGTCCTCCTTTTCCAAGGTAACATCATTTTTTGTCAAAGTATGTAATTTTTCTGAGTTCTCAAAGGAGATTAAGGAAAAAATAAATAAGATTGATGAGGATTTGAAGGTCAGTGCACAGAAGTTGCAACTTGAACCTAGTTCAAGCTCTGCACATCATATGACAGTCAGATTCCTATCTGATAAGTAGTCAGAGTTATTGAGAGAAGATGCAAGGATCAGGTCAACATTAATAGATATTCAGAACATGATCCTTCCCATCATGGATACAATGTAGAAGCATATTGCACACTCAAAAACATTGATCCATGACAATCAGTTTTCAATTGCAGATCACATGATTGAACTCTCTGCAGAAGTCTAAGTTGCACTCCATACATGCAAGATTCTGTAAGAGAATTGGGATAAAACTCTAGCACTAATTGGCAAGGTACATTTTGATTTTCTCTCACACTTTGGCATCTTCATGTAAAATATTTGTATATACACCTTTGGAATTATTGTCAAAAAGGGGGAGAAAGTATATAAGGGGAGATATATGAAGAGATATGGAGATATAGGATACTTGTATATATGTATACTATATGGGGGAGACATGAAATGTATATATAGTAGTATGACAAAGATAAATTTTTGAAAAATCAAAAATAGATTCAACATGATTTTTGTATATAAGTTTTGGGCAATAAGTGTTTTTGTCACTAATGCCAAAGGGGGAGATTGTTGGAATTAAGTATGTTTGTCATTAGTGACAACACTTATTCAGACTCTGTGTGTTTACCAAGTAGAACAATGTTTACCGAGAAGACCGAGCTTCACAGTGCTTACCGAGTTATCATTACTGAGTGATGAGATGAGCAGTGTTTACTAAGTACTAGCATGGTAAAGAGGGAATTTAGTTTCTACTGAGTGACACTATATCTACCGAGTCTCTAGTATATACCGAGTTTGAAACTACAACTGAGTGGTTAGTATGGACCAAGCCTCCACTTCTACTGAGAGCATGACGATGCTGAGTAACATAGTGGATGCCAAGTATCAGAAAGTCACTGAGTTAGTTTGTAGTAACTGAGTAACTATATTTGGGCCGACTCAGTAATATTTGTGTTAGCTTGTTTAAGAGCCAACTTTGTAATTATTTTGTAATTGTTTTGGATTGATATATAAACAATATTTTGTATCATATCCAAGGTGTGAATAAGTGAGAAGTGTAAAGAATATGTGCATATGCGAAGATGCAAGAAAGGAAGAGATAAGTGAATTACAAAGGTCTACAATAGTATAATGAGCAGTAGAGATATATCTATCATAGAAGGTGATCAGTACATCAAAGAATCTCAATCAGCAAGTACAGTTGCAAGTAAGAGATCTACTATTTCATCCTAACAAGTGATTCAATCCCCAAATCCTTTAACAGGGTAGACTTAACAGTCTTTTGTAAAATCTCTTAACCGAGTGCATACTTCATTGTATGTTTGTAAATCCTCTAAAAAGGTGGACCTAGCAGTCCTAATTGCTCCTAACAGGGAAGATCATTAGAAGTGATCATTGTAAGCCTTAACCAGCAAACTTTATACTGCAGTATTGAAGTTTTGTGGGTATCATCCCCACCCCAGTTTTACTTTCTATTTGGAAGGTTTCTAGGTCACCAAATCATTGTGTTCAAAGTGTTATGAATGTTTTATTGTTTCTGTTACTCATGCATGCAGTTAGCTCATTGATCTAAATGTTATTTGGAATATGGTTAAGATCTAAAATTTGTAAAAAGTTTTGAAGTTACTGATTCACCCCTCCCCTCTCAGTAACTTGGCTAGTCTTGAATATTTCCAACAATAATGTGACTCTTTAGGATCATCTTGAAATCTTGCAACTATTCCAACTACATGTGATATATTTGGTCTTGAATGAGTTATATACTACAAACCTCCAATCATGGATCTGTACTTCTTTTGTTCAATTGTAGGAGTTTCATCCATGCTAGATACCTTATGACTAGTTACCATAGGTGTGTCAACCAGATTCAAATTGTCCATTCGAAATCTCTTCAATAAGTCATTCAGATATTTAGTCTGACATAAGAAAATACCATCACTATTTTGTGTTATCTGCAATCCTAAAAAATATTTCATCTCACCAATCATGCTCATTTCAAATTTAGACTTCATTTCATCTACAAATTTATCAGTAGCTTCATCTTCTCCTCCAAAGATAATATCATAAAATAAAAAAAACTACAACCAAAAAACCATTCTCAATTTCTTTTAGATACAAGTTACTATTGGTTGTGCCTTTAGAAAATTCCAATTTTATCAAATACTTATCTAGTCTTGCAGACCATCTTCTAGGTGTTTGCTTAAGTCCATATAAATCTTTGTTTAGTTTACATACCATGTCTCCTTCATGAGTTAAGGGAACACCTTCAGGCTACTCAATGTAGACTTCTTCTAATTCTCCATTCTTAAATGCTAACTTCACATCCATCTGATACACTTTGAACTTCTTGTGAGCTGCATAAGCCAAAAGAATTTGTACTGCTTCAATCCTTGCAATGGGTGCAAAAGTCTCTTCATAATAAATTCCTTCTTCTTGTGAGTATCCTTTACATACCAGTCTTACTTTGTTCCTTACAACTTCTCCTTGTTCATTCATCTTGTTTATGGATACCCATTTGGTTCCTATAACATTCTTGTCTTTAGGTCTAGGGACCAAAGTCCAAGTTTTGTTCTTTTCAATCTAATCTAGTTCTTCCTTCATTACTTTAATCCAATTCTCATGTTTACAAGCTTCATCAGTAGATTGAGGTTCAACTTGAGAAATCAAACATATTTCTTCTTGTACCTTATTTCATGTTCGAACTCCTTTTTCTATGCTCCCAATAATCTTCTCAACATGATGATTTCTTGCTAAATTCTTGTGAGGTGTCATTGTCTCAGTTCTTGCTTCAACTCTATATTTTTTTCTAGGTTCTTTGATTTCCTCAATATGACTTTCATTCTACAAATCACTGTCAGTTTCATAAAATAATTCAACATTTTCTTGATCAATTCTAGGACGAGTTCCTTCATCTGATTCATAATCAAGCATTCTTTCCTGAATTTTAAATTTCTCATCAACTTTAACATTTGCACTCTCAACAATAGTTTTAGTTCTTTTATTGAAACATCTATAAGCTTTTCTTTTTAGTGAGTAACCAAGAAATATACCTTCATCACTTCCATGGTCAAAATTTCCAATATCATCATCTCTCTTAATATAACACTTGCTTCCAAAAATTATAAAATACGTAATTGATGGCGCATGTCCAAACCATAATTCATAAGGTGTCTTGTTTGTATCTACTTTGATTTGTACTATGTTCATTGTATATACTGTTGTGTTCACTCCTTCTCACCAGAATGTCTTTTTCAAATCATTTTCAAATAACAAAGATCTTGTTGCTTCAATTACTAATCTATTTCTTCTTTTTGCAATACCATTTTGTTCAGGTGTTCTAGGGGCTGAAAGCTATTTCTTTATACCATTCACTTCATAAAATATATTAAATTCCTTCGAAGTAAATTCTCCACCTCTATCAGATATCAAATATTTAATCTTCATTCCAGATTCATTCTCAACTTTGTTCTTAATCAATTTTAATTTGTCAAATGCTTTAGAATTTTCTTTAAGAAATGCAATCCACATCATTCTTGTAAAATCATCAACAAGAATCATGAAATACCTTTCACCATAGAATCCTCTAGTCCTTTTGGGACCACTCAAATATGTATGAACAATTTCCAACTTCTTTGTTGTTGTAAACTTCTTGCTCAGAAATGAACTTCTCTTCTGCTTAACCATAACACATTCTTTTAAAATCATGTTAGTAGGTTTCATAATTTTAGGAAAATATCTTACTACAAATATAGTACTTACTTTCATAATGTTATCAAAGTTTATATGACAAAACCTTCTGTGCCATAACCAAGTGTCATCTATCTTAGTAATCAAACATGTCATCTTAGCAGGATTCAACTGAAATACATTACCTCTGGTTCTTGATCTAGTTCCAATTAGATTACCATCCTTATCTTTGATTACACAAGTTTTCTCATAAAACCAAACTTGATATCCCTTATCAACTAACTATCCAACACTCAAAACATTATGTTTCAATCTATCCACAAAATAAACATCATTAGTGTTAGTCTTTCCATCAAGAGTTATAGATCGCATTCCTTTTATCAAACAAGGAGCCTTGTTTCCAACTCTAACAATTCCTCCATCATAATTGTTAAAATTTATAAACTTCTTCATGTCTCTAGTCATATGATGTGAACAACCACTGTCTATAATCCAACAAGTTTTCTTTTCTACTTGGAAAAATAAGGCTTTTTCTTCCTTAACTTTAGAATCTTCTTCTTTTATAGCTACAAATCCTATTTCATCATTCTCATTATCACTTTCGCTTAAGAATTTCTCAATACTAGCCTCAAATTCTTCATCATTAGCATAGTAACATTCTTTGGATCTTCTAGGTTTAACGTTCTTATATTTCTTTACTCTCTTAGGACATTTAGATGTGAAATGACCATATTCTTGAGAAGTCCAACATTTAAATATTTTCTTACCTTCTAGTTCTCTTTCCACACGCAATGAAATTCCTTTCTCAATCTTTCTATCTTCTTCAGTCTTAGATCTGTTGCAACTAGCATAGTCTCCACTGATACTAGTACTTCTTGACAAAATAGGGAGAACACTAAGTGCGCTAAATGTATCTCAATTCTTGGTAAATCTCCAGACTGTCTGAAGCCTATCTCTACTGCTTCTAATCTTCCAAGAAGAAATTCTCTGATAAACTTCTCAGTACAAGGTATAACTTGTTCAATCATTTGTGTTGTCTGCTTAAATACAAGAGTCAATGTCTTTAGAATTTTCCCTATCACTTCATCCTTAGTCTTGTTTTCTTCACAAGCTTTGATACCTGCAACAATTTATGATATCCTACCAATATAACTTCTAACAGATTCATCTTCCATCATCTTTGCATCTTGAAATAAACATATCCAATTCTGTAATTTGATTCTCTTTGCATGTATATCACCTTCAAAAGTAGATTGTAAAGATAACCAAATTTCATGAGATGTCCTTAGAATTTTTACCTAACTTTATTCATTCTCCAGAAGTGTTGACAAGAGTGCTTCTCTAGAAATTATGTTACACATGAACATATCTCTTTTCTCATTAGTAAATTCTTCAATTCTGTCTTCTTCAATGATAGTATTCTCATTCTTAGTAATCAACCAATATCCTGGTCCTAGACATAGAAAATGTGTCTTCATCTCTTCTTTCCAGCTATCATAGTTTACTCCATCAAACTTAGAGCTTTCTTTCCTGAAATGAGTCGTCATAGATCTCCTTAAGTTGTTAAACTTTTTCTTCAAGGACCTGATGCTCTAATACCAATTGTTAGAAAGTAAAGTCCACCAAGATAACTGGGGGGGGGGGGGGGTGAATTAGTTACCTAATAAATACAAGTTTTATCACTATTAATAGATTTCAACCATGTAATCAATATAAGAAATAACCATAGAAAGATAAACATACACAATGACACAATAACACAAGATATCTTAACTAGGGAACCTCTTGATCAGAGGGTAAACCCCTGTGGGAATGATGCACATAAAAGATGTACAAATATAAAAATTCCTTGTGAGAGGATGGACTCTGTTAGGAGCCTTATGAAATACATTCAGTACATACGAGTCCCTGTTAGGAGACTTTGACTCCCTGTTATAAGATTCTGACCCTATTAGGAGTTATGGAAGACAAACGGACCCACCACACAAACAACTTCAGGAGAAAGATCACTAAACACACTGTCCAACTGATCTCCATAGTACTCAACAGATTAATACCAAATAATTACTAATCTTATCAACTTATCTTTTCTCCAATGCCCATGCCAAACCACACCAACTACTTTACCAAATCTCAATATCAGAGCTCTGCAATTTGCTTATGATCCTCTTACAACATTTATTGATTAATTCCACAATTCTTACACATATTTCTTTCTATATTTCTTGTTTTATTACAAGGAGAAAAATCCTTCCTTTATACCACACTCAAATGATTACAAATGATTTGGCATACAAGGCCTAATCAAATACAAAATATAAACCTTTAAACATTACATAATATCTCACAATTACATAAAACTGTCAGCTTCAAAATACAATAAATCTTCACACGTGTGACCTTTGACCATGTTGTCTTATCTAGGTCTCTACCAAAGTATCTTCATCAGCTATACAACTTCACATGCCTAGATTCTATCCCAATTAGGAGATATCATCCTGTTACCACAAGCCGCTTCTCAGGAACACTGCCCAAATATTGCTTCCACTAAAATCACACACTTGCCATAAATAATTGAATTTTCATACACTTTCTTAACCACAATCTCAAGACACAATATAGAATAAGTCACCAACTCCACATAGCTTGATCTTCAATACTTCATGTGTGCTAATTCAAACACTGTCCGCTTCTCTGCTAATCTCTAGTAGATCACTGTGTTGACATCAATGACAACCATAGTCATGAATGAAACTACAAGTGCTAAAAAATGACTCAAAATACTCCCCCATAGGATATATTTAGTATTCATTCCTAACATACTTGACATATACTAGCACTCGGTTGACACTAACATCACTCTGCTTAAACTAGATTTCTTCACTTTTTCTCTGTTGAGCCTACTTCTTCAGTCTTTCTTCTTACTTAGATAAATAATAAATTATATTATCAATGTGCCAAATAATCAAGTGCTCATTGAAGTATCAAATAACTCAACCTTTCCCTAGGTTCTCTTATTGTCTTCCTTTCCCTAATCCTTTTCATCAATCAATAGATATAGTACTTTCTTAGATAGAAACTGTCTTACCAATTAAGGTTTGACATCAATGAAAATATGCCAATTGTTTCAATTGCAGTTTCCAAAAATTTCCATCTTTGGCATTGATGGAAACACCACATGAATAACACATGATTTACCAACCAATCCAAAACTTTGTCATTGCATTAGAAATATTTATAACATCTTTAGCTTCATTCTGATTCACAACAACTTTAGCCTTGCTTGACCTTTTAGATAGTTACTCCCTCTAATTCATTTCTGTCTCTCACTCCCTTTGATTCTCTAAATCTCTAAATCTTGGAATATATACCTTAGTGTTCTTTATTTCTATGTTTTCATCTAAATCTCTCCCTCTTTGACAATAATACGAAAGCAATAACTAGAACTTACATCTTTCATATGTAGATGTTATCTTGTCAGTCTAGTATCAGTATCTCTCCCTCTGTCATCTTTATTATGACTGATTATCAACTTTTCTGTTCCTTTCACAACTCTAGGTAGCTCCTAAAGTGTGACCTTTCCTGCATCAATTTTTCAGATACTCTCTGTAGCACATTTGATGTAGTGATCCTAGTTGACTAGGCAGCCTCAGTTTGGGGAAGCACCCCTAATTTATCTCTAAGATATTCATGAGAATCCTTAGGTAAATATTTTGTGAATATGTTTGCTAGTTGTTCCTTTGTATTCACATATTGGATTCTCACTTCTTTATCTTGTACCAATTCCTTTAAATAATGATACTTGATAGAAATATGTTTGGTCTTTGTCTGCATCACTAGATTTTTTGATATGTTGATAGCACTTGTGTTATCACAGAATATAGCAACTGGTTCAGTGATCTCCTCTTTCATACCTTTTGATAATTTCTTGATACATACCAGATTTGAGTAGTTCACTATAGCTGCTACATACTCAGCTTCTATTGTAGATTGGGAAATGTAATTTTATTTCTTTCTTGTCTAGGAGACTAATATTTTTCCCAAAAAGAAAGCTCCACCACTTGTACTTTTCCTATCAACAACATTTCCTACCCAACCTACATCACTGTAGATTCTCAGTTTGAATTTCTCATTCTTCTTGTAGTACAATCCATAATCTTCTATCCCTTTTAGATATCTCAGTATTCTCTTCATAGCCATCATGTGATTTTCCTTAGGATTGGTGGAGAATCCTGCCACAATCCCAATTGCTAGGGTTGTATCTAGTCTATTGTGGACAACATATTGTAGCTTTCTAGTCATGGATCTATACAAGGTTTGATTCACTTCTACAATATCATCAGTTTTAGATAGTTTCTATCTAGTAGCCATAGGAGTACTTACTAGTCTAGAATCCTGCATACCAAAAGTTTTTACTATCTCTTTGATATATTTAGATTGTGTGATAAAGATACCTTTCTCCATCTGATAGACTTGCAAACCAAAAAATAATTTTATCTCTCTAAACATAGACATCTCAAACTTAGTTTTCATCTCATTTGAAAATCTCTGACATAGGGCATCTTGTCCTCCAAATATGATATCATCCACTAAGATTTCAGCTAAAAAATCCCTTTACCTTCTTCAGCTTTCATGTACAGATTTTTTTTGCCATTTGTCCTTGTAAATCCAATCTATATCAAATAATTGTGTAGCCTTTCATACCATGCTCTGGGGGCTTTCTTCAATCCATACATCACCTTGTTCAGTTTGCAAACCATATTTTTCTTGTTTGGATCAACAAATCCTTCAGGTTGTTTAATGTATACTTCTTCTTCTAATATACCATTCAGAAATGGAGATTTGACATCCATCTGATATAATTTGAAGTTCTTGTATGCATCATATGCAAGTAGAGTTCTCACTCTTTCTAATCTTGCTACAGGGGAAAATGTTTCCCCATATTCTATTCCTTCTTCTTGTGCATAACCTTTGCATACTAATCTTGCCTTGTTTCTTGTGAACTAACCATGTTCATTAAACTTGTTTCTCAATACCCATTTTGTTCCAATAACATTCTTGTTTTCTGGTCTCGACACTAGAGTCTAGGTATCATTCTTTTTTATTTGATCTATTTCTTCATTCATAGCTTGAATCCAATCTTCATTCTCTAAAGCATCTTTTACTATCTTAGCCTCAAACTCACATAATAAACATGTAGGGTCTTTCAACTTACTTCTGGTCAAGACTCTAGATTCATTATCTCCAATGATTTTCTCAAGCTTATGATGTCTTCTCACATACTGTGCCAATGTAGGTTTAGATTTCTTTTCTCCTTGATCTTCAGGTTCATCATGAAAATTTTCAATTTTTGGTTTTGATTGCTTGACAACATCCTCCTGATGCTCAACATTTCTTACCCATGACTTTGCATCTGGTGTAAGTGTGTTACTTGCATCTCCTTCTTCCATATAGACAAAAGATCTATAGTCTTCAGGTTCTACTTTTCCTTGTTCATTTTTCTTTGCATATTCATCAACTCTCACATTTGTACTTTCCACAATTTTGTTAGTGTTATAATTCAAACACTTATACGCTTTTCTCTTAGTGGAATAACCTAGGAATATGCCTTCATCACTTTTTGCATCAAACTTTCCACTTCTATTATCTTTCAATATATAGCATTTACTCCCAAATATTCTAAAGTATTTCACATTAGGTGCATATCCATGCCATAATTCATAAGGTGCAACATTTGTACCTTTCTTGATTTGTACCCGATTTAAGGTATAAATAGCTGTACTCACAGATTCTCTCCAGTATGTTGGTACAACATTCTTCTCAATCATTAGTGTTCTTGCACAATCTATAATTGACCTAGTTTCTCCTCTCAACTATACCATTATGTGGAGGTGTTCTAGGTGCAAAAATCTATCTCTTGATTCTACTATGATTGCAGAATAGATTGAACTCATTTGATATAAAATCTACACCTCAGTCAGATCTCAGACATTTCAGGCTTCTACTTGTTTCTTTTTCAACTTTTTCCAAATACCACTTAAACAACTGAAATGAATCAGATTTTTCTTTCAAAATCATTCCAGTCATCATCCTAGTGTAGTCATCAACAAATAGAATAAAGTATTTAGCACCACAACAACTTTGTACAGCCATAGGTCCACAAAGGTGAGTATGAACCAAATCCAAAATATTTTAAGAAGTAAATGTCTTTCTCTCAAAACTAGACTTTTTCATTTTATCCAACTAACATTGTTTACACATCACATTATCAAGTTTCTTCAATCTTGGTAAACCTCTAACTTTCTTCCTGGTTACTAATATTTACCAGATTGTCAAAGTTAGCATGACATAGCCTCTTATTCCATAAATATACATAATCAAATTGTGCAAACAAACATGTCTCTTCAGATAGATCTAGATAGAACAAATTACCTCTAGTCTATTCTCCACTTCCAATTAGTTCACCAGTAGCATCACATATTTTAGCCTTTTTTTGATGAAAATCCACTCGGTAAGCAGTGCTATTATGTTGTACAACACTCAAAAAATTATAGTTAAGACCTTCAACCCAATAGGTATTTTCACATGTGATTTTATCAGTTAGCTTAATTGATCCTTTTACCTCTCAGAAGACATGGTGCATCATTACGAAACTTGACACTTCTATCTTTGTAATGATCCAGGGTTTCAAATTTACTTTTATCACCAATCATGTGATGTGAGAAAGCACTATCAATAATCCATTTATCTTCTTTACTCATGTAAGAAATAAGTGCAATTTTCTCATCTTCATCAGAATCATCTTTTATAGCAACATAAACTACTTCAATATCAAAATCATCACTATCACTATCAGTTTCACTTTCCTCTTCATCAACATAACATGATTTCTTACCTTTATCCTTGTAATCTTTGTACCTTCGGTGATCTATGTGATCTCTCTTATCCTTGTACTTGCTTACTCTTTCCTCATCCTTGTCATTCCTGTCAGGACATCTTGCAGCAATATGGCCAACTTTGTTACATGAAAAATAGATTATAGGAAGTTTAGCTTTATATTTTCCTTTTCCTCTTTTCAGTCTTCTATCCATGAGTTCCTCAAGATCATCTAGTTCATCATCAGAAGTATCACTGTCACTTTCACTATCACTTTCACTTTTCACACATTTTTCTTTTTCTCTCTTAGATTTATGCAAAACCATTTGTGACTTGAATGCAGATTCAACATTAGGAACAGTGTAGTTATCATAGTTAGATAGCTCAAAAGTAGTAAGCTTACCAACAAGACTTTCCAAAGTTAGAACTTTACCAGGGTTACATCTTGATTCTTGAATTGCTGAAATTTTGATAGCATATATAGGAAGAAAAGTTCTCATTACTTTACCAATGACAGTCTCATCATCAATGATTTCATTAGCTCCTCTAATAGCATTCACTATCTCCTTAATTCTACCACAATACTCAGCAATATTCTCACCTTCTTGCATTTTCATTTCATCAAACTTACCTCTCAAGCTTTCAACTTTTTCCCTCAATACATTTGTATCACCACCATAAATGGTTGCAAGAGTATACCACATTTTCTTTGCAATAGTGCAATCTTTGATATCTTCAAATTTAGGATAGCTTACAGCAGATGCAATCTCCAACAATGCATGATTGTGTTCCCTTTTTTCTTTCATCTCCTTGGCAATCAAAGGTGCAACAGGTATAACATAGTCATGTTCAACATAGTATTTCACCGACTCACCAATACCAGCTAGATGTCATTTCATTAGACTCTACCATGCAGGGAAGTTGTCCTTGTTCAACTTTGGTACCTCCTTTTTATACATCTTGATCATTAGCTTCAAGTACCTTTAAGAATTTTCTCTGTAAGAACCAATAGCTCCGATACCAATTGTTAATATTATTTAGAACAATAGAGATGGGGCGGGGTGAATTAGTTGTTCTCAGGTCCAGATGTACCAATTGAACTTTTAAACACTTCAACAATCTCAAATCTAATCACCAACACAACTCGGT